>PVKZ01001246.1:0-438851 GCA_004027375.1 Macroglossus sobrinus
GAGGATGTATGGTTATGCCTGTCAGCGAGGCTTGGATTGGCATTTCTGAGAAGGTGGGGCCTGAAAAGTGTGTGGGGCGGTTCTGAAATGCTGGTCTAGAGGGTGGACCATATATAAACGCGTTGGGAGCGAGTTTGAAATATCAGGAATGGTTGAGGTTTATAGGCTAACTGGAGGGCGGAGCCTCGAATGTTCAGGAACCACATCCTGAAGTTGCACCCTCCAGGGTGGGCCTATACGAGAGGTGGTGTCTGCGTGTTTAGAGGGAGGTAGGAAGGTCTGAGGGATGATTCAAACAGCCGGGCCCAGGATTATTATTTAAGAAGGTGGAATCGGGACAGTTATTCGTGTGGGCAGAGCCTTAAGGGGGCACTTCCTAGGTAGTTAAATAATGGGCAAGGCCTGGATGTGAGTTCTAAGCGATGAGGCTAGACTATTAATTTAGGGGAAGAGCCTACGTTGGCGAGTCACTAACAGCTTTCACAGCCTCTTCTATCCCCTGGCTGGTAGCTTGTAGGACTGTAAAGACAGTAATGTCTTGAATAGTCGCCTATCCCAAGGCCCCCTTCTCACTCAGAGTTCCTAGCATGGCAAATGAGTAAATTTAAAAAAAAAAAACTTTGGTACTTTGGGGAGCTTGAGAAGTCCATGTCATTGGAGACTTCTTAATGAAACTTGGGAGCACAAATTGGGGCAGGATAACTGCGGAAGATGGAAACTGCTGGAGAGCAAGGGACAGGGCCAGGCTGAGAATCCAGGACAAGTTAATAATGGATATCTCTCCATTTATTTAGATCTTTAATTCAATGCTTTGTAGTTTTCATAGTACATTTGTTACACTCCTTAGGTTAAATTTATACCTAGTTATTTTCCTATTTTAAGGCTACTGTAAATGGAATTGTTTTCTTAATTTCATTTTTATATTGTCTATAGAAATGCAATTGAATTTTGGATATGGATCTGCCTTGTAACCTTGCCAAACTTGCTTATTAGTTCTAACAGCTTTTTAGTCGAGTTCTTAGGATTTTCTATATAACATCTCCTGTACATACAGATGGTTTTACTTCTTCCTTTCCAATGTGAATGCCTTTTATTTCTTTTTCTTGCATAACATCCCTGGTGAGAACTTCAAGGACAATATTTAATGGAAGTAGCAGGAGTAGCATTGTTATTTTGTTCCTGAACTTGGATGGAAACGGTTCAGATTTTCACCATTAAGTATGATTTTAGCTGTCTTCTGGACACGTTTCTGATAATCAGTCATTTTATAATCCTATTGGATCACCGTGTATATAATGAGTGGTTTTATTTCTTTGTGTTACGGGACCAAAGTCTGTGTGCCTGATGTTTCACCAAAACTCAAAATGTCGGAGTTCGGAGTAAAGAAAGGTTTATTGATCATGAAGGCACCAAATGAGAAGATGGGAGACCTAATGGTGCCTCAAATCCACCTTGCTCACTGGACCATGCCAAGGTTTTTTAAGGTGCTAGGGAGAACAGGTATGTGAAAGTTCTAGTAGGGGAAGTTTTAATTGGAGGCTTCTGGAACTTGGCCATTTATGGTCAAGGGGAATCAACACTGGAACTTCCTTAACAATGAACCCTTGGCTTCTGGAAGGGTTTCAGTGTTCAAGTTCCAGTTGTGTCCTAGTCCTTTGGTTCTGTGGGGATGAGACTTTGGTTCTGGTGCAGCTGGAGGCCAAAATTCTCTCCTCTGCACATGTCCTGGCTGCATGACTTTCAGTCTTGGTCTGTTGTCTCTGAAAAGCAAATCAGTATCTCATTAAATGGGATAGGACCATTTTGAACTGATTCTGCAATTACATTTGTGCTTGCAAGTTTTTCTCTTTGGATTTTGACATTTTGACTATGTTATGTCTGGGTACCAATCTCTGCATTTATCCTTCTTGGAGTTCATTAAGCTTCTTGGACATGTGGATTAAAGTTTATTCACCAAATTTAGAATGTTTTTTAGCTATTATTTCTTAGAATAATTTTCCTGCTCCTCTCTGTCTCCATTCTTCTCGTACTCCTGTTACACATATGTTGGTGTACCTAATGTCTCATATTTCTCTGATGTTGTGTTCATTTTTCTTGATTCTGTGGTGGCTGGAAAATGACTGCTTGGAATTTATTACTTGCTGGAAATTACTGTTTGGCTATTGCCGTGGGAACATAGGCTTTTAATTAGGGGAACATAACATTCTAATAACAAGCTTTCTGCTTCTGTACGCCCACTTTCATACCCGACCTATGGGTCAACAGGTAGTGAATAGAAGAAAAACAGACCTTTGTGTTCAGACAGAATGAAGAATGAGGTTTAGGGCTTAAAAACCTTGTACCTCTACATTTTGGGGCTGCTTAATTTGGGGTCTGTGTACCCCTGTCAGACCCAGCTGGCTGAATAAAGAGTGTGTTTTCTATAACTCACTGTTTGCTCTTCTAGTGAATTTTTTCATTATAGTTATTGTACTTTTAAACTCTGGGATTTCCATTGAGTCATTATTTTTTTGTAATTTTACTTCTTTATTGACATTCTCTATTTGATGAGATATTGTTGTCATACCTTCTCTTAAGTCTTTCTACATGATTTCTTTTACTTCTTTGAACAAATTTGTATTAGCTACTTTGAAGTCTTTGTCTTCTAGGTCCAACATTTGGGCCTCTAACAGGCAGTTTCCGTTACCTGCTCCCCACCAACCCCCACATATAGGTCACACTATCTTGTTTCTTTGCATGTCGCATAATTTTTTGTTGAAAACTGGACATTTTAGATAACGTATTATAGCAACTCTAGGTACTAATCTACCCATTTTTGTTATTGTTTGCTGCTTTATTTGTGTAAATTACTTAGTTGGACTAATTTAGTCAAATCTATTTCTACCTGATGTTCCTCTTCAGTAGATTCAGCCTTGGGCATGAGCACAGGCACCCTGGAATAACCTTACTTTTATCCAGACTCTCTTTGTTTCTTTCTCTGATATCCTAATTTAATTTCTATCTGGTCCGCTTATATTGATACCACACCCAGTTGTTAATCTCCACAATTTTTGACAGTGCCCTGAGGTGTAATTTGTTCCACAGTTTTATCCAATTAAAGTCAGCCCCCTTGTATGGGGTGATCTTTGAGGGCAGTCCTTGCTGCTTGCTCTGACTCTAGAAGGGCTCTTCTTAGCTGTTTCTTCCTGTTTTCCTTGTTGCTATCATGGAGATACCTGCCTCCTCTTAATTGCTCACAAAGCCCTTATAGACAGAAAAAAAAAGAGAGAGAGAGAGTATTGCAATAAATCCAACTGAAAGTAACCTCACAGGGTGATCTGGTCATAAATTCCTGGGTAGTTCATGATGGGTAGTCACACCCCAGGCATATAACTTTAGTAAAAATTTTATCTTTGCCTTAAGCAAGCCCATCCATTGTTTCTGTGCATCTAAGGTAACACATTTGAAATGCCTCTTTTCAGACCCCTGAAATGTAACCACCCTCAAGAGAGTACATAATCTTGTTACCTATCCTATAATCCGATCCCCACATTGCTTTCTCCCACTTTCATGTAATCTTTCTTATGTTCCCTACTTAATTCCAAATGCATAAAAGTAATTCTGTGAAGCATTTTTTTCAGTCTGTTGAGATCTTGCTTCCAGCTGTATCCTCTGTATGAGAGTTTATTTGAGCCAAATTGATGACATATGCTAGGGAGCAAGATCACAAATGCCCAGTAGAATGACAGTTTTGCAGCTTCTTTTATGCATTTGAAATTAAGGAGGGGAGGTAAGGAAGATTGGAAAAAGCAAGGCAGGGATTGGATTACAGGCTAGTTAACAAGATTATGTGCCCTCTTGAGGGTTAATACCCCCGCTTCGAGTGGTATTAACTTCTGATATTTCAAAAGTATGTTAACCTAGATGCACAAGAACAATGGACAGGGCTGGCTTAAAACCTTTCAATAAAGAAGTTATAGGCTTGGAGCTTGATAACGCCCCATGACCTGCCCAGTTAGGAATTTATGAATCATATCATCCTGTGAGGTTACTTCCTTATTATTTTATTTAATTTTATTTATTTTTTGGTCAACAGCTACTTGGCTTAGATAAACTCTAATAAATTCAATAAAATTTTTCTAAAGGTTTGGACATTCTTACATTCACACCCTTATACTTTAAGTTCTCAAATTTCTGTTCCAAATAGTCCCTTAGGAAGAGCTACTGAATTCTCTGTTCTTGGTACTCCCACCCAAGAGCTGGGGGGTTGGTCAGAAACCCACTTCTCTTGGAGTGACACCCCTCTTCTATGAGGAGGGTGCTGGGGAGGTTATATCCCTTGGTATTATCTGCTTGTTTTTCCAAGTGTGAAAACTTCACCCTATCAATAAGTTTTGGAGAGGGCAATTGAGGCCCAATGTTCTTGGTCTGCCACATTGGGGGTAGAGCCCCTACCCTATGATGGAGTCTGGGTGGTGGAAAGGAGCCCAGACCTCTCGGTCATAACTCCCCAGAATATAGCTTCTGCAACATGGGGCTCAAGGACGTGAGAAATGCTGATATCCTGCCTATATCTCTTTTGAGGAGAACCAACTGCCCTAGATTGGGAGGTGGAGAGAGTGAGAACCTCATGTTCTTGGCTGCACCCTCCTGGAGTAGAGCTTTTGTCATGTTGAACTGGTATGCAGAGAGGGAGCAAGTCATGGCTCAAGTGCCAGACTCTTGATGTTTTTAAAGTAATTTAGTAGATTTTCTTGAATAAATGTTTCATCATTTGCTGTATGCCCTTATGCAATTTGCAGAGACTTTAAATGGTTGTTTTTAAAATATTTTTTACCAGTTATAGTTGTTTTGTTGAAGATAAAGTCAACCAAGTTCCTTATACTACCATTCTGGAAGTGCTTCTTTTATTTATTTATTTATTTATTTAATGCCTACAGCACCTGATATTCCTAGGTGGTCTCCCATCCAAGTACTAACCAGGCCCAACCTGCTTAGCTTCCAATATCAGATGAAATCGGATGTGTTCAGTATTTTTTTAAATGAAACATACCTAATAGAGAAGAATGTGCATATAACATACCTGAACAGTTTGACAAATTGTAAAATTAATACCTGTGTAACTCTCACCAGGTTAAATAAGAGAACATTACTGATTCCCCAGAAATTGCCAGTGCACTCCAAAAATTGCTTTTTCTACTTAATGAAATATTGTAGCTATTGTTCCTTGTTAAGCTATGAAGAATTTTTATAAACCTTTTTAAGTTAAAATACAACACACATTCACTCATAAGCATAGTTTGATGAATTATCACAAATAATACAGAAAAGCTTACTTGATCAATATTAACAACTCTGTGTGTGTGTGTGTGTGTGTGTGTGTGTGTGTGTGAGAGAGAGAGAGAGAGAGAGAGAGAGAGAGAGAGAGAGAGAGAGAATTGGGTAGGAGCCAGGATCTATAAGTGGGCATTTAGACTGTCTCTAGTATATTTTTTTAATTGAAAAATTTCTAGACTAAATATTATTGAAAAAACATGCCCAAATTTTCCATTCTTTCTTTCAGATCTAGTCTTAGAAATGGAGTCAATGGTTCAGGGAAGGTATATATATATCATTATGTTGCCCTGATAAATGTTTAATTAATTTGTGCCCCTATCAACAGTGTATGAAAGTGCCCATTTTCTTCCACTCTGGACATCATTTGTGGGAGTTACTCTTAGAGACCTTGGCCAACTCAGTTAGCCTCCCTGTAAAATGGATTTAAAAATAGTTTACCTTACACAGTCTTTTGGAGGACTAAATGAGTGCTTACGTGGGTGACTGGCAGAGGGGACCTATCCTACTTCTATAAGTGCATGAACAGACTTTTGTTATTCATTTATTTGCATTGCTTGGATTATTAGTGAGGTTGAGAATAATTATGTGGTTAATGGCTATTTGTATTTCCCATTTTATGAACCACCTAATTATGTGCATTGCCCATTTTTAAATCAGGGGTTGCTTGCCTTTTATAGTTATGGAACTGTAGTAGCTCTTTGTGTTTTGAGTACAATGACCTTATATCTTTCATATATGTTAATTTTTTAAACACAAATTTTGCCATGTCACATAACTTCCTCATAACTCTCATCACCTGCAGAAAGTCCTAAGCCTCAAATTCCCTGCCACCCATGACCATCCATCAATATATCACTCCAGCTTCACTTCCTGGCATCTTTCAGAATGCTTTTTTAATCTTCAACCCCTCTTAGAAGTGGTACTGTGTACAACTAATCCTCTTCTGTCTTCTCAATCATCCTCCCTACATGCCTGAGTGTTTGCAGTCTTAACCACACTTGTAATCATTAATTTTCTCTGTAATAGAGTATGTACTCAGTTAATGTTGATCAAATGAACAAAAGAGTAAATTATTGAATTTACAAAACTTTCATATAGTCTTCCTTAACAACATGGCAAGCAAATATTTTTCTCAATGTTTGTAATTAGAAAAGAATCCTGATTTTGTTTTTAGGATGAAGGAAAAACAGGAAAAAAAGAGTGTCTTTTCTTCCACTATATTTTCACCACAGAGTTTGCATTAGGACCAGAGTAGCTTAGTTTAATCTCTGTGGTACATGTCAGGGGTGAATCAGAAACCAGGTGTGAACCAGCTGAGAAGGCAAGACTCTCAGGGATCTCTGGCCCCAGCCTGTGTAAGCCTGTATTGTGTACACTACCTTAGGTGGCTGTTTCAGGGAGTGGGTATCACTCCAGCCATGGACAGTTTGTCTCTCAGGCAATGTTCACATCATTTGTAATAAGACATAAATAACATCATGAACCCCCTGATATGATGTGATGAGGTCACATCACTTCTGTGGCATTCTTGCCCAAAATCTATAACCTCAGCCTAATCATTGAAAAATCATCAGGCAAGCCCAAACAGAGGGATATTCTACAAAATAACTGCACTTTTCAATAGTGTTAACAACTTAAGGTCATGAAATACAACAAAAGACTAAGCAATTGTCACATGTTGGAGGAGACTAAAGAGGCATTACAAATATATGTAATGTGTGATCCTAGATTGAAACTTGGGACAGAATGTGGTCTATAATTTAGCTAATAGCATTGTTCCAAATGTTAATTTCTTGATTTTGATAATTATACTATTGTTACATACAATATTTAGGGGGATCTGGATAAAGGATATACAGGAACTTTCTGTATTATTTTTTCATCTTTTAAGTCTGAAATTATTTCAAAATAAAAATTAAAAGATTTTTATTATATATTTTGAAAACCACAGTGGCTTCTCTCTTGAGATTCCAGGGCCCATCTCAGGATGTCTAGGGATTCTAAGCCTGGAACATGGACATGAGATTGATTGAATATTGGGCTTTCTGTTATCAAGACCATTTTCTGACCCACCATACTATTCTGCTTTCCAAACATTGTGACCGTGTCCCCATTTTATTTAATTATATTTACAGTTTCACATTAGATCCTTTTCCCATTCAGGAGGGAAAAAAAAAAAAAAACGAGCTCGCTGCCAGTGTTCACTTAACATCCTGTGTAGGAATGGTACATTTTCTAATATTTGACATTTTCAGTCATCATGACTGAATACTATAAATAGAATGACGGAATTTGTTTCCAAAGACTATCGATATACTAGAGTGATGTAAAAATAATAATAAAAGCAAGATATTTCATGGCAAACTTTGGGGGTAAGGTTAGGACTATAATCTGTGAGTTTTGGGGGCATGTAAACACTGCAGCTGCAAGCACCACCCACGAGTATTCTCAAGGCAAATGGGAAAAGGGTTAAAGGCTCTGGTATATTCATTTCATCCAAGATGTGCTATAATTCCTTTCGTCCCATCCCTTTCTGTTGTTCATTTAAGTGGTCTTCAAGCCTTTGCTACAATAATACTATGATGAATCTCATATAAAAATCTTTTTGCACATCTTCAATGATTTCCTTGGTATGAATATTTTTGTAGATTTGTAGTATTTTTATGACTGTTTAAGTATCAGTCTTCTATTTTACAAACTCTTAAGGTCTTACACAAGAGGAATCTAATTTTTTAAGCCTTAGGGCCTGGCTCTTACAACATATTTAATGTTGGTAGGAAATATTTTTTTTAAAATATTCGTTTGTTCCCTACTGCACTACAAGCTTCTAGAGAAGAGGAGGTCTATTTTTTATTAATATTTGAATCCAGAGCTTGTCGGGTATTAAATCTGCCATCGATAAGCACCATTATTACATGTCTATTATTTATTATTGTACA
Organism: Macroglossus sobrinus; assembly: GCA_004027375.1. Classification (NCBI taxonomy): domain Eukaryota; kingdom Metazoa; phylum Chordata; class Mammalia; order Chiroptera; family Pteropodidae; genus Macroglossus; species Macroglossus sobrinus. The sequence goes on from PVKZ01001246.1 coordinate 8,256, forward strand.
CAACTGACATGCACAAATTTTTTTTTCTTAACAATTTATCTTACTTACACTTCCCACACCGGTAGGGCACAGTAACGTGCACACAGTAGACAATCAGTAAATACCAGTCAAACGCCTACACGAAAGAATGACTAGCTGGCAATAAAGAATCCTACCACGCCTACCTCCCTGAAGAACTACATTTCCCTGTATGCTTGGCGTGACGCGCGCCTATGAAGTAGGAGAGCGATAATTGCTTCCCAACGCCCCTTATCCGCCTTCATCTGTCAATGCCGCAAAGTTTTGTGGGAAGGTAGATCTAACGCTGGTCGTCAGGCCCCAGGCAACTTGATTCCAAACTAAACTTTCCAGCAAGCAGCTCGCCCGCCAGGAAGAGAAGCAAGATGGCGGACACTGAAGATGGTGTTTTGCGGCCGGCAGGAGCTTCTACTGCCCCGATTTCAATCCACTTCAATCGCACGTTCGCCCAGAGACGGCTGGCGAACTCGGGAGATGACGCAGGTGTGGCTCCGGAGGAGAAGGATTTCCTGAAGGCCATAGAAGGAAGGGAGTTGCAGAGGTGAAGTGCCGGATCTCTCATCCTTGGAAATTGGTGCGGTGGGTGCAAGCGGGAGGGTGCAATCTGAGTTGATTGTCTTGGTGACAGTGGCCTGGAAAGCTTGAATACCGCCAGAGGAAATTCGTGGAGGTGAGGAAGCGGCTGTTTGTAGGACAGGTGGAGAAATTGAGCCTGATGGACGTGGGGATTGACAAGAGAGGATGTATTCCTGAGAGGGAGTGTCTTTCGGTCTTGGGGATCCTGAGCCATCTGTGTTCTGAGAAAAGGAAAGGAGGGGAGAATGACGAGACCCCTAATGTCTTAACTGATGCGATGGGTCTTCTCTGATATGAGGAACGGGATGGAACGGCAGATTAAGGTTGGGGAAGGCCATCATCAGCTTAATTCGGAAAGGAGGGTCTGAGGGAGGGACTTGCAGAAGAGAATCAACCATCCAGGAGGCTGGTGTGGAGCCTGGACCTGGGGAAAGAGTCTGGGCTGAAGAAGGTGATTTGTGGGTGATTGTGAAAGCCATGGACTGAAGACTGAGCCTCAAAAGCACAATTAAAAGTTGGGGGTGGAGGAGAGAATCCAAAGAAAGTACCATCAGATAGGAGAGCCAGTCAGAACGGAGGACATGGTCCATGGGACTGGGGGTGAGTTGGGCCCTTGGTGATTTCTCTGAATGATGAGGTGTGGTTCAGAACCCAGTGACCATACTAATCTTCTGACTTCACTCCTCTTTGTCTACATCAGTGTGAAGCCCTCAGAAGCTCCAAAGGAACTCATCATCCCTTTAATTCAGAAAGGCTATTGCAGGCAGCCACCGACCCAGGCCTCTGGGCCATCCACAGATGTTGAGGCTGTAATGGATAGGATGCTGTCCCAGGCTATGAAAGAGCTCATTGAGGGTGAGTGATCCCCCTTTGCCTTACCTCAGTAAAGGAAGAATGGGAGGAAAATGGAAAGATAGGGTGGAACTTTATTGCTCCCTCTCATTCTTCCTTAGAATCCAAGAAGTCTCTGGAGGAGAGAGAGAATACAGGTGTTGGCCCCGTGCTTTCTATCCCCGTGATCCAGAAAGGATGCACCCCCAATGGGGAAGGGGCAGCTGGCGAATCCCGGGCTGAGACAGTAAGCTGGCCCCTCATTCCCCTCCAGCCCCAGCTTCTCTTTTCCCTGTCTACCAGGCTTACCTCCCTGCATACAACAGGGAAAGTCTGTTGCCTATCCCTTTATTCTTCCTTTAGAGTGTTTGAGGAACACCAAGGAGACTGACTGATGTAACTGGAGTGGAATGAGTGTGGAAGGGGAGTAGATGAGGTCAGAAGTGGGAGGGCTAAACCAGGCAGGGCCTTGTGGGTCATGGTGAGGTCTTTAGATTTTACTCTGAATGAAATGAGAGCCATGAGAGGGCTCTGAACAGAGAAGGGACAAGACTTATGACTTGACAGGATTTCTCTGGTTGGTGTGAGTAGAACAAACTAGTAAGTGGAGATAGAAGCAAGGAGACTAGCAGTCCAGGCTAGAGATGATGGAGACTGAGACCAGAGTGGTAGAAGTGAGGCCTGGAAGGAAAGGTAGGGTATAGTGAGAAAGGGAATTGAAGGGTGAGTAGTCCTAATGGCAGCAATGACTGAGACAGTGTCATGGAGGCAAGAAATAGATGTGTGTGTCCAACAGTGAGGCAACTTATGGTATATCTGGAGCAGATATAAAGAATTGAGGGAGTGATGATGGGAGGTGAGAAAAAAGGTGAGGGATGTGTCTATGAAAGTAATGAAGTCTGTCTTTCATTCCCATGGACCAACTTTTCACCTCTTTATTCACTTTTTTGCAATGCTTTGGAGCCAGGTTTTCCTATAGCCCCAGACCAACATCTCTTGACTGAAATGTTCTCATCAGCCTTCATATATTCTCTGGTCTTTTTCATCATAAAAAAGAAAAACCTTTCACTTCACTCTCCATCCTGTTCCAGCTTTGGCCTCATTTCTCTCATTTCTCTCCTCTCATAGCCTTCCACATCTCAGTTAATCACAGTTCCACCCATCCTTCCTCTCAGTCTAAAAACTTTAGCATCACCTTTGACTCCCCTCTTTATTTATTTTACACCCCATACAATCTGTCAGCAGAATTTTTTTATCTCCCTTTTCAAAATACGCCTAGAATCTGGCTACTTCTCCCCATCGCCACTACCACCATGCTGGTCTGAGCCACTAACATCTCTCATCTGGACTGTTGCAGTTACTTCCTCACTGGTGCCCCTTGTGGCTGCTACCCACTTGTGGCTCCTGCCCAGTTCTCTCAATTAATCTCTTACCACCCCTCTCTGTCTCCACATCTCTGTTTCAGTCAGGTTGACTTTCATGATGCTTTTCACATGTACTAGATCTTGTCCTGCCTCAGCACCTTTGCTCTTACTGTTCTCTCTGCTCAGAACACTTTTCCTTCTCATATTCTCAAGGCTCCTTCTGCCATCTCTTTGGTCTCTGCTCAGATATCAACTTAGTGACACTCCCTTCTCTGTCCTTCTGCATATCCTTAACATGCTTTATTTTCCTTCAAATAATTTATCACCACTTGATATATCACGTTTTATGTATTTTATTTATTCTTTGTTCTACAACTGGAACATAAGTCCCACAAGGGCAGGAGTTTTTGTCTGTTTTGTTCACTGTTTTATCTCCGGCACCTAGAACAGCACCTGGCACAGAGTAGGTGCTTTGTAAATATTTATTGAAGGACTGACCTGGAGGAATAAAGTGAGGAATGGTGAGAGGAAAGCAGGTTACCCTTGAACTGACTGGAAAAGAAGCACTGAGGGTCACCTAATGAGTGATAGCAAATGCATTTCAGAGTGCCCACTATAAGCAAAGCCTGACCATCCTTCCTATGCCTGAACCTATAGGTGCCAGAGGAGGCCAATTATGAGGCAGTCCCTGTGGAGGCCTATGGGCTGGCCATGCTGCGGGGCATGGGCTGGAAACCTGGAGAGGGCATCGGCCACACATTCATTCAGTGAGTTCATGGGGTAGCAAGGGAATAGCAGACGGGGCAGTGAACAAGACCCCTGTGGTTACCGCCCACCCAGAACCATCCAGGCATGGGATGAGAAAACTACCACCCTAACCAATTCGGGAGTATTCTACTACTGCTTCTAACTCCTGTTTGCTTTTTGGAACTCTGTAACAGGATCCCATTTATGGAAAGATTGCCACTCTGGGCATCAGTTTCCTCATTTGAAAAATAAGGATAACAACAGCATAGTCTTCCTAGATCTGTTGAGAATTGAGTGAAAGTATACACATAAAGCACTCACAATCGGCCCTGGCTCCAAATGAGCATAGACTAGCCACTTGCTATTATCACATGGAATTAAAATCCCTTTGCACTTCTAAATATTCTTTTCATAAACCTTTGGCAGCTAGATGTGACCCAAACTAACATCAAGCATTTTATAATCTGTTTTTCTTGTTTGGTGTGAATATTTGATTTCCCTTGTGGAAATATTGGTGTGTTTGGTTACACTGTAGATACTGTGTAATGGATGGTATATGCAGCATGTTATTAGGTTGAACCAAATGAAATTGCCCTTTTTGTAGGTCAAAAACTGTCTTAACATGAGATAGGAAAGTATATTCTTGAATATTTTGATAGGGTGGAGTTTGGGCAGGGGTTGGGGAGGAGAATGGGGTATTGAAGACCATTGCATCCCCCAACAAGCCCATATTTTGTGCTTCCTTCAGAGTAGTTAAGCCCCGTGTCAACTTACTGAGGCCGAAAGGGTTAGGGCTGGGCGCCAACCTGACTGAAATCCAGGCCCTGGCTCCCACTGCCCCACACTGCCTGTCGAGGCCAGATGAGGAGCAGGAGAAAGATAAGAAAGACCAGCCTCAAGGACTGGTGCCTGGAGGAGCTGTGATGGTTCTTTCAGGCCCTCACCGAGGCCTCTATGGGAAGGTAAGGAACCAAGATGTGCCTGAAACCCAACACAGGCAGCAGGGAAGACTGATGTGAGCATCAGAGGGAGAAAGAATTAGGTTTGAGGTAGAAAGGCTAGAAGTTCTTGTCTTTTAGGCTTGTCTGGCTTATTACTTCATTCGGTAACTTAGAACTCCTTGTTGGGCCTTTCTGAGCCTCAGTTTTCAACATGTCATATGCCATAAGTCCCTGAGGATTAAATGCTTAAAATATATCCCAAGTTCCACAGTCCAGTGGGGGAGACACAGGGACTAGACCTGGTCCCTGCCCTTGGGGGTCACAGTCTGCTGAGAGAGACACAGAGGTCAGGCCTTTTGGAGGTAAGGGTGGAGTGTTTGGTTCTAGAAACATGGGTCAAGTCCACTCAACTCCTACCTACACTTTAGGTGGAAGGCCTTGATCCTGACAATGTTCGGGCCATGGTTCGTCTGGCCATGGGGAGCCGCATGGTGACTGTTAGTGAGTACTGCCTACAGCCTGTCTCCCAGCAGGAATTTGACAAGAACTCCTTGGATCTCAGTGAGTGAGTCTCTTATCTAGCTGGGGGAGTTGGAGAAGCATTCCTGGGGGTGGTAGGGCCTGTCTTGGGTGAGGGGTTGTTAGATCTACAGAGGGGAGAGGCAGCAGTCTTCCTGGAAGATGCACCTTCTGCTCAGAGCTCAGGAGGTGAGAACAAAGATAGTGGTTTATTCAGTTTGATTAAAGAAAGGTTGATCTAGTAACCCTGGGTCTTTAGCCTTTTTCTGAGGGAGAAGAAACAGGTTTGAAAACCAGTTCCTACCCTCAGGAGGTCTTTGTCTATTTGGGGTGTTGAACCTCTCCTTTGCTAGAGAGTGAGAGTAGGTAGGACTAGGGCATAACTGGAGAGGAAGGTATTCTAGGTGTGTTGGTAGGATGGAGAAGTTTGGCAGATGCAAGATGGGTGCTGACAGAGCTCTCCAGGACTCTTAGCCCACACTGGGTGGTTGACTCAGCTAAGCAATGTCAGCGCAGACCAGGGTGGTTGAGAAGGCCTTTCTGAAGGAGACCAAGACTGTCAAGAGGAAGGAGAAAGTATTTCAATAGCCTAGGCAAAGGTGTGATGGTGAGAGGGGAGGGAACACATTGGCAAATGGGAAGTAGCCTGAGACTGAGGCGTGACCAGGAAGGAAAGAGAGTGAGACACTGAAGTTCTTTCCTGTTTCTACCTACACCTCCTTGAACAGGCCAAGTGAGCAAAACTTCCTCAGGGCAACAGAATGGAACAGCCTCATCATGGAAGGCCCTCCAGGATCAGGACCTCCCCATCCAGCAGGAGGACTCAGAGAGGAAGCGGAAACACCTTCCAGACCGGTGGGACCCTGGGCATCTGGGATAGCAGTAGAGGGCAGGGGTGTGGGGAGGCTCCAGCAGTAAGAGAAGGCTTCCAGGGTGAGTCAGGTGCATAGAAGGAACTAGGAGTAGCACCTTTGGGTGGGCAAAGGTGGGGTGACCAGAATGCGCATCTGACTAAGCCTGGTGTCTGTCCCGTCTCCACAGACAGGATGAGCCTGCAGCCAAGAGTGAGAAAGCAGCCCCCAGGAGTCAGAACTGGTTGCACAGGGACCTGCGTGTGAGGTTTGTGGACAAGCTGCACAAGGGCGGCCAGTATTTTAACACCAAGGTGGGAACCTCACAACCTGGATCCCCTTCCTCCCTCAGGGACCGGGCCCCCTTAACTTTTTAGCATTCTCACAATCCCTGATCTCTCCTTAGATGACCGTTGAAGATGTCCTTAGCCCAGATACCTGTGTGTGTCGGACAGATGAAGGCTGGGTCCTGGAAGGTGAGTCTGAGGGATGGCGACTGGGTCATTATCATCTGGGAGGCTGATCAAGACTATCTTAGGCCAAGAGACTGCCCAGGCAAAGGCTGGGAGGTTGGGCAGAGTTCAGGGGTTTTTTGCAAGGCCCAGCATCCTTAACAGAACATTAAGATACTTATTGGAGCCCTACTTTCCCCATCTGCAAAATTAGCATGGAAACGACCTATTTCTCCCTCTTGTGACTAGTGTCTTGTAGGGGTGTTCATTGAGCTCCCTGTTGCAGAGTAGGGCTTACAACATGGCCATGATAAACAGTGTCTTGTTATTACCACCACCCATCATCATTATACATAAATGCTCCCTTTAGTACAACTATTGTTAGAAACTGCTTAGATTTTCTCATCTGAAATGGGTGTGGTGGGACTCCCGTCTGTCAACAGGGTACAGAGTGGCTCCAGGGAATACAGGAAAGGTCCTACTGACAGGATCTTGACTGGGCTGGCCCTTGCTGCAGGCCTCACTCCCCTTTCCTTGTCTCTAGGAGTCAGGGAAGACATGCTGGAGACCCTCATCCCCAAGGTGGAAGGCAGCCGGGTGATGGTGGTGCTGGGGCCACATGCTGGAAGGGTGAGTCCTAGACCTGGAAATGGGGATGGGAGCATGTCCTGATATCTGGGTTGGCATGGCTGACTCCACATGCCTCTACTCTAGGTGGGATGTATGCTGGGCCGGGACAGAGAGCGGAGCCAGGTTGTGGTGCAGCTGCAGAGAGAAAATCAACTGATGGAGCTTCACTATGACGCTGTCTGCGAGTACATGGGCCCCAGTGACTCAGATGAAGACTGACCCATGGACCCACTCCATCCCTCAGGCGGTTACCAGTTCTGTACAGTGTGAAAGGCCTGCCTTTGTGAAGGTGGGGAGATTATTGTCCCATCCTGCACTTGCAATACAGCCCTGGGACAGGGACAGGGCTCAAGATGAGTTGGCCAGAAGGGAGGCTAGAAACAAACCTAGTATTTACTAGCAGTTAGTATGTAATAAAACCCATTTCAACTACTTAGTAAAATGAAGAGCTCATAAATGGTATGCTGAACTGTGAGTGGAGGTAGGAGCTATGCTAACTGAGGTGGGAACCATTTCATTTTTCAGCCCAACCACCTTCCTTGGGCTGTCAGTCAAGTTAAAGGATCCATTCACTCACAAGCTCACTCTCAAAACATAGAAGCTATGAAATCTGTCCCCTAAGCAGACGCTATGGAATCTGGAATGCCATATCTCTGAACAACTTCCTGAGCAAGCATCCTAGCAGTGACCCTGCTTCTATCCTTGGTCCAGAACAGACATCCAGAGGATATCTTGAGCAGATGACAGGAAATAAGAGAAAGGGGGGCATTTACTCATGAATGGGATATGTTAGCACTACATTTCAGAGGAGCCAGTTAATTTCAGGGCCTCTATTTTAGTCCCAAGACTTTAGTTTGAAGGTAAAAAGTTTTGTCTGTCTCATGTAGAAGTTATCTGGTTGCTCCAGGTTATTGTCAAAAGAATCCTCAAACTTTTTTTCTGTTTAACAGCCTGATATACAAAATCAATAAGAGAAGTCAGAGATTTAGGCACAATTGTTTCTAAATCATCCCTAGTCACTTAAGTCATTGATGTAATAAGTGGCATTTGAGTCAGGCTACTGGTATAAAGTCTTGATGTGGCACAGTGCTGGAGAATTTAAATACCCCTAGAGCAAAGTAGTAAAGGTAAGTTACTGTCCCCAAGCAGAGGCAGACTACTGTTTAGAGCTGAAATGAGCTAGCCAGGCCAATGACTTATGTGCCCTTAAGGTATGAGATAATTAGAAAAACTTCCAGTATTTACTAGCCCCAACATGAAGTACACTTGCACAGACTGATTTGCATTTTTGTCTCCCTAATTAATTCCAGAATTCATGTTTTCAAGATCGGCCAAACACAGTTAAGGCATATAATAGGGGACAACCCTCCTCACCCCATTCCTCCAGTTCTTGAGTCATTGTGATTGCACGCACTGCCCCTAGAATTTCAGGCTGGGTTGTATTTTTAATCTTGGAGGGGAGGGTTGGGATTCTCAAGGTTCCCTATTTGACATGACCAGTAGTCAGCTTCCTACGCTATATGTACTTCACCTAGTCAAGAAGGCCTCCTTTTTCCAAGTCATAATAAATCCATCTTAGTAACACCCTCAAGAAAGGTTTAAAGCTCCCCTGGGAAGGGCACTGGGCCCCTGTGTCTGCTTTGCAACATAGCATTACCTAATAGTTTTGGACAATCCCTCCATTTCCATGCAAAATATTTAAAGTAGACATTTCATCAAATATGATTTCCTGGTGTTAATGTTTCTCCTGAGCCTGCCTTTGAAACAAGTCCTGAGGTTCTTGAATAGAGCCCTGTGTCCAGGACACCTAGCCTTGGGAAGAGTGCCTGGTCCCTCAGTTTGAGGATAGGGCTCTTTACATTCTGAGAAGTGTGGACAGTATCGGGAGGCTTTCCCAATCTGTCTCTTGTTCATTGTGCACAAAGACTTGTTTCTCAAGGCCTTTTGAGTGCCATTTTCTCTTGGCTTGCTGTCTAGTGTTTCCGTTGACAAGGTTGCCCCTCGGGCAGCAATTACTGCAGCAACAGCTTCCATGTGTCCTTGAATTCTCCATAGACCACTCAACAAACCAAGGACTATGACCCAAACAATCTGTGCAGACTGGCTTGTTCCACATCATAGGGACTTAGCAAGATATGGATGAAAAAACATCTGTCTCTTCTGCCATGTGCCCAGATGTTTCCCTGGCAAGGTGTTGCCTCTTAAAAACTGTAGACACTGAGCCAGGAATTTGTGGCTACAGACTCAAGAAGCAGCTTGTCTTCTAGAGAGAAGTGAATTATTTGGGTGACAGGGACTGCTGCCTGAGGCTGAGTTTGATGGCAGATATATTCAGATACTCTTCTGACATGCTTTCCTTAGCTAGTGCATGCTCCCACTCTCACATGGGGGCCTGTTAACTTCCATGTCTATAGCATCACACAGATGGATAAGTTTCCAACATTTTGGAAAGCTACGTGAGGGAGTGGTACCTCACCAAGTGTCCCAATTGCCCCCAATTCACTCAACAAGCATCTGTTGATCCCCTACTCTATCCCAGGCACTGTTCTGCATGCTAGAAATCCGGTAAAGAGTAAATCAGGATATAGCCATGAACAAAACAGATCCTTGCCCTTGTAGAGATGACACTCCAGTGGGGATGAGAGATGATAAGTGATAGGCATAAAAAGTAAATTATCTAGTACAGGGGTCCCCAACCCTTGGGGCTGTGGAGCGGTACTGGTCAGTGGCCCATTAGGAACCAGGCTGCACAGCAGGTGAGCAGTGGGCGAGTAAGCAAAGCTTCATCTATATTTGTAGCTGCTCCCCAGTGCTAGTAGCATCATCACCTCAGCTCCACCTCAGATCAGGCAATAGATTCTCATAAGAGCACCGGTCCCTGGTGCCAAAAAGGTTTGGGATTGCTCCTCTAGTATGTTAGAAGGTGCTAAGAACCATGGGGGATGGAAAAGAAGAGCAGCAGGCTATAAGGGATCTGGGATGGGCACATGGCAGTAGTCATAAGGTGGCCAGGGAAGGCTTTATACAAAGGTGACATTGAGCAAAGGGAAGAAGACAGTGAGGGAGTGTCATGCAGCTCTCTGGAGAGTGAGTAGTCCAGGTAGGAGAAACAGTGCAAAAGCTGTGTGGTGGCACCATTGCTGTTGTACTTGAGGAAGAGTGAGGAGGCCAGTGTGGCTGCAGGGGAGTGAATGAGAGAGATGGAGGTAGGAGGCCAGGCCATACAAGTACTGCAGTGCTTCAAGGGACACATATACATGCTCACACAGACACACTTGCACTGCCACACCAAGTACACCTCCAGTGCTTTGGTCAGTCTGGCTGATTTCTGCTGCTGGGAACTGATTCTCCCCTGGCTGCCCAAAGGGGCTGCTGGAACGTTCTAGAAGGCTTACCCCTCTATGAATGCCACTCAGGGTACTTGCCTCAAACTTGGAAAGCATCTTCCTTCCCAGGCCTCAGAGGGATCCTGACTTCCACACACTCCTGGTCTTTTACAACTTTTCTGGGAGAGTTAATCATTGCTTGCAGATCACCAGACACCAGCAGCTAAAGGAGAAAAGCATTAAACATGTCCTCTGGTTTCTTCACAGCATCTCACAAGAGGACTAAATGCCACAGTTTTGCTCACTAATCTAGGAGTTCTGATTTTCCTCATAACCTCATCCCATGCAGTAACAATTTTTCATATCTGGGGCCCTAAGAAATGACTTTTTATGCTCTCTATCAGAAATATCACAGTGACGTGCACATGGAAAGAAATGGTTGTGGCCTATGAAGGCAGAAGAGAGGGGTTGTATTATTTCTAAAACAGCATGTATATACCTCTGAAACCATCACCACAATCATGATAGTAACCATCATCACCTGCAAAAATTTCCTCGGCCTTTTGCTAATAATCCCTTCTTCCTGCCTTACCCCCACCCTTAAGCAATCACTGATCTGCTATTTAGTTTGCATTTTCTAGAGATTTTTATAAATGAATCATTGAGTATGTACTTTTTCTGTCTGACACACTATAAATTTATTAGAGATTCGTCTATGTAGTTTCCTGTTTATTCACATCATAAAATCTACCTCTTTAAAGTGTACAATTCAGTGGTTTTAGTACATACACAAGGTTGTATAGCATTACCACTATCTAATTCCAGAATTTCACCACCTCTAAAAGAAATCCCATACCAGTTAGCACTCTATTTTTCCCTCCCCAAGGCCCTTGGCAACCACTAACCTATTTTCTGTCTATGGATTTACCTATTCTAGATATTTCATATAAATGAACCATATAATAATATGTGGCCTTCTATATATGGCTTTCTTCACTCAGCATAATATTGTATGGATATACCACCTTTTGTTTGTCTACTCATCTGTTGATAGAGATGTGGGTGTACAAGTCTTTGGACATGTATTTCCTTTTCTTGTGGGTAAACATCGAAGAATGAAATAACTGGATCATATAATAAGTATATATTTAATGTTTTAAGACAGCACCAATATTACTTCCAAGTATCCAGCACAATGTGTAGCATATAGTAAACTTTTAATGAATAATTGTTGTATAAAGAATAATTGACTTTATGACAAAAAAGAAAAAAAACAAAAAGCAAAAGAGAAAAAGAAAAAACAACAAAAAGGATTTAAAAAATAGAATAATTGACTTTATGACAAAAGAAGCCAAACCTGCCAAACTATCTAAGATGGTTGTACCATTTTACATTCCTACCAGCAGTGTATGAGAATTATAGTTCCTCTACATCCTCACCAGTTTTTCGGTATATTCAGCATTTTTATTTTATCCATTCCAATATATGTTTCTGGTATCTCATTGTGGTTTTAATTTTCATATCTCCAATGACTGGTGATATTGAGCATTTTTTCATGTGTTTATTGCCACCTGTGTATCTTTTGTGAAGAATCTGTTAAAATTTTTCGCTTATTTTTTTAAATGGGCTATTTGTTTTCTCATTGAGTTTTTAAAGTTATTTTATTTTTAATTTTTATATTTTAGAGTTGACATTTAATATTTTATATTAGTTTCAGTTGTACAGCATAGTGGTTAGATTCTCATTTAGTTTTGAGAGTTCTTTATATATTTTAGATATAGATGCTTAATCAGGTAGATGCTTTGCAAGTATTTTCTCCATCTGTGGCTTGTCTTTTCATTCCTTAACAGTATTTTTTGAAAAACAGAAATGTTTGTCCATGGTCATGCCACCCTGAACAAGCCCGATCCCATCTGATCTCGGAAGCTAAGTAGGGTCAGGCCTGGTTAGTACTTGTATGGGAGACCACTTAGGAAGACCAGATACTGTAGATGTAAAAAATAAAAAATAAAAATAAGGGATCGTAAGCTGACAAGGTCCTTACAACCTGTGAGGTCAACCAAAGGTTACTTTGCCTAAAAAAAAAAAAAAGAAAGAAAAACGTTCAATTTTGATGAAGTTAAATTTATCAATTTGCTGTTTTGGGATTGTCCTTTTGAAGTCATATCTAAGAAATTTTTGCCTAATCCAAGGTCAATAAAGAGTTTCTAAAACTCTATTTATAGTTTTAGATTATAAATTTAGGTCTTTGATCTATTTTAGATTATTTTTTGTGCATGGTGAGACGTATGGATCCAGGCTCATTCTTTGCTTATGGATGTCCAACTGTTCCAGTACCATTTGTTGAAAAGACTATATCCTTCCTCCACTGCATTGATTTGTGCCTTTGTCAAAACTCAGTTATTCACCACAATGAAAAAAAAATCAGTTGTCTATATATGTATGGATTTATTTCTGGGCTCTATTCTGTTTTATTGATGTATTTGTCTATCTGTATGCCAATATTATGCTTTGATTACTGTAACTTTATAATGATTCTTAGGTAGAGTTAGCACTGCAATTTTGTTATTCTTTTGCAGAGTTGTGTTGGCTATTCTTGGTCTTTTACATTTCCATATGAATTTTAGAATGTTTGTCATTTTCTACAATAAAGAGCCTACTGAGATTAATTCAAATATACAGATCAATTTTGGAAGTTTTGACATGTTAATAACATTTGGCCTTCTGGCTCATGAACAAGGTCCATTTTTATATGCCTCTTTTAATTTCTCTCAGTAATTTTTGTAATCTTTGGTGTATAGGTCTTACACATCTTTTGTCAGATGTATCCCTAAGTATTTCCTGTTTCTACATATTATTGTACAACTTATTTTTAAATTTCAATTCCCAATTATTCATTGCTAGTGTATGGAAATATAATTGATTTTTTATACATTAATCATATGTCATGCAACCTTGCTAAAGTTATTCATTTTATTAGCTTTTTAATAGATTCTGTTAGATTTTCTACTAGATAACCATGTTGTCTATGAATAAATAGAGTTTTACTTCTTCCTTTCCAATCTGGATGTCTTTTATTTCTTTTTCTTGCTTTGATGCTCTGTCTAGAATCTTCAGTACAATGTAAAATAGCAGTGGTGAGAATAGATATCTATCTTGTTCCAGGTTTTAGGGGGAAAGCATTCAGTCTTTGTCCATTAAGTATAATGTTAATTGTAGGGTTTTTTTCTCTCCAACATACCTGTCACTTATTAAACAAACATTTATTTCCATGCAAGCTCAACACATTCTAATCATAAAACTGTAAACTCATTAAAGTCCCAACTTCCTGTACTTCTAGGGACTCTGGTCATACCTTGAATCAAGAGTTCCCCTGTGGTGGATGAGACAGTACTCCAGGGGCAGAGTTCTGTTATTTTGTAGTATCAGGTGACCAGTGGTTCTAAAAATATGAACCCCAGGCCAGCCACATCAGCATTACCTGGAAACAGAGTAGAAATGTAGTTCTCAGTCCCTTCACAGACCTGATGAATTTGACCTTCTGGGGTTGGGGACCAACACTCTATTATACAAACCCTCCAGGGCCTTATGATGTGAGCTCCAGTTAAGAACTGCCCTTCCAAAAATAATGGCAGAGGTAGGTCTGTTTCAGGGTCAAGCTTTGTTCAATGCCTCTAAGAACAAAGGCTACAATCACAAACTAGACTCTCATGTTTGTTAATGCAAGATGTAGAGGGCTTTGAAAATAGGCAATCTACATCTTTTTCTTTCAAGGAGCTTATGTAATTTTTACAAATTTAATTATGGCAAGAACACAACATGAAATCTACCCTCTTAAATTTTAAGTGTATAATGCATTAATGACTATAGGTTAAATGGTGTACAACAGATCTCTACAGTTTATTCATCTTACTTAACTGAAACTTTATGCCTGCTGATTAGTAATGCATCATTTCCACCTGCCCCAGCCCCTAACAATCACCATTCCAGTCTTTGATTCTATGAATTTGACTGTTTTGGATACATCGTATAAATGGAATCATGCATCTTTCTGTGTCTGGCATACTTCACTTAGCAAAATGTCCTTAACATTCATCCAAGTTGTTGCATATTATAGTATTTCCTTTTTTGAGGCTAAATAGTATTCTATTATATGTATACATCACATTTTCTTTATCCATTATTCTGTTGATGGACATTTAGGCTGTTTCCACATCTTAGCTATTGTGAAAAATGCTGCAATAAACATGAGAGCACTAATATCTCTTTGAGATCCTGATTTCAATTCCTTTGGATAAATATCCCGAAGTGGGATTACTGGATCATATGGTAGTTCTATTTTTAAATTTTTGAGGAACCTGCATACTATTTGCCACTGTGGCTGCACTATTTTGCATTCTCATCGACAGTGTGATAAGGTTCCAATTTCTTCACATCCTCACCAGCACCTGTCTTTTGTTTTATTGATAATATCCATTCTGACAGGTATGAGTTAATATTTCATTATGGTTTTGATTTGCATCTCCCTGATGATTAATCGCTATGAACATTTTTCATATACCTGTTGCACAGATACTCTTCATCAGATTGAGGAATTTATTTTCTGTTCTTGCTTTCCTGAGAGTTTTATCAGGAAATGATGCTTAATTTTATCAACTTCTTTTTCTGCATCTACTGAGATGGTCATATTTTTTTTCTTTGGTTTGTCAGTATGGGAAGTTACATCAATTGATTTTTTTTTAATGTTAAAGCAACCCTGCATTACTGGGATAAACTCTACTTGGTCATGATGTATTATCTTTTTAATATATTTTTGAAATTGATTTGCTAAAATTATGTTTAGAATTTTTGCATCTGTGTTCATAAGGGATGTTAGTCTTTTTCTTCTTTTTCTGTAATGTCTTTATCTGATTTTGGTATCAGAGTAATGCTGGGCCCATTGAATAGCTGGGGAGTATTCAAATTTTTGGAAGAGTTTGTGTAGCGTTAATATTAATTCTTTCTTAAACGCTTGTTAGAATTCACTAGTGACACCATATAGGCCAGGAATTTTCTTTCTAGGAAGGATTTTTAACTATAAAGTCAATTTCTTTAATAGATATAGGGATAGTCACTGCTCCATCACTGAGTCTTTTGGGGGCTGGTGGCTACAACATTTAGAGGCCCCAGCAAGATCTCAGGGAGTGGCCCTGGGATCTAAGACCTGACCAGCCTCCGAAGTGGATTCAAAGGGGTGGCCAACCTGAGATGTTCCTAAGCCCTTGAATGCCATTGATGGGGTTAATGCAATAGTCAAGGACACAACTTTCAGGACACGTTCTTTGTTCCTGGTCCCGATGGGTATCTGGAAACTCTGAGGCCTCAGCATCTGGATAAAAGGCACCTTTCTGTTTCTGTTGACCAGTCACTGGGGGTCTGTGGAAAGACTGGATGCAGTCATATCTCCCTGACCATGGCCAGGCCATGAGACACCACCTCCTATGCCCTGTTGTTGGGTTCTGTTTATTGTCTCTGGTCTTGTCTAGGTTGTAGGTGGCAGACTTCCCTGGGTTCACCTACACCTCAGTAATTGTTCTCGTATGAGTGTCTGTTTTGTGTTTTGTGTTTTCTATACAAGCAATGGGAGGAAGCCTGAGTTCACAGAAGACACCTTTGGGGTGTCTACTGCGACATTTCAAAGAAGGGTTTGTAGAGGGAGCTAACTATGGCATAAAGTTTTCTCCAGGCAGACTAAGAATGTTGTGTAAAGTTGAGTGGCTGTCTTTTGATGTAAACTGGCCTCCTGAGGGTTCTTTTGACAGGGGTTTAATGAGGAATGTTTGGAAGATTGTCACGGGAGATCCAGGACATCCTGATCAGTTTCCCTACATTGATCAATAGTTAAACCTTGTTCAGAACCCCCTGCCTCCTTGGCTCCCTCCATGTGCCCTTTCTCTGGAGGTACAAGTTTTAGTTGTGTGTACCCCGAAATATGCAGCAACTGAATCTCCAAGACAGCCCAGTCCCTCAGTCCTCCACTCTCCACCAGAGGACAGTGACAACTCCCACCCTATAATCCAGGACAACAGAGGCCCAATAACACCGCCTCACATCCTCGGACACGGGCAGGTAACCCCTATGGGCCTCCTGCTCCCACTCCAGGCGGGGCACCAGCCAATACCATCACCCCGCCATTCTCCCCTTGTGAGAAGCACCACCCCAGGGGCATCACACAGACAGGCCCTTTATGATTTACGTGCCTTTCTCTACTAGTGACCTATACAATTAGAAGGCATAGAATCCGCCTTTCTCTGAGAAACCCCAGGCATTAATGGGACTCTTAGATAGTGTCTTTCAGACTCACTGCCTCACCTGGGACGATTGACAACAGCTTTTAATTATCCTCTTGACCTCAGAAGAGTGCAGCTGCATTTGGACTAAAACACAAAAGATAGCTGCGGGAGGGAGGGAAGTTGAGGAAGCAGGGGAACAGATTGAGGAGGAATTTTCCTCCACCTGCCCAGACTGGGGACACAATTCTCAGGCAGAGAGAACAGCATTAGATCGGTATCAACATATTCTAATTAGGGGAATTAGGATGGCTGCTCGTCAGCCAACTAATCTTTCTAAGGTAACTGAAGTAATACAGGGAAGGACCTCAGGAATCCCCTGGAGCATTTCTTGACTGAGGCGTAATGGGTATACACCCCCACTGATCCTGAGGCCCCTGAGAACCAGCGGGCAATTAATATAGCCTTTGCTACTCAGGCAGCCCCTGATATCTGGTGTAAATTACAAAAATTAGAAGGTTTTGCAGGGATGAACCTGTCCCAACTTGTTGAGATAGCCCAGAAGGTGTTCAACAACAGGGAGGCACCGGATGACCCCAAAGATATGGCTAAAATCCAAAGCTACTATCATCAACTCAGCCAATCTGTTGTCAGACCCAGACCCCGAGACCCTCGTTCGTGACTGCACAGATTTCACTGATGCTGTGTGTTCCTCGGGGCCAGACCTCAAAGACTCCCCTCTGCCTGAGGCCGATGAAGTTCTGTTCACAGACGGGAGCAGCTTCATGCAGGAAGGAAGGAGGTACACTGGGGCAGCCATGGTAACTCTAACTGGCACCATCTGGTCACAGGCTTTTCCCCATAGCACTTCTTCTCAAAAACCAGAACTCATCGCACTCACTGAGGCACTAAGATGGGGAAAGAATAAGGCAGTCACAATATACACTGACAGCCGATACGCCTTTGCCACTGCACATGTACACGGAGCCATCTACAAGGAAAGAGGGCTTTCTGACTTCAGCTGGGAAGGACATTAAGAACAAGGAGGAAGTTTTATCCTTACTTGAAGCCATATAGATGCCTAAGGCTCTTGCTATTGTTCTTTGTAAAGGGCATCAAAAAGGGAATAGTCCTGAGGCTGAGGAAAACGGACAAGCCAATGCAGAGACAACAACAGCAGCCACAAGGCCAGTGGGACCCCTAACACTATTGTCCCTTACCTAGAACTGCCTCTGTCTCCAACCTATATGGCAGAAGAGAACATATATTTTCAATACAAGGGAGCCACTAGGAACCAACAAGGTGGTGGACCACCCAAGATGGAAAAATCAGGCTCTCATGGGCCCTGGGAAGGACTCTCCTCCACCAGCTACACCAGACCACACACCTAGGGTGAACTAAGATGCTCCAGAAGGGAGAAGAACCACAGAGGAGATTGTCTTACAATGCCCAGCTTGTGCCCAAGTTAATCAAAAGAAAGGGAAGATAGAAGAACCTAGGCATAGGGAAAGAGGAACTTATCCAGGGGACCACTGGGAAGTCAATTTCGCTGAGGTAACCCCAACTGTGGAGGGCTACAAATATTTACCTTTTTTTTATAGACACCTTTTTGGGATGGGTAGAGGCCTTCCCTAACAGGAAAGAAACTGCCTTAGTAATTACTAAGAAACTACTACAAGAAATTCTCCCTCGATTTGGTCTCCCTGGAACTATAGGGTCAGATGACAGGCCAGCCTCCATAGCAAAAGTATCACAGCAATTGGCTAGCTACCTAAATTTGTGATAGAAACTCCACTGTGCCTACTGGCCCCAAAGTTCAGGCCAAGTAGAGCGAATGAATCAGATCCTAAAAGAGACATTAGTCAAGTTAGGATTAGAAACTGGTAAGACCTGGGTAGAACTTCTCCCCTTTGCTCTTCTCCGAGGCAGGTGTACTCCATATATTAATGGATTCACTCTATTTGAAATTTTCTTTGGAAAACCCCCAAAGGGGGTTTAGTACCTAAAATAGAAGATGAGAAAAAGGCAGAACTATGTAACCTTGTCTTACTTAAGTCCTTACAGGCCCTTCAAAGTATACAGAAGGAGATTTGGTCCCAGGTTCGTGCTGTTCACTCAGCTCTGGAGGACGGGCTTCCCCACCATTTCAGCCTGGGGACTCTGTGTGGATCTGAAAGTTCATTTCCAAAGGACTAGAACCCAAATAGAAAGGACCTTTCACTGTCTACCTGATGATGCCGACTGCAGTTTAAGTAGATGGCATCCCATCATAGATTCATCACTCCCACATGAAGGCATGAGTGGACAGCTTAGGAAGACAGGCCCTTAAGACTAAGACTCAAGCATACATAAGTCTAACCCTCTGTTTCTTCCTTTTTTCCTCTTTAGCTCAGGCATTGGACCAGCTACAACCAAAACCAGAAGGAGCATTAATAACTTTGCTAACAATAATACACAAGGACTTAAATAAGACCACCCTAGACATAGGACAAGATTGCTGGTTGTGCCTAAACCCAAAACCCCCTTACTATGTCAGGGTAGGAACTCTCCTAAACTTAACTGAGCTCAGCAGGCTAGAACTTCAAGTTGATTCGCTAGCAGAACTAGTCCTTCAGATTAGAAGAGGCTTAAATTTATTATTCTTAGAACAAGATAGATTATGTATGGCTCTAGGTGAAACCTGTTGCTCCTATGCAAATAACTCTGGAATAATTAGAAAAAGGTTAAGACTAGTACAAAGAAATTTAAATGCCAGGGAAAAACACAAACTAAAATCAAATAACTGGTTTCATAGGATGTTCAATTGGTCACCATGGCTAACGACCCTTCTATCTGCTATAGCTGGACCTTTAATCCTCCTCCTCCTCTTGTTAACTTTTAGCCCATGTTTCCCCAATTCCTTGTTTGCATCTATAAGGAAGAAAATTAATTCTATTAGACTTTTAGTATTACAAAATAGAGGCTATGAGCAAGTTCTGCATGAAGAATTAAGGATTTGATTTTCTGCTAAGGCCAGTGGGGAATGTGGTGGCTGGAAAATTACTGTTTGGCTATCGCCCATGGGAACATAGGCTGTCGCCCATAAGAACATAACATTCTAACAATAAGCTTTTTGCTTCTGTACCCCCACTTGCACACCCGACCTGTAGGTCGACAGGTAATGAATAGAAGAAAAATAGACCTCTGTGTTCAGACAGAAGAATGGGGTTTAGGGCTTGAAAACCCTATATCTCTACATTTCGGGGCTGCTTAATTTGGTGTCTACGTACCCCTGGCAGACCCAGTTGGCTGAATAAAGAACGTGTTTCCTATAACTCACTGATTTCTGGTGATCCATGTGTCTTTTGGGGGCTGGCAGCTACAACACTGCTAGGCCACTGGTTTTCAATGGTAAATGGAGCTGAGAGAGAGGGATAGGAAAAAGGCACATTAAAAATCCACAAATCTTGCTCTTATCGAGATTCAGCCATTTTTCTTGAATAAATGTCCCTTGGATTATTACAAGCATTTGACTAATTTTCAGAGTTTTCAGAGTTGATTTGGACCCCTTTTTTTTTGCCAGTGTTCTCATTGCTTTTATAGAGAAATTGATTTTTGGATTTCCCTACTCTGCTATTTTGAAAATACTCTCCATTTATATCCCAGTTGAGCCTCCAAAAAAAAGTACTCTCCTCTTTCACTACTTTAAAGATGTTGCCCTGCTATCTTCTTGTTTGCATTGTTTCCGATGATAAATCTGATGTTGTTCTCTTTTTCTTCTTTATGTAACATATCTTTTTTCTCTGGCTTCTTTAAAGATTTTATCTCTATCACTGGTTTGGAGCAATTTTATTACAACGTGCCTTTGTGTAGTATTTTTCATGTTTCCTGTGCTGGAGTTCGTTGAACTTCTCGGATCTATAAGTTTATATTTTTCATTAATTTTGGAAAGTTTTCTTTCTTCAAATATGTATTCTGTCCTCCTCCTCTCATTTGGGGATTATATTTCCCTGCATATGAGGCCACTTGAAATTATCCCACAGCTCATAATCGTATTTTTTTTAGTATGCTTACAGAGTTGTGCAACTATCACTACTATCAATTTTAGAACATTTTCATCACCCCCAAAAAGAAAACCCATACCTCTTATCAGTCATTTCTCTTTTCTCTCCAATCAACTCACCCCATCCCCCAGCCCTAGGCAATCACTAATCTACTTTCTCTATGGACTTGCCTATTCTGGACATCTCTTATACATGGAATAATACAATATGAGATCGTCCTTTGTGACTGGCTTCTTGCACTTAGCATACTATTTTCAGTGTTCTTCCATGTTGTAGTATGTGCTTCCTAATTCTTATTATGCCTGGTCACCTTTGTTTGGATAATAGACATTGTAAATATTACCTTTTTAGGTGCTGTGTTCTCTTCTTGTTCTTGTTCTTATTTTTATTCCTATTAACCTTCCCAATCTTTATACTGAGATAGTTAAGTTACTTGGAAACAGTTTTATCTTTCAGTGTCTTCCTTTTATGATTCAAGTGGGTCTGAAGCAGTACTAAGTCTAGGGCTAATTATTCCATTGCCATAGCATGGAAACTCTCCAAGGGGTATGCTGGGGCAAGTGTAAGTCTCATCTTGTTTCTCATTTCTCAGGGATCACTGTCCTTCATTGCCTGATGTCTATGTCTTGAAAAACCATTGTTTCATGTATTTTGTCTGGGTTTTCTTTTCTTTGGGGGGGTTGTTTCATGTGAGAGTGCAAATTTGGTCCCCATTACTCCATCTTGACTGACAGTGCATAACAGGAGTTGTATTTATGACACCTTTCGACAGTGTGACCAAGAGAATTTGCCAATGATAATGGACACGATATTATCTATCAGATTGAAGAGCAGATAGATATAGATACAGATCTATCTGCTCTTCAATATGAGTAACAGACTGGCTGTTGTGGTGCCATTGGTTAAAATGAGAGAGACGGGAGGGTGTTTGATCCAGGGAAATTCGAGACATCTGTTTGGATGGGTTAAGCCTGAGATGCCTTATGAGACATCCACATGAACAAGTCAAACAGGCCATACATAGCATATATGAGACTGGTGTTCAGAAGAGGTCTAGGATAGAAGCCTAAATTAGTGGGTCTTCCAAGTATTTGCAATAATTAAGGCTATGAGACAAGATGAAGTCACTTAGGGAGATGATATTGGCTATAAAAGTAAGGGGGCCAGAATCATATCCAAGGATACTCCAATATCTGGAAATTGGATAAAGGTGGAGGATTAGCTGGAGATAAAGGAGAAAACCAAGAGGGTGAAAACAATAAACTGCAGATGTGCTGGGCTGTCACCGGAGAGGGTAGAAAAGTGACTGCTGCTTTGGCAAACTATTGGTGATCTGGTTAAGAGCAGTCTCAGAGACAGGGGCATGACAGAAGCCAAACTGAATTAAGCTAAATATAATCTGGTACATGAGAAAGTAGAGCCTTAAGAAAGCCAAAAGATTGGCTTTGCTTAGGAGCATAGCAATGGAGTCACACTGTGGATGTTTACAACAGTACATGAAACAACCTAGATAGATGGCCATCAGTAAGGAAAGAAACAGCTGAACAATGCTACATTTATTCCACTGAATACTGTGAATCAGTTAAAAAGGATGAATTTAACAGATGCCCACTACATATTAATTTAAACAATACTTGGAAAAAAAGTAAAGGATGGGTGGATTATACCAATGTCAATATCCTGAATGTAATACTTTACTAGTTTTACATCTTACCTTTGGAGGAAATCGTTAAAGTACATGGATTTCTCTGTATTAGTTCTCAAAACTACATGTGAATACACAATTATCTCAAAACTTAAATGTCGAAAAACTATTTCCAGTATATACATAATTGGGGTCTCTTTTTTTCCCTACAGTAAACATTTATACTTCCAGCAATCAAAACACTATCTTCATTTTGTAAATAAAACGAAGAGCCGGGCGGGAGAATACCACCCCTGGCTTCCCCAGGCCAAGGGTGGATAGTCTCAGCTTTCAAGGTTTCTATGTCCGCCCCCTCCCGGAGGATTCCCAGTCGCCTCTCTAGGAGTTTGGGAAGACTATGTATTGCAAATAGGGCGCGGTCACTCTAGCCACCTCAGAGGTCCAAGTCTCGTTAGCCCAGAAGGTTAAAGCCTTTAGTTCTCCAAGCAAGACCGAGGTGGGAAATACTTTGCCCTTTTCCGCTTGGTGAGGGGAAGGTTCCCTCGCCCACTCCTTGGTTCCTTCAGACACTCATGGACTTGCGAAGCCTCCTCCGCTCCCCGCACCCTCCTAGGAGGATGCCGCTTTCACTCGTGGTGCTCCAAAGACCTAAAACCTAAACAAAGAAGGCTATGGCCTCTTCGTCTGCCCAGGATGAGTCATTTCCGGTGACAAATTTCCTCCCCCGGAAGTGAGACCTGATGTAAACACAGGAGCCGGGTGTCAAGGCCCAGGAGGTCAGAAAGCCGGGCCGCGGGCGGCACCGAGACCTGGGCCTGGGAACGGGGAGGCGCGGCAGTCAGGTCAGTGTTGGTGGCAGGGAGCTGGGGCATGACCCCAGAATTGATTGGGGTTCGGGGACAGGCTGGGGGGGCCTTTTGAATAGGGGTCTTGGTGGAGGGGGGAATCTAGGACAGGGATCTTGGGTGCGTGCTGGTGTTGGAAAGTGCTTTATTGACATGAGAAATGCTGTGAGGGGATGCTTTGTGTGAGGCATCCCTGAGCAGGGTTCTTGGGTGGCGCGGGTCTTTGGAATGACAGTTCAAAAAAGGGATCTTGGAAGGTGGGGCTGTCTAAGGAATGGATCTTTGGAGAGTGATGCGGTCCAGTGGAAGTGGTACAACGAGAAAAATAGGAGATTTGGGCTCTTGGAGAATAGGGAGGGGTATGCCTGGGCAAAGGTCTTGGAGAGATTGGGGTTTGAAGGAAGTATGGGGGCCCTAGGACAGAAATCTTAAGGGGGTCCGGGGCAAGAGTCTGAGGGGTTAAGTTGTCCTAGGTAGGGGTTTTGGGAGGTGTGTGTCCTGGGCAAGGGTCTTAAGTGGGTAGGGATGCTCTGGGGCAGGTTCTTGAGGAAGGGGATAAAGGGTCTGGAGGAGGAATTTGTCGACGTAAACGTCCGTCCTGTTGAGAATTTTTATAAGAGTTTATTTGATCCAAAACTCATGACAGTTACTGGGAAGCAAGATTTCAAATGCTTTGGAAAATAGCAGTTTGCAGTTTCTTTTATGCATTTGAGTTTAAGAGGAGAATGTAAGGAAGATTACATAAAGATGGGAGAAAGCAAGGTGGGGAGCATTTTACAGGATAATTAAGATTATGCGCCTCACACTTTAGAAGAAGGAGTCTGAAAGAGGGCATTTCAAAGGTGTGTTAACCTAGATGCACAAAAACAATGGACAGGGCTTGCTTAAGGCACTGATAAGCTTTTGACTAAAGAAGTTACATGCCTGTGATGTGACTACTCGCCATGACCTGCCTAGTTAGGAATTTATGACAGGTCACCCTGTGAAGTTACTTTCTGTAGAACCCCTTTTTCATCCACAAATCTTAGATTGACAGGATTCCTGGGGGGGTAGGTCTAAGCCAGCCCATATTGGAGTCAGTCACAGCAGAGCACATGGAAGGGGATGTCCCAGGGCTGGGGGATTTGGAGTGATAGGCAATTCCAAGATAGGGTGTGTAGGGTATAAGGTGATCTGGGGAAACATCCAGCCCTGAATGGGCAGAAGTTAGCATGCCATGACATGAGATCATCCTGAAGTAGGTATGGGACCTTAAAGGGGTTTGGGAAAGCCTGTGAGGAGGAATGGTGTGAGCTTTCTGGGATGGTAGAATAGAATAGGTTGGGGGGCAGTCAGAGGGCATAAGGAGGAGAGTTCCTGAGGGTAGTAGACCAACCATAGCCAGTCTCAGGGCCGGGTCAGGGAAGTGCAAGAAGAGGTGGATGTGAAAGCCCTCTTTCCCCATTTGTTAACGGGTGGAATCGAGTGCTAGCTCCAGGTGTGAAGATGAGAAATGGGTGGGGGGTTGTTCCAGCCCATGTTGAACATTAGGGCCAAGATTGCCTAGGGGTGGAGAGGAGATATCACTGGGGCACCTCCTACCTTATTACTTCCAGACAAACAGTGATGTCTTGGGAGTCAGGAGGAGGTTGGGAGCTGTTGTTAGCCAAATGTGAGAAGATGGGGAGGTTCCTGGCCATGCTGTTTGGGATCTTTAACTTAGAGTGGAGACAACAAGACTCTTTACCCCATTTTTTTCTTCTTTGCAGTCCTGCTGGGGTTATTAGGTAGCAAAGTGGGAGGAGAAAGAAGGAGTCAGTTAGGGACAGGAGTTCTAGGACTCAGAGGGCAGACCCCAGGACTCTCTCCAACGCAATGCCCATTTGTGTCTAGGGAAGCAATCCTGGATCATGACTCACCAGCCACTTCGAGGAGTGACCAGCCTGTGTTTCAACCAAGACCAAAGTGAGAAAGACTTGTGCCTGTATCTTTGTGAGATGGGGGGAGGGAAGGAAGGAGAGAGAGAATGGCCAGAAGTGGGTGTTAAGCATCCCTTGCTTCCAACCTGGACATCCTTTGAGGCAGCCTGGATTCTTCCCATCCCTCAGGCTGCTTTTGCTGTGCCATGGAAACAGGTGTGCGCATCTACAACATGGAGCCATTGATGGAGAAAGGGCATCTGGGTGAGCTGCCAGTGGGGGAGGGAAAAAGGGATGGGCTGGACATTGGCTTCCACTCCTTACTGTGACCCTGTCCTTGTCCAGACCATGAGCAGGTAGGCAGCATGGGCCTGGTGGAAATGCTGCACCGCTCCAACCTGCTGGCCCTGGTGGGCGGTGGTAGCAGCCCCAAGTTCTCAGAGATCTCAGGTAAGTGCCCTCATCCCATCCTGCCCTTGGCCCAGATTCCCTGGAATCCTGGCCTCCCCCAGGCACCTGAAGGCACTAGCAGATGAAGATGTGAGAGCACTTTAGAGTCATACAGTGAGGCCTACGGCTTGGAAATCATGGTTCTTATGTATTGAGAAGCTTGATGTTTTGTCTTCATTTAACAAACATTAATTGCATGTCTTCTGTATGCCATGTCTTAACCTACAGAGCACTTGCTGTGAGCCTGGTACTGTTCTAAGCACTTTATATGTATTAATTTATTTAATTCTCACAGTAACTGTGTGGTGGGAAGTATCATTATTCCCATTTTTACAGATGAAGAAACTGAGGCCCAGAGAGTTTAAATAACTTATCTAAGGTCACGCATCCAATAGGTTTTAACATCTTAGAGCTATCTCCCCAGTGCTCACTTGCCTTGAGCCTCAAGTGCCATCTTGTTTTAAGGTTTTTTGCTGATCCCATCAGGACATAGCAAGAGACTCATCCTAGGCAAGTCACAGAGCCTAGGATTTCTCACAGAAATCTCCTGGGAGTAGGGACTGCGACCCCAGAGGCAGAAGTAGTTACTGATGAGAATATATAGGCTTGGCTGCGAGTCCCTGCTTGCTTGATAATGGGCTGTGAGGTCCTTGGCCAGATACTCAATCCTTTCAAGCCTCACCTGTAAATGGGTATAACAGTTCTAGAACCTGTTCTCTCAAGAATCACATCCACAAGTGCTCGTGCTGTGTGAGGCTCACATTGGGTATTAGCAAATGTTTAAACAATTGAATTGAGGTCCCATGGGGAGTAGGGGTGGGTCTTATGTCACCAGGGTTGCCCCTCACCCTAAACCTTGGCCCGGACAATGCACCCACCTGCCCAGCAGTGCTGATCTGGGACGATGCCCGGGAGGGCAAGGACTCCAAGGACAAGCTGGTGCTGGAGTTCACCTTCACCAAGCCAGTGCTGGCTGTGCGCATGCGCCATGACAAGTGAGCCTGAGGAGGATTGGGGATGGGGGAGGTAGGAGGTTCCAAAAGCAGGTGAGAGGGTTAGTCCCACCTAAGCATCCTGCCCTCCCCTCATGGCCATCCCATGTTGTGTTATGCCCACAGAATTGTAATTGTGCTGAGGAACCGCATCTATGTGTACTCCTTCCCTGACAATCCCCGAAAGCTGTTTGAGTTCGATACCCGGGACAACCCAAAGGGTGAGAGGATAAGGATATGCAAGTGTAAGGGAAGGAGGCAGTGGATGGGGTGGACAGGAAGAAATGAGAAAATGGAAGGGGCACTCAGAGAGAAACAGGGAAGGAGGGGCAGAGAGGGGTTCTTTGCACAGAGATATCCAGATGTCCTGAAATGCTCATATTCCCAATCTATCCATCTTTCTATCCCTTAGCCAGTTCTCTCTCCCCACCCTTAGCCCTGCCCCATCCTTGGGTGCCCCAGATAACAGCAAAAGCACCTAGTAAGCACATAGGTCAGTTTGTCAGAGATCCCTGGGCCTCCTGGGGTTGTCACAGCTGCATGGCAGGGAAGGGGATCTGCCTTGTTGGTGGAGAGCACAGCTGTGGGCTGCCCCCTGATGGTTCTGTAGGTAATGAGTACCATGGAATGATAAAGTCCAGCCCTTAACCAGCTCTGTCCATTCTGAGACTGCCTGGCCCCTACTTCCTCTTCAGCAGCACCCTTCTTCCCACCCCCTGATCCTCATATCCTAGGGCTCTGTGACCTCTGCCCCAGCCTGGAGAAACAACTGCTAGTGTTCCCAGGACACAAGTGTGGGAGTCTGCAACTTGTGGTGAGCTGTCCAGTTGACAGGGTTGGGTAGGTGGGTGGGCTGGCTCTCCCTGTGGATTCTGGGACCCTGCCCTCCATACTTCCCCAAGCCTAAACTGTTCCTTCCCACTATAGGACCTGGCAAGCACAAAGCCTGGCACTTCATCTGCTCCATTTACCATCAATGCACATCAGAGCGACGTGGCCTGTGTGTCCCTAAATCAGCCAGGCACTGTGGTTGCCTCGGCCTCCCAGAAGGGCACCCTTATTCGCCTTTTTGATACACAGTCCAAAGAGAAACTGGTGGAACTGCGCCGAGGCACTGACCCTGCCACCCTCTACTGGTGAGCACTGAGTAGGGTATGCATGGTGGGCCGGTGACCCCACGCCACATAATGTGAGCATCTGCTGGTCTGTCTTACAGTATCAACTTCAGCCATGATTCTTCCTTCCTGTGCGCTTCCAGTGATAAGGGCACGGTCCATATCTTTGCTCTCAAGGATACCCGCCTCAACCGCCGCTCTGCGTGAGTACCCCTTCCCTACCCTGCTATATCCTCATCCCCCTGCCCATGTACCACACCTGGGCCTAGCCAGTGCTGCTTGCAGGCTGGCTCGTGTGGGCAAGGTGGGGCCTATGATTGGACAGTATGTGGACTCTCAGTGGAGCCTGGCAAGCTTTACCGTGCCTGCCGAGTCAGCCTGCATCTGCGCCTTCGGTCGCAACACTTCCAAGAGTGTCAACTCTGTCATTGGTGAGTGAGACTATCCCTTGACTGGTAGTAGTGCATGGGCAAAGGCAAGCGAGTTGGACTTGAAAGAATTTTTGGGAATGAGAAACCTGAGGAAGCTAGAATGGGTGGCTCAACTGCATCGTCGGTAAGGGGGATAGGCATGTGGGCAAAGGCCTGAAAGGGGGACCATGGGCCATAGGACACCTGAGAGGATTCTAGTGTGTGACTTTGGCAGCCTCTAACCTTTTACTAATCTTTCCTCCCTCTAGCTATCTGTGTGGATGGGACCTTCCATAAATATGTCTTCACTCCTGATGGAAACTGCAACAGAGAAGCTTTCGATGTGTATCTTGATATCTGTGATGATGATGACTTTTAAGGACCCTGTGGGTTGTGCTAAGGAACCACAGTGACAGAGTGCAAAGCATTTGTTGGGGTGGAAGTACTGGAAGCCCCAGCTAGCCAGCAGTAATGGGGCTGGTGCCCACTTTCCTTCCACAGAGCAATGCCTAAACAGCTCATTTTCCCTAAGCACTTCTCCTAAGCACTTCTTGATTGTGTGCCCACAGGGCCAGGCCAGAGACCAGGGAGGCAGCAGATGCCCTGGGGCTCCCAACCTGCAGAAAACTACTAGGGACCCAGAGGGACTGACCTAATCCAACCTGTGGGGATATTAAAAAAACAACTTCCCAGAAAGAGCCAATCTCTGATGTGATGATTATGAATAAAAAGCCCTTATTAATATTTATGGCTGGATCTGGGGGTGGGGCCTACTCCCGTCCTTTTGACAGTTTCTGCCTTCATCTCTGCTACGTTTGAATGTCTGGCTACTGTGTGCTTGCACTGCTAGCGCTGCTGGAAACAGTTTCCTTGGCGCCCCCACCTGGGGGGTGGATGAGAACGTCTCGTCCCGCGGCTGTGGCTTGGTTTCCTGGAAGACCCCACTGCCCTACAGTTCAGGCGTCTTTCCTTTTCCGGTCATGTGTGTTATACGCAGTCCCCCTAGGCGGGTAGAATAGCAGTCGCCCCGCCCAGATTCCATTTCCCAGTGTCCGCCCGGGTGGCGCGAGGTGCAACGGTTGTTGTAGTCCAGCTGCTCTTTCTGGCTGGTCCAGCTACATCGATTCGCAGGATGTCGGAGGTGCGGCTACCACCGCTACGTGCCCTGGATGACTTCATTCTGGGGTCGGCACGTCTGGCGGCCCCGGATCCATGCGACCCGCAGCGATGGTGCCACCGTGTCATCAACAACCTCCTCTACTATCAAACGAACTACCTTGTTGGCTTGGGCTTCGGTCTCGCTCTGACAGGGTGAGGGAGGGAGGGAGGTGGCAGTTGGCCCGAGATGCCTTTAGGGCATGGAGGGTGGGCCTGTGGAATTCTGAGAACTGGGATGTGTAACCTGAGGAGGCTGCAAGACCTGGAAGGGTGAATTCAGTAGAGATGGAAAGCTTACGGAGAATGGGAGGGGGAACTTGAGGGAGTGAAACCTAGTTATAAGAAGGGCCTGGGGTGCGATAGATTCTGGCTGAGGTGGGCACAAGGTGAGTCGAGGGACTGGAGGGAAGACCTGGGGAGGATGGAGAAAATGTTGGCTGGGAGGTGGACCTGAAGATAAGGAGGGCCTGAAAGTGGGACATGAGTGTATCTGCGAGTAGCTGGAGATGTGAGTGATGGGGCCAGATTAAGGCGGCCCTGGAGGCCTTAGTACAGCCAGGGACGTATGCCCCAGAGGTCAAGTTGAAGAGTGTGGTGCGTGGACTTGTGGAGGATCTGGTCTTGGAGGGGAGCCTGGCTATGATTGGAATGCAGCAGGAGCAGGTACTTGTTGGGGAACTTGAGCCGAGGGAGAACCCAGGGATGGAAGGCCTGAGACTAGAGAGGATGGGAGAACCTGTAGGAGAGACTTGAGTGAGGTTGGAAGTTAAGAGTGTGACCTAAAGCCTGGAAGTGGTTCTAACAATGATGGAGGGAGGAATCTATAGTGAAATGGAAACCTGGAGGGGGTAATTTGAAGGGGAGGAAACCTGGAAGGGAGTCCTGTAGGGACCCTGGACCTGGAGAGAGGAAAATACTTGGTGACAGAAGGCCTGGAAAAAGAATCTGCAAGGGTTGGGCTCAAAGGGTGCTTTTGGGGGCAGGCTGGGGCGGGGTGCTGGAAAGGGGGCCCTGCGGGGGTAGAGGTCAGAAGGAAAGAGCAGGGAAGGAGCCTGACGGGATGGGAGAGTCTGAAGCTTACTTAAGATGAAACAGATTGAAAAGAAACGAGGGTCCACAGGAAGAGTCCAGGCTCCTGTAAGTAGGAAGCCTTGGAGAGTGGACCTGTTGGGGGCAGAATGCTGGTGGGAGTATTTTCTGGGGTGGGAGGGTCCAGAGAAAGGAGACAAAGCTCTTGAGGCCTGGGATCTGGTGCACGGTGGTCTGGGAGGCTCGGAGGACAGGCGACCCTCCCCCCTACAGGTCGACTAGCTTAGTTCTATTGTCCCTGCAGGTACGTGCGCCCACTGCACACCCTCTTAAGCGCACTGGTAGTGGTGCTAGCCCTCGGGGTGCTAGTATGGGCGGCTGAGACTCGCACAGCGGTGCGTCGCTGCCGCCGCAATCATCCGGCCGCCTGTCTGGCCGCAGTGCTTGCCGTCGGTCTCCTGGTTCTCCGCGCGACAGGGGGCGCTTGCACCTTCCTACTCAGCATCGCGGGGCCCGTGCTTTGTGAGTCTCCAGTACCCTAATAGCCGGAAGCGCGCCTGGCGCGTGCGCATGGCGCCAGGCCGGCCCTGCCCTGGTTCCGGGTTGGAGAGGGCTGGGAGACTCAGCGGACATGGCTACATCCCTTTACAAAGTGCCTTCCCTGGATTTGCCCCCTCTCTTTTGAAAATAACCTTCTTAATACCTCCTTTCCGGACTTCACTCTTGGTATTGTCTTCTGCCGGCCACGTTCCCGTTACCGTGCACCCTCCCTGGCCACGCCCCTGTTGCAAAGCACATTATGGTCACACTATCAGGATCAGAGGTGTCCTGGCCACTGGCCACTCCATTGACCTGCTTGTGCCCCAGTTCCCTTCTGTGGGCCCCCACTAGCTAAAGGTTTATGTCCTGTTCCACTGACTCCATTTCTCTTGGTACTGTCCATAGTGATCCTGGTGCATGCCTCACTGCGTCTGCGCAACCTCAAGAACAAGATCGAGAACAAGATTGAGAGCATTGGTCTCAAGCGGACGCCAATGGGGCTGTTACTGGAGGCTCTGGGACAAGAGCAGGAAGCTGGATCCTAGGGGCCTTGGATCTGTACCCAAGACCTGGAGAATGCTACCCCTACCCTGGCCAGTACCCAAGATTCAGAACCCTTTCCCAGCCCTTAAAATAGAAGCCCCTTGCCCAGTTTCAAAAGCTGGGCATCTGTGATGCTCTCCTCAGATCCCAAACTGAGATATCCCTCATACCCACCCCCATTACCTAGGGAACCAGAGTCTTATCTAGCCCTGAACTTGGGACCCAGAATCACCCACATCCAGCACAAAATGGGCTTGGAGAACCAGCATCCATGATCAATATCAAACTCTGGACTGAGACATTCCCCCAACCCCAATGTGGAACTTATAGGTCTCAGCTCCAATGCTGGGGTGTGGTACCAAGGCATTCTCAATTCTTGAACCCTAGACCAAGGCTTTTCTAGGTCCAACCCCAGCTTTGAACCTAGATCAAGGCATTGCCAAATCTTGATTCCAGGACCCAAGTGTACCCAGCCCCAGTTTGGGTGGAAGAATCAGATATCCTGACCCTATTGAACCCTTGGTCCCAGGTGACTCCAGTGCTCCCAGTCCCACTTTCCACCTTCCATTTCTGTTTAGAGATTCTGCCCCTTCCCCAAAAGGTTCTTCAGTTGGTGAGGGCATAGGGTGGAGCGGATGGGGATAGCCCCAATGTGGAATGAGGCATATATATCAGTGTTGTTGCAACAATAAATGTTGTTGCATTGTTCAAGCCAATTGGGCCTCCTGGATAAAGTCTGCATTACAATGGCCAGAGTGGCCTGCTTTTCAGTTCTGCTAGATGTTCTGACTGGGTCTCTGTCAAAGATGTGGGCTTAAGGGGTGAGATCTCAGTTCCTTTCTGGAACCTGTTACCTCCAGAGTGGCATTAACACACAAGGTAGTTAAGGGCATGCAGTGTTTCCATCATCATTTGCATTATTAAAGGCTCTTGTTCAGGGCTGGCTATAAGTCTTAGTGCAAACAGGGAAAGAAGTTGCCCCATGTCACAAAGCAAATAAAGCTAAAGTGGATGACATCACAGGCTGTTTCTGTAGTGTTACTAGGTGTTATAAAAACATGATCTTAACTACAGGTGTGGACCCCAAGACAAGGCAGAGAGAGGAGCAACAGATGGATTCAGTTTACACATTTATTCTAGAAATCCTCTTCCAGTGTGGATACTGTCTTGAGCCCAGATCCGTTGGTACAAAAAGAAAAGTTTAACACCACGGAAGGGGGATGGGGGAACCACCAGCTCCAGAAAGTCACAGAGAGATACAGGAAACACAGCTTGTGTAGATTTGCTTAAAAAGTGGATGGAAGGAAAGCCAAGGAAGATGTGATGCAGCCTGTGGCCAGATGTCACCTGAGGATTTTACTGGAATCTACCAAGTGCCAGGGTCCATTATGGCAGCATCCCAGGACATGATACACCTGATGGCTCTGCCCTTTGGCCTTCCAGATCAGGGATAGTTAGGGCAGAGGCAGCAGGCACAGACATGCAGACATGGACTGGGGCTCCTTCAGGTACCCCTGGGGTGGGAAAATGAACCCAAGCCTCCCACCCAGACTTCAGTCCTTCTGAATGTGGGTTCTCTGCCCACTTCCCTAAGAACTGACCTGGTGGGAAGTGGCAGAGAGTTCTGTTCACACTAGAGTCCCTGGTTGCCCCCAAACAGCCCTGTGACTCTTTATGGTCCATTTTGTGGAGGGGGCTCCTGAATGGAATAGGCTGGACATGGGGACAGGAATGAACCCAACCAGACGAAATCACAGTTTCCCTTTTATAAAACTTCTAGTGTTGGGGGAAGACAGTGAAATCTAAATCACAATTGTAAACAAATGGAGGAAGGGGCCTGGAGTCCCTGTTACACATTGCCCCTCTTTTATGCTGGCTGAGAGCCTTCAGTTCCCAGCACAATATGAGAGGAAAAGCAGGGCATCAGACACCTTGAGTCCACAGGGGCTGGGGGCCTTGGAAGATCAGCCTGGCAGCCCCAGGACCTAGAGGAGCAACCACACCCCAGGGCTCAGTGAGGTCAGCTGAATGCTCCTCAGACTGGAGTCATGCCCAGGCCAACAAGGGTATATCAGAAGGGGTCAGACCAGTGTCCCTGGGGTCTGAGGGTCAGAACTGGAGGACTGCTCCCCGTCTAGCGTCAGGTCACTTAAACGAGCGCTCAGCTCCGGGGGATACAGGAAGTCCGCGTAGTATCTTTAGAAGGGGCAGCAGGAATCCAGAGGACAGGATGGGAAAACAGAGAAGAGAGGAAAAGACAAACAAGACATAGAAAGAGAGGAAAAGAGGCTCGTTACAGAGGTGGAGGCAGGCACAGAAGACAGCACCTTGAGGCTTGTAAATGTGGAGTATGGTGAAAAGAGGAAGAAAAAGGCAAGGACACATGATGCCCCTTCCTCCCAGCACCCTGGTTCCAAGGTTCATTTTCAGCTGACATGCACTGGTTGTTAAGATATTAAAATTCTTCCATAGCTTAGTAAAGAACTGCTGCTATCAGGGCCCAAGAAACCCCTCCACCAAGACCTGATGGACTAATGTAGGTCAGGAAGGGCCCAATATCCCTGTACCAAGGCTGCAGCTACCACTCTCATGGTCCAATTCATTAGCTCTCATGACTAGCTGCCCCCTGGCCTGGAGACCCTTGCCATCTGCCCAAGGGACCCCTACCCATCAGTAAAAGCACCCCCCATACCTGCTGGAGACAGGGGGCGCCGTGAAACTCCTCGAGTGCGGGAGGGGTGCCTGGCTGGGGCTCCCATACAGCGCCTGGCCCACCTCATAGCAGCGGGCATGGAAGAAGGGTGGGTGTTGCGAGATCATGTGGGGGAGCACAGGCCGGCGCTGGGGCCCCGCGGCCAGTCCCGAGTTCCGGATGTACCAGTCCCGCAGACCCTCCAGGGCAAGATTCTTATGGCCACTGCGCTCAATACGGGTGGGTGGGGGAATCCACAGCAGAGGGTTTGGATGCACCTCTGGACCCTCAGCAGCCTCCAAGGGGAGGCCACAGGGTTTGGTGTGGGTGGCACGGGTGTGGGGGTCCTTGCTACGGAGGAGGGGGCTGCTGCTGTCAGCAGCATACACAGGTGGTGGGCCTGGGACCATGGCAAGGAGCCCATCCTGTCGGGAGAGGGGTCCTGGGACCTCAGCTGCAGGCAGCAGCTCCCCCCAGCCTGACCCACCGATACCTCGGGGGAGGCCCCGGTCCAGGGAATAGTCCAAGAGGAAGTCCCCACACATAGGTGGGAGCCTGGGGGCCCCACGGGAGGCAGGGGCAGCTGAGCTTGGCCGGGCAGCCCGGGGAGGGTCTGGGGGGCCAGCCGTTCGAAAGGAGAAGGCAGGGGTTGGTTGGGGGCGCTCATACAGCACCTCACTGCTCTTGCAGACTGGGGGACAGATGGCAGGGGGAGCCAGAGGTGCAGGTGGGGAGCCAGCTCCCCCCACAGCTGCCCGGTCCACTAGCAGGGCCTCAGAGCTGTTGCTGCGACGGGTGCGAGCTGCGAAGAGGGAGGCACGGTCAGAAGCCGGGTCCACCCGGGGGAAGCCCATCTGGGAATCCTGGCTGCCGGACCACTGGCGAGAATGTAGGCCTTCAGGTCTGAGGGAGTGGAGGTGGGGTGATGAGAGGAAGGTCAGAAATATCAGGCACATGGACTGAGTGTCCTAGGTCTTTACCATGTCTCCCTCTGAGCTTTCACTTCCCCATCCCCAAAATGAACCCAGAATTACAAATTGTGTGCATAAAGGTGTTAGAGGCATGTAAAGGGCAGTAGAGATTCTGTCCCAGACTGGGGGGCCGAGGGATTGAAAATGTATGAGGGCCTTGGGGCTATTAGCTCTGAGGGAGTTGTCAGTGTGTTTAGGGCTGGAGAGGAAATACTGGCAGGAGAGGGCTCACTAAAGGGCTCTTTCAAATACATATGACCTGGCACTTCTCATGACTCCCCACTTCCTCCACAATGAGGTCCTAATCCTTAGGCCTTTCCTGAACTCTCTATCCCCCTATGTGTATTAACAACCAAAAACTACCATCCAAACAGCCACCATCAGAAGATGCAAGCACCACAAGGATGGGAACTTTGTTTTATTCACAGCCTGAGAAAAGCAGGCACTTAGTATTTAAGAAGCAATAGAATACAGTGGTTAAAAGCACAGACTCTAGAATCAAACTTGCCTGGGTTCACATACTAGGTCTTCAATTACTAACAAATCACTTAACCTCTCTGTGTCTGTTTCCTCATCTATAAAATGGGAATGCCAACAGCACCTACTTCACAGGGATCTTGTGATGATTAAATGAGTTGATACCATGTAAAGCATTGATTCCTTGCAGTCAGTAGGCACTCAGTACATGTTATCCAGAATTTATGCCTTCAGAGTCTCTCAAAGGCAGATATTATGCCCATTTCACCAATAAGAATACCAAAACTCATAGAAGAAAAATGACTTGTCCAAATTGCACAGAAAAGCTTATACTCAAACTGAGGCTTCTGCCCCAAATCCTCACCCACTTCTTCTCCATCAAAACAACTATTCACCTTTCAAAACCAAGCCTTTCATGTCCCATACCCATTGGTAATGCTCTCCTAGTTAGGTTCCTTTCTCTGGTCCTCAAACCCACCCCCTGAATCCTCTTACTTGCAGAGCTGGGGGCCAGCGCCCCGGGTGAGAACAGGAGTGGCAGGCACACTTCGCCCTTCAAAACTGGAGGCACTCCTGGGCAGTGAGCGTGTGGGACTAGACAAAGACAGGAAGGCCCAGGTGGGCATCTACATTAGAGACTGTCCCCACCAACAGTCCCTCCTGCCAGCCCAGGCTTAGGATCCCACTCCTGGTGCATGGGGAAGGTAGGGAAGAGGCTCACCCTCACCTGGTAGGGCTGGCCACAGAGTTGCGCCGGCTCTTCAGGTCCCCATAAAGATCTGACAGGGATGGTTTCCATGGAGTTCGTCGCTCAGGGCTGTCCCCAGATACTGCCCACAGCTGGTCCCAGGCCTTGGGTGGTGAGGGGTGCTCAGTTAGAGGGAAGCAACCACGGGGCTCCTCTGGGTGGAAGAGAGAAAGTGGGGAAGAATTCAATGAGAGGAGCCTGATGAGTTTTGAGCAAAGCAAAGGGGAGGGGCTAGGGAAGCAGAAAGGGAGAGAGGGCTGAGCAGGGCTAAGCAGGCTGAAAGTGAAGAAGAGGGGGACCCCACCAGATACAGGGCATGGTTAAGGGAGAACTGAAGAGGGAGGGGCTGAGAATCAAAAGATAGGTAGGTTTGCGGTACAGGGATCCTCACCATTATCATGGCTGGCCCCAGACTCTGAGAGGGAGCTGCTCTCTGAGTGCAGAACTACGTCCTCTACATGTGAGAAGGGGGAGACCCCAGCCCATCAATGCCAGGCCTGGGGCCACCCCTTACACTGCTGGCCAGTCTCCTTCCTATGCTTTGCCCTCCCCAAGAATCCACCTTTACCCTCCCCAAGAATCCACCTTTACCTAAATTCCAGACCACCAGAGGTTTGGTTCTTCACTTTCCTGGCAACTATGGGTCAGTTCCCAATGGCCCCACCCTTGCTCAGAGCCAGTTTATCACCATTCCTCTTACTGGTTGGGTCCCTTAAACTTTAAGTTCTACCTGCTGCCCGCTTTTCACTGGCTGTTCCCCCACCCAACCCTACCTTGTCCCTTAGCCAATGCCTACTCCTCTGCTTTCAATAGTGGGGTGATGGGGCCTGGCTCACCTTGGCTGAGCTGAGCAAGGCGTGTGCCCAGGCAGATACCCTGGGTGGTGATAACTGCCCCTGTGGACAGTGGGAGCACTGGGAGGCCTAGGCGAGCCTGGAAGTCCCCAAGCTGCTCCTCTAGCTCGTGCAGCCTCCGCAGCGCATCTGCCTGGACCTGGCGCCGGCGTCGGCGCTGCTCCACACTCAACTCAGGGGCCAAGGCCAGGCGGCGGGCAGCTGCCGCAATCTGCTGTTGCACAGACACCTCCCGTTCCAAGGCCTCAAGAGCCAGCTCCTGTGGGGTCTACCCAATGGTGAGACAGAACCAAATGTTAGAAATGGCCAAGCACAGGAACCAGGAGGTAGCAGAGCCCATTAATACTGGAGGCCTGGAAGGCTCTTCCTGGGGGTAGAGCTTATTCCCTCTAGGGGCAGGGCCTGTCTTGATGAGGGCTGGGCCTATTCGCCTTCCAGAGGGTGAGAAGCTTATATGGATAGTTGGGGACCAGCATCTTCCCTCAGACCAGGAACCCACCTTCCTCAGACTCAGTTCCTTCTCACCTTGGTCTCTCTTTCCTGTAGACAAAACCGTGTCTCTGCCCAGGCTCCCCCTTTTCTTTATCTGTCCCAACCCCGACTTGCTCTCCTTGCCTATCTGCTCACCTCAGCAGGGCACAAGGAATGATGTGTTGGGTTGGAGGGTGGTGGAGGATAGGCTCGAGCTGCAAGGGGCCGCCGGTGAACCAACTGGGGCCGTTCGCCAGGCTCTAGCGGGCATTCAGGGGGCAACTGGCCAGTCAGCTCCTGGGGGCGGGCAGCAGGGGTCAAAGACTACCAAGGGTTAGTTAGGGGCCATGGGGCAAAGCAGAAATGACACCAGAAGCTACAGAAGTCCTACTAGGAGCCCAGTCCTGCTTCGTACCCCATGCCTGTTATTTCTCTTCCCCTTCCCAATTCTCCACCAGGCAGGTGTGCAGCCTAGAGTCTCAGACCCTCGATGATCCAAATCCCAGAATGGTGGGAATGGGAGGTGGGGAGGACTGCTTTGGAATCTATAATTTCTCAGTTTTTATGAAGGCAACATGGTCTATATACTACATATTATAGAATACTCCTTCAGGGCCTGGGGCTATATGCACTGAACTGCATTATTTCTGGCAAACTATAGACATTCACAGCAAGAGGGGTAAAGCAATACTATAAATTACCCCCACATCAATTCTGGTCAGGTTTAACTGCCAAATTTTGGAGATAACCATTGTTTTGTGAGGTTTTTTGGACTTCAAATTTTTGACAGGGGGATGTGGGCCCAGACTGCCACATTTTATTGATTCTAAGACATCAAAGCTGAGTTTTGAGGAGCTAGTAGGTGACAGGGAATTTGCAGCTCAGACAAGTGGCTTAGCATTTGCCACTCCGGTCTGCCAACCTAGGGGCCCAGGCTCCTCACCCCCAGCCCAACACTTTTAGAGCCAGGCCCTCACCGCCTCCTGGAGACACACTTTGCGTAGCTCCTGAAGTTTCAGGTTCAGGGCCTCCTGCAGAGCCCGCTGCCGGTCAAGCAGACCCCTCAGACGCTCTGACTTCACCTGGGGGGCAGCTTCTCCAAACAGGGCAGCTGGATACAGAGGAAGCAAAGATCAATGGGGCAGCTGTGGCATCCTGTGGAGCCAGGGACCAACCCTTCTCAAGTGTATAGGCAGGTGGTGACTTAGAGCAGGGGAGGAGGCAGCAGGAGTGGGAACCAGCCACCGACCTGAGGCATTGAAGGTGGGAGAGCTGATCAGCTGACCTTTGACTTCCATCCTGGTACTGTTGAGAGGCTGCAGCTGATGGCGGGACAAAGCCTGGCAGTGATGCATGGGAGCCATTAAGGAAGCACATGTCTGGTCCCCCAACTCCTGCCCCACATAACTTCCCACACCACAGCTGGGAAGAAGGAGTACCCTGCCCCTACTGCCTGCTTGAACGCCCTCTCAGAATCTGTATCAATGTCTAGCCCCACTTGACCCTGATACCTTGGTTCCCTTCCCATTGAGTGGGAACACAGCAAGTAGGGTGCTGGTCCGACTTACAATGCCTCCTCAGAGGCCCATGAGCCAGTCAGGAATCTCACCTGGGAAGAGAAAATTAATGGCACAGATTCAACCAACTATAACAATGAGCAATTATTAAGTACCTGGGCGCCTGGAATAGTTACCTTCTATTCTTAATCTTCACAAACACAAACAGCAGTTCTGTGATTAACATTACTTCCAGTTTAGAGGTGAGGAGAATAAGGCACAGAGAAGTGAAATAACTTGCCCACAGT
This sequence comes from Macroglossus sobrinus, assembly GCA_004027375.1. NCBI lineage: Eukaryota > Metazoa > Chordata > Mammalia > Chiroptera > Pteropodidae > Macroglossus > Macroglossus sobrinus. The sequence continues at coordinate 47,465 of PVKZ01001246.1, forward strand.
TAAGGATAGAGCCCAGGCTCACCCCTCTGGTCTAACACTCTCCCTCACTAGAGCTGCTCCAACCTCACCAATTCCTCATAAGCTCAAAGCCCAGAGGGCCTCAGTACCTTTGCCTAGGCTGCTGCCTGGAATGCTCTTTTCACTTCTCACCATTCCAGCCCCTGGTTCTCACTTACATGCTGGAGCCTCAATGTCACTTCCAAAGATGGGCTACCACATTACTCCTCCTCACAACTGCTGTCCAATGAGAGACTGTGCCTCCCTCGGATATTCATGAGGACAGGAAACATGTCTGTCCTGTTTTCATCAGTATCCCTGGCACTCAGAACACTTCTGCATGTACAACAAGTGCTCAGTGAATGTCTGCTGGGTGAATGAAAGAACGACGAGGCAGCCAACCCAGGGATCAAGCTCCAATATGTGGGTCGTTACTTGTCCCAACTCTATCATGTAGCCCTGGTGTGACAGGTAGTGTCCACTTGGCCCCAGCACTCCTCTAGCCCCTCTGCCTGCCCCAGCCTATCCTGCACCCAGCATAGGGAAGTCATCCTGCTGGGACTATGAACAGTAAAGTCCACAGCTGTAGATAACAAGCTGATTGTCTCCTGCCTCTTTCTCTGTCCCTGAGTTGGCCATGGATCCTGCCTTGGCTGGTCGCCAGCCCTGCCCTCATCCCCTCCTATGGAATTTGCTCCCTCCCTCCCACATCCTGCTCAGTTCCCAGCTAGGCAGCCAGGTGACATCACCTCCCACCTCCTGGCCTGACCTCAGTGACTGGTGGCTGGGAGGGCCTCATGAGGCCACAGAGGTTCCATCCCCACCTACTTGGAATTCTCCAACTTGTCACAACATGGTAGCCAAGTATGGAGAAGACCTAGGCAGCTGAGGAGGCATGGGTTCAAACCCCTTCCACATCTATACATTGGGGGATGTGGCCAAGCGGCTAATATGGTGCTACCAGTTCCTCAACAGTTCTCCTACCACTCAATAGGAAATGTACGCCTTCAGTGGTTCTCTGTCCTTAACATTAGAGATGAGGATAAGTCCCTAAAGCCCTTTTGCACTCCCAGGCAGCATGTGCTTTGCAGAGGTGCACACACGCCCATCCTCAGAGGTCTGACAATGCCCAGCACAGTGGGGTTTCCTTGAGGTCCTACCTTGGCCTCCTCTGCCCCTTGGCTTCTGGGGGTTCTTCTTCCCCGGCCCATAGTTGGGGTTGAGGAACTCTCCTAGGGTTCCCCTAAATCTTCCTCCACCCCAACAGGAAACTCTACTCTTCCTCGGTGGACCTGTTCACTGGGATTGGTCCTGCATCTGACCCTGGGCTGTCTCCAGCCTTCCTTCCCTGGGAACTCACAGCATCTTGGACGTCGACACAGGGTCCGGAAAGGAACCCCGAATTCACCCTGTCAACTTGACCTTAGGGACATAGCTAGAGCCTGAATCATGGGGTCAATGGGCAGGCTAGATACAGGGTTCACGCCCCACACCCACACACCTGGCTCCTGAACCTCTGCCTCTGCAATCCTGTTCTTGGCACATCTGCCTTGGAGCCCAGGACTGCCCCATACCCACCCAGTGATGAGACGGGGGTCCCAGCACCCCCCTCCCCAACACCCTCTTACACCAGCCCCTGGGTCTTCCCACTGGAGACTCTATCCTGTCCCAGGATGGGCTGCAGCATGAGAGCTGCAGAGGGCACCCCCACACCTAGAGGCACGCCCAGCAGGTTTTTCAGGTCTGCCCTTCTGACATCACAGCTGAGAAAGAAATTCCTGGCTGTAATGACTGTTTACAACCAAGATACCTCATCTAGGTTGTACCCCAGGACATTCAGTGGGACCCCCATTTCTATATCCTGCTACTGTGGGAATACAAACTCCCAGTGTCTGGACTGTCCACACTGCCCTAGGGGCTCCCTGCCCCACTCTAGGTGAACAATAGGGGGGCAGGCAGGTACCAGGAAGTAGTTTCTCAATCAGCCAGTCTGGGCTTTCCTGAGGGGCTGGGCCCCAGGTTAAGAGAGGGCAGAGGCTACTCCCACAAGGGAAAAAGGGGGAAGAGGGAGTGGGGGAACAAGAGAAGGGGGACTCTGGCTTCTCTCCTCCCTGATTCCCTTCCTCCATTTCCAGCAAGGGATCGGCTTCATGCCAGGAAAAGAAATTGGACATTTGGGGCTTCACCCATCTAATCAGGCCCTCTTTCCTTGCTGTTTTCTTGCACAGACCTGGCTCTTATCTACATGGAATGTTAGTATGCCCCATACCATCCTCCCCTGCCCCTGGGCCCATATTCCCAGGTGCTCACCAATACCAGATGGGTACTGTGGGGAGGTCTCAGGTACCTGAAAAAAATAGTTGTCTCGACCAGGCCTGACTTCGACTGGTAGTGGCAGGCTGGTAGTGCAGTGAGCAGTGAGCAATGAGCACAGTGGCAGACGCCAAGGCCACCTCCCACTAGGCAATGGCCCAGCCTACCTGGCCAGGGACGGGGCTGGCCCATACCTTTTAACTCTTGCCTGCCTGCTACTAGGGTTCAGGTCACCCTTAGGGGCAGTCTTGGGCCAGTTCCCCTCAGGGTGTCCAGCATGGCCAAGAGCCAGGACCTCTCCCCTCACCCCATACATCTAACAGAGAACTGGAGAAGGAGGGCTAAGGGTGGTAGAAGTGGTTGCTGCCCCTGGTGCTGCCCAAGGTCCCAGATCAGACCCTGCCCACCCCAGGGTATTATCTGGGAGCTCAGGGATGGAGGTCTGGAGAGGTGCTAAGCACGGGGGAGGCCTTGGGGTGTATGTCTCTTGGCAGTTCACCTCACATTCCTGAGGCCCTAACCCTTTCCTCCCAGGGCAAGGCAGGGGTGGGAAAAGGTCTTTAGGCAATACCCACCCTCACTGGGGTAATAGAGAAGAAGAGGTCAGCTTTTCTAAGGAGAGACCAGGTCTCAAGATCTTACAACCTTCTGCAGCTCCAAGAGAAATCATCCCAACAAACCCACAAAACACACATGTGGTTTAACCCCTCTGGTCCCTATAAACCTGTGTGGATGGCGCTGACCCAGCTCCTCATATCCAGCTTGTAGATGTGGAAATTGGGGCTTGGAGAGGTGAAGAGGCCTGATTCTGATTACAGAAGCATAAGAGCAGGTAGGATCAGATCTTGGGGCAGGGGGTGGGGGGCTGGGTCCTGGGCTGGAGGCTGACAGAGGCTACTCTTGCAAGAGAGGAGTGGAAAAGGGGACTCATGCACCTTCACATCCATGCTGCCCTGCCTTCCCCATTCCTCCCCCTTAGGCATTTCTGGCCAAGAGTCAAAGAAATTGAGGGCTCTGAGTCCCTAGATGTACTGTTTACCCCACAATACCACCTGGGCTCTGGGCCTGCCCCGGCATATACCACATATCCTGTGCTTCATTTGGGACCACCTGCTCTGTAACCACAGGGCCCAAGCACAGTCCAGGCCCCTGTAGCAGCCCACACTATGAGGTGAAAGGGCAGAGTGAGACAAACTCCCTGCCTGCTTGGCAAGTGGACCAAGCCCGGAGAGCAGCTCGCTCCGTATCAGCAACACCCTATATACGTGCCTCCTGCCACCCTGCCCACCTTTCTTCCTGGATATGAGATTTCTAGCATATAACACAAAGGCCTCTTTTATCACCTCCATCTTTCCCCCTTTACTTCCTGGGGCTGGTGGAGGCAGCAGCCATAAGGTGGGAAGTGTTCTCCCAGCCATGGCCTCTCCCACCTCTTGTGGGACACCAAGGATGTTGGGAAGAAGAATGTTTATAGAATCAGAGCCAAGAGGGTCAAGGGTATCTGGCTGGCAATGCAGATTGAGTCTTGAGGCTTAGGTTTTCTCATCTGAAAAATGGAGAACTGGTGGTTACGGAGCCAAGAGAGGCAGGCCAAAGTCACTTTGGAGGGTATTTCACAGTGCAAGAATACTCATACCATGTCATTAATGACTGTCAATAACAATAGTAACTTCATGCAGAGGTGGGCTGGTACCAGGGTAAGGAGAGAGCAGGTAACTGGGCCTTTTGGGCCACGCAGACAGGCAGGGCAGAGTCATCCACCACACATCATTGCCCTGGTCCATGATTTCTAACAGCCTGAAAGCTGGCCAACCTCTAAGCCCCACTGTGGCCAGGACCAGAGCCTCAGGTAGCCTCATGGAAGGACAGCAGGTAGTAGGTCTGGGATTCAACCCAGCTCTGCCACTTACAGGCTGTGTGACTGCTTGCACAAGTCTCTTAACCTCTCTGGGCCTCAGTGTCCTCATCTTTAAAGTAGGGGTGATGATAACCATATGTACCTCACAGGGTTGATGTGAGCATGACATGAGTTAAACTAAAACTTGCTTAGGACAGTGCCTGGTCCACGCTAAGTGCTCAACATGTACTATGAGGAAACAAACAAATATATATATAGACATGTGTGTGTGTGTAAAATTTAGAGACAGGACAGAGACACACAGAGCTGGTATCCCTCAGCCTCACCTTATACATTTGAAACAGAGCTGTTTTCTTTCAAATAACCTGTCTGAAGTGTCATCTCACTATCCAAATCAGGAACTAAATATATTTAGGTGAATTTATGAGATAGAGCTGGTATCCCTCAGCCTTCAAACTCTCCCTACTTGCTACACAAACCTGGAAACCTCCATACTCAACCACCCAGACCCAGAACTCTCCCTACTCGCCAAACCAGACATATTTGAAACAGAGCTGTTTTTCTTCATTATCCAAGCTCTCCTTACTCAACATAAAAAATGCAGGAACCAAATATATTTACACATAACAGTACTCTTGCTATCCTAATTCTTGGCACTAAAGCTCAGGAAAATTAAAAGACATGAATAGGCTTTTGAGTTAGAGCCCTTATCCTTCATTTTCTGAACTCTCTCCACTCATATGTAAAACACACAATCATTTGTTTTTGAAAGCCAGTTTATCAACACACCATCGGATCCCTGTGAAAAAGAGGAAGAGCAAAAGAGCTGCCAGAAAATCATATACATGTATATGCAAAAACAAAATACCTTCAGATAACTTGAAATCTTTTCATCATTTGAACTATCTGAACTCTCCCTCTCAGAACTCAGGTACTAAATAGATTGAGACAATGAGGGATGCTTGTGTTGTTATTAGTAGGTTTGGATAAAAGTTTAGGTAAATGAGATGGGTCTAGTATTTCCTTCCTCAAACTCTCACTACTCCCTATGAGAAATGCAGGAACAAAACATAACTGAATAACACATTACCTCCTTGCTCTCCAAATTCTCCCTGATTGTCCTAAGAATCAAGGAGATTCAGACAGCAAAAAAACTTCATATTATGATTATTGTTCTATTATTGTTACTACGGGATGGGCCTGATTCTAACACCCAGCATCTGTCCTCTCCAACCTGCCCCACAGAGGTTAGATGGACTTAGCACTAGGTTTGTACTGCTTACTGCTGAGAGAAGAGAGAATAAGCCCCTGCCCCCATCCCGCCCCTACCAAGCCCTGAAGTCTCTGGCTTAGAATGGACTTTTTTCAGGGCGGGAAAGAAGGGATCATGCACTCAGGATCAAGACCAAGAGATGGGGTGACACGACCTAGAAGAGTCACACATATCCTTTAGTATCCCACCTCCACATATTTGTTCATCCACCCATGGGGCAGCCCCTAACCCAGCAAGGACGAAAACACAACCCAGACCTTGCAGACTCCTAGAGAGACACTGAATAATTTAGAATGCTCTCCCACACTGGGGTGGGTGGGAGGCATAGGTGCAGTTCTATGCCCTCCTAGGGCAGGGAGAGAATTGCAAGCTCTGTGTGAGATCACTAGGTAGGGGTGGGGAAAATCACATATAAAAAGCACCTCAGCCACACAGGGCCCACAAGGGTGCTTGTTCTTGCTTATGATAAGAGAAGCATTTGAGATGAACTTCAGAGATAGTATGAACAGCAAAACCTCAAGTTCAGAGGCAGGGTATAATGTGACCCCTGTCCTGACACAGAGGAGATGGAAAGTGGGTGTTAGGAAGGAGGGAGATATGAATAGGGTAGAGGGTCTGGCAAGGGGTAGAACAAAGGCCTGGAGTTGGGATGGGATGAAGGAACAGGACAAGGAGTGTATGGGACAAAATAAACAAGAGTCATTGTAGGATGGAGGTCAGAAGGCAGGACAGAGGAGCCAGGACACTGGCCAGGAGATGGGATAGAGTAAGGTTCAGGACAAGGGTTAGAGAAAAAGAAGGGGTCAGCAAGGGACAATAGAGCAGGGCAAGGGCCAGGGTCAGTATAGAACAGTAATTAGAAGACATGATGGGGGACAGGCCAAGACAGTGGTCAAAGGAAGGGATAGGAAAAAGGGAAGGTTTGAGATGTAGGTAAGGAACAGGAAAAGACTGGGACAAAATGAGGTTAGGAATGAGGACAGGGATGGGTCAAGAGAAGACAGGGGAACACAGCACAGGATTGGGCAGGGACAGGACAGGAGACAGGAGGATGGTCTACAGGTGATGAGCCAGGTCAGGAGAGGGACTAGGGGGACAATTCAGGGTGGGGAGAAAGTACAGAAGTCAGAGGTCGGGAATCTGGACAGATCAGGATTGGGCTAGCATTAAGGGGATAGGATAGAACTGGAAGGAGTTCAGGGACTGGATATGAGTTTAGGGGACAGATCAAGCATCAGGACAGAAACTGGGGTGATCAAAACACGGCAAGATGAGCAAGGCAAGATGAGCTTCAGAGATGGAACAGGGTCAGGCAAGGATCTGGGGTCAAGCAAGGATCTTGAGAACAGAGCTGAATGGAGTTTGGAGTCAGGATTGAGTTTAAGAGAACAAAACAGGAGTTGGAAATGATACCAGGCCAGAATACAGTTAGGTCAAGGGTCAGACTGGAGGTCCTGGGGTCCAGACCGGTCCAGGTTCGATGTTCAAAAAAGATGTAGTCAGGTTCAGCAGAGAATGAGATCACTGGGTTAGAGGTTGAGGGTGCGCGCGCAGGTGCATCCCGGGTCGGTGTTTCTGGGCCCTCACCCCACCCAGTCTCCTCCGTTCCTCACCCGGCGGGCGTTACTCACCAAGGGTCCTCGCCCCGCGGCGTAGGCGGGGTCAGTGTGGGCCTAGAGGGGTGGTGGGTACGCCCCGCCCTTGCCGCCCCCCGCTCGTCCCCAGGCTCGCGCTCGCTCCCCTTCCGCGACCTGCCGTGGGCCGCGTTCGGCCACGCCACTGTTAGCCGTGGGGGCCAGATGTGGGGCGCGGGAAGGGTAGGAAAGCAGTACCAGCTCGCCCGTGGAAGGTGGACGCCGACCCCCACCCCACCGGTAACTCGAGTCGTTCGGCAGCCAGCGGCACTGCTATCTCCGCGGTTGAACACGAGCCTGGGGTTGGGGGTGGTGGTGACAGGGGGCGGGGCGCGAGACCACAGCAGCGGCAGCGACCAAGTGCGCACGCGCCAGTTCGGGTCTTCGAGCCGAGGAGCACCAGGAGCGAACCAGCTGGGAGCGCGTGCGCACACACTTTCTTGAGGGTGGCGGAACTCACCCCTCACCAGGCCAAGGCCCTTCAGTGATCAGACTGACACCCCTCACTCCAAGCAACCCCTAACGGGCCACCAAGCAGTACCCCAAACTGGCCTCTATCAGCTGCCACCACACCCCTAAACTCCCCCAACTACTCTCCGTGCTCCAAATGCACCCAAAACCACCCTTCTTCATAAATTATATCCCCAAACTATTGTTCATTGATCCCAAGCGGTAGCCCCAGTCCACCCTGCACAGACACCCAAGGTGTAAAAACGAACTACCTGCCACTACCCCCCCCCCAAATTATTCCCCCTAACCATCTGCAATCAGCCCTGAAACCATTAACCTCCAAAGAGCACTTTCAAATCACCATCTACCCCCAATATGCATCCCAAACACCCTCCATTGACCCCAAACCACTCTCCATGTACCCTTCTAGCCATGCTCTATTGACCCGCAAATTGTTCTCTCAAGAGCCCTTAACACCGCCCCAAACATTCTCAGCTATCTTCAGTGTGGCCCCACCTGCACACCAAATCAATTCCAACAGTCACCTGTTCCACCTGCAAACCATGGTCCGTAAACGCTCCACCAAACCTTCCACTGACCAACCCCATCACCCACAAAACTACCTTCCAACAGCCCCTATCGCTATCCAATATACTCCCAACTACTAAACATTATCCTCCAACTGCACTTCAAACTACCCTCCAACACTCTCTTCACCTCAAAACCACACTCCACTCATCCAAAATCCACCTCCAAAGCACTCTCCAACAGTCTTTAACTATACTTCTAAATAACCACTAACCTACTTTCTGTAGTGACCCAATTGGACCCCAAAATCATACTTCAATGACCCAAATATATTACAAAGCAATGTACAAATCTTTTCTTAATTATCAATGTAATAATCTAATGATCTTTGCTTAAAACAACTTAAGTGAGGTATAGTTTACATACCTTAAAAGTCATCCACTTTAAGTATGCAATTCAATTATTATAGTAAACTTAGCAAAGTGTTTAACAATCACTATAATCCAGTTTTAGAGCATTTTCATTGTCCCAAGAAAATCCTTCATACAGTCAGTCCTCATTCTCATTTCCAGTCTCGGGCAACCGCTAATCTACTTTCTATCTCTATAGATTTACTTTTTCCAGACATTTCCTATAAATGCAATATGTGGATTTTTGGTTTGGTTTATTTCACTTAGCATAATGTTTTTGAGGTTCATATTGTAGCATGTATCAGTAGTTCGTTTCTTTTATTGCTGAATAATATTCCATCCAATTATCTTTAACTGCTCCCCAAATCACACACTATAGCTTCCTAACTACAATTCATGATAGTCCTCTGACATCCTGACCTCAAAAAAGGCCCCCAAACTGCATCTCAGACTGTACCCATCAGCCCTCAACTATGTCTCCAAACCATGCTATTGATCTCAAACTTCATCACTAAACTACCCCCCAAAGCCTCATCTTCACTCCCAAACCTCCTTCCAACATTCCCCACTTTACCCTCAAACTGCTCTCTAACTCCCAAGAATATTCCCAAAGTGCCCTTTCAGTGATACCCAACTTCAACCCCGAACTACTCTCCAACAATTAGAAACCTCACCTCTAAAATTCCCCTTCCAAGAGCCCCCAACTCTGCATCTTAATACTCCTTAACTACCTTCCCTTGGTCCCACAGCTGCAAACTATAGCTCAAAACCACTCTTTAATGACCATTATATCCAACCTTGTCTTAAAATACATGCAACTAGATCCACAAAACATCTTCAAAAATTTCCCAACCATACCACCCTCCAAGAACTCCCAACTGTACGCTAACTGATCTATAATAGCCTTGATAGTATCTATAAACACCCTCTATTTGTCTTCCCAGTCTCCTAACTATACCTCCAAACCACTCTCCTTCCAGTGACCACCAAACTATACCTCAGTCTTTTCTTTGATGGCTTTGACTATACCCAAACACTTTCCAATGGCCCCCTAATTATACCCTCAAACTTAATAAACCACTCAATAAGCCCCAAACATACTGCTAAGTCCCTCCAGCAACCCCCAAAGCTACCCCAAAGTCATCTGTGTTAGCTTCCTGTGGCTACTGTAATGAATTACCACAAATTCAATGGCTTAAGACATAAAAAATGTATTCTCTCACAGTTATGGGGGCCAGAAGACCAAAATCAAGGTGCCAGCAGAGCCATGCTCCCTCTGGCTTTGGGGAAAATTTGTTTGTTACTGCTTTCTCTTTTGGTGGCTGTTAGCATTCCTTAGATTATGGCTGCATCACTACAGCCTCTGTTTCCGTGGTCGCATTGCCATCTCCTTTTATGTCTGTCAAATCTGCCTCTGGCTTCCTCTTTTAAAGACATATGTGATTACAATTAGGGACCACTGGATAATCCAAGATAATCTCCCCATCTCAAAATCCTTCCCTTAATTATATCTTCAAACTGCAAATTCATTTTTCTTTTTCTTTTTCTTCTCCCTTTTCTTTTACTTTTTCTCTCCTTCTCCTTCTTCTTGCCATCTAAGATACATATATTCACAGGTTCCAGGAATTAGTATGTGCATATTTTTGGCAGGATCATTCAGCCTACAATAGTACACTCTTTGGCTCCCAAAGATACACATCCATCCCGTGCACATGACCCATGTACCTCATCCCAAAAGTTTCAACCCATTACAGCATCAACTGAAGTTCAAAAATCTCACTGTAATATTATCGGCTCAAAAGTTCCAAATCTCATCATCTAAATAATCTAAATCAGGTATGAGTGAGAGACTCTGGGAATGATCTACACTGAGGCAAACTTTGTCTCCATCCTGGACCTGTGAAACTAGAAAACAAGTTATCTGTTCCCAATATACAGTGGTGGGACAGGCGTAGAATAAGGGAGAAAATGGAAGGAAAAAAAGATGTCATTTGTCCCGAGTAATTTTGAAATCTAGCAGAGCATCAGGTTTCAGTGCCTGGGAATAATCCACTGCGGCTTGAGGCTCCTCCTCTGGGCCCACAGTTCTGCTCCAAGTCATTCTTCCTTTCTCTTGAAGGGTTGCACGTGTTTCCAACTGAGTAGTTTCAGCTAGTATTCTTGCAGTAGAATTTTGGGAGTCCAACATCCTTTCTTCATTTCATCCTGTCTCTGTTTCTTTTAAGCCAATCAGATAGTATTTCTGGCAGTATAACATTCTCAAAAACTTTGTAGGTCTCCCATGGAAGTCACAGAAATTCATACCATTAGACAAGACAATCCTCCACAGATCTTTCATGGATAATTTCATTTATATTCCCTACTTCTGCTGAGATGGTTGAGAAGGTCCATAAGTCACACACTTAATCTCTTTAGTACTAGCAAGAAGTGATCCAACCACACTGTTGGCTTTTTCTCCAGAGCATATTTTCCTGACAGCAAATCTCCTGTGGCTTTTGCCATCTGGACAGCCTGAGAATTTTTCAAATCATCAAATCCTGGATCCATTTTGCTTAACAGTTCTTCCCTCAGTTTATCTCTTTCCTTTGACATCTTACAATAAGCAGCAAGAAGAAACAAGGCTTCAACACTTCCCTTGGAAGTCTCCTCAGCTATATATCTAAATCTATCACTTACAGGCTCTGTTTTCCACACAATGGTAAGAAATAATTCAGCAAAGTTTTCTGCCTCTCTATAATAAGGATCTTCTTTGCTACAGTTTCCAATAACATGTTTCTTATTTCCTTCTGAGCCCTCACCAGCAACACGTATAACATTCATATTTCTATCAACATTCTTTTTCTGATGATACATATATTTTCTAAGACAGTGTAGTATTTCTCTACTCTGCTCCTCCCTTCCTTCTGAGACTTCACCAGCAGTGCTTTCAACATTCATATTTATACTAACAGTCTGTTCAAGGCAATCTGGGCTTTTTCTGTCATGTTACTCAAAATTCTTTCCACCTCCTACCCATTATCTAATTCCAAAGCTACTTAAACATTTTTAGGTATTTGTTACAACATATTATGAACTGAATTGTAACCCCCTCAAAAAAATTCTTATGCCGAATCTAACCCCAATATGACTGTATTTGGAAATAGGGCCTTTAAAGAGGTGATTAAGCTTAATTAAGGTTATAAGGGTGGGGCCCTAATCTAGGAGAACTGGTGTCCTTATAATAAAAGAGAAACCAGGAGTGCATGTGTACAAAGGAAAGGCCATGTGAGGACCCAGCAAGAGTAGCTATTTGCAAATTAGGAAGACAACCCTCATCAGAAATCAACGCAGATGGCTCCTTGATCTTGGACTTCTAGCCTCTAAAACTTGAGAAAATAAATTTCTGTTGTTTAATGCACCCAGTCTGTGGTATTCTGTTATGGAAGCCTAAGAAGACTAAGACACAGAAGCATCTCATATCCAGTTATCAAAATCTGTATTGGTTTCCTGTGGCTGTTATAACTAATTGCCATGAATTTGGTAGCTTAAAATATAAGAAATCTAATTGCTTCTCGGCCTTTTGGCTAAGATCAAGTGAAATATAAGGAATCTATTCTATCTCAATTCTAGTGGCCAGAAATCCCAAATCAGTTTCACTGGGCCAAAATCAAGGTGTCAGTAGTACCATACTCTTCCTGGAGACTCTTGGGGAGAATCTGTTTATTGTGTCTTCCAGCTTCTGGTGGCTGCTTGCATTCTTTGGCTTATGGCCACATCATTACAATCTCTGCCTCTATGATTAAAATGCCTTCTCCTCTTTTGTCTGTGATATCTGCCTCCACCTTCCTTTTGTAAGTAACTTGTGATTATACCTAGGGTCCATTCAGATAATCCAGGATAATCTCTCCCATCTCAAAATTCTTAATTTAATCACATCTGCAATCTTTTTTTAAAATTTTTTTTGCATATAAGGTAACAGTTACAGGAATTTGGACATGGACTTCTTTTGAGGGACCATTAGTCAGCCACCACACAACCCTATGAAGTTAACTATTCCTTAAACTACCTTACAGAAGACAAAACTCTGTCTCTAAACACTCACTATCTTCCCATAGTCCCTCCAACTGCACCCCAAACCACCTTCCAATCCCCAACTCTATTTCCAATTTACTCTCCAATAGCTCCCGTCTGTACTCTTAAATTGTCCTTTAGCAGTCCCATTCCTCCTGAAGACCTTCACATGATCATTTAGTTGCATGCAAACTGTCCTGTAGTAGACTCTGACCTCACTCAAAGCTACCCTCAATCACCATTCTCATCTATCCCTAAACATTCCCACCTTCACCATCTAACTGACTTCTTTCCTCCCTTCCTATCTCCCATTCACCCCACCTTGAAGTTGTCTCTCAATGAAACTTCAACTGCATAAGTGGGGAGGGAGGGTGGGAGGGAAGGAGAGAAAAAAGTTGTTAAATTGTGAGCAAGAGATTAAGAGAGAGAAACTGGGAGAGAAGAAGGATAGCTTTATTGTGCAGGGGATGTGATGGGAAAGCATTTATGGAGATATTTGGGATGTGTGTATGAAGCTGGTATTTGGAGGATTGGGGTGACTGATAATTAACCTGTGGATCTAATGCTGTAATTTTTTCTTTCACTCTGTCCCAAGTCTTTTAACTTTGTAGCATCTTTTTATCAGATTATCATTTATATTTTGGTGTGGTCCAACTGAAGAGATGGTAAAGCATGGTGGTATAGTGCCTTGGCTCGAATCCCAGGTTTTATAAACTGTGGTGATCTAGGGCAAGTGACAACCTTGGTTTCCAGATCTATAGGTTGGAATAATAAATGGAACCCTCCCCAGAAGTCTGTTGTGAGGATTAAGGCAGATAAAGTGCCAAGAATGACCAATAAATGTTGTTTATTTTTACTTTTCTTTGTGTTGCTTTTTATTTTTTGTTTAAGAAGGCCTTCTCTTTTGCCAAAGTCTTAAATGTGTTCTCCAAAAATATTTTGTTCTGATATTTGTTATGATTTCTAAAAATATTTTGTTGTGATATTTGTTTAGGTCTTAAGCCAATTTGGAAATAATTTTTCTGAATTGTGTAAATTAGGAATCTAATCCCTCCCTCGAAATGATAGTTATTTCTCCCCAAACCATTTTAGTAAATAGTCCATCTCTCTCTCAGTGATTTGAAATATAATTTTTATCATTTAGTAATTCCCATGAATACCTAGTTCAATTTTTGGATTCTTTTATTTCTGTATCATTTATCTAGTTTTTTATTCCTACTCCCATATCATAATGTTTTAATTACTAGAGCTTTGTCATATATTTTGAATCTAGCAAGACAATGCCTTCATTTTTCTTCTTCTTTTATAAAATTAGATATTCTTACATATTTAAGTCACCATAGGAATTTTAACATCAGGTCTACAAGTTCCATTTTGGAATTTTTATTGGTAATGTATTGATTTTTCAAAGATTAATCTGCAGAAGAATTTTCATCTTCGTTATGTGGATAATAGTTGTGTGTGTGAACATGTGAGTATGTGCATGTTTACCAAACCAACTTGGGAAATAAAGGTGCCAATACAGGGAGGTGCAAGTCAAATAGGAGCTCAGTGAAGTTCCCAGAGGTCCAACTGATGGGCAGGGTCTTAGGATGTAAGGAAGAAGGGAAGGTTGTAGGTCCGGGTGTTTTGTGAGCTGACTGTGCACCCAAAGGTATGGGTGGGACCCCCTGCTGTGTGCAAGCCGGCTTGCATATATCTGGCATACAGAAGAACTCAATAAATGTTAGTTGAACAACCTGCTAGTACTTTTCATAAATTATCTCTAATCCTTAGGAAAGCTGAAGCTCAAAGAGGGGAAGTCCCTTGCCCATTTCCAAACTCTGGTCATTATGATTCCAGAAGTCATTCACCAAAAGGACCAGATCTAATTTCTATCTTTCCACTAATTCATCCATCTGTCAAGGATTTATTAAGCACCTACTGTGTAGTGCAACGACCTAGTACAACGGCCTATCTAGAAGACACAGAGTAGACGGAGCGCTCCGAAGAAGACTAGTTGAGCGACTGGACTGTGGGCACTGAAAGGGCGGGGTTTATGGTGCGCACCTCAAAGGAATGTAGCTGCCTATGCCTCCCAGTTATGGCTTTGGCTAGATTGAGGAGCATGGTCTGCGAAGCCGATATTATGAAAATTGGCCAAGAGGGGGCGCGGTTCCGCAGCTAGAAGCATGGCTTGAAGATTCTTTGCACGCCGACTGGCCATCGGTGCGCAGGTGCAGAGGACCCAACGAGGGGCTTAATATTTTGCGGGGTGGGAATAATTTAAGAGGAGGAGAGGTTTAACAAATTACCTCTCGCTGATTTGCCTCTGCCTCTGAGGGCATGGCCTAGGCTCCCCCTTCTTGGAATGAGAACCGGCCAATATAGTTTTCCCTTTTCGTCGGAGGCGTGGCTTAGGGCGGGCCCTCGAACCAGCCTTCGACTGTTGACCGCCTCACTCAGAAGGCGGAGCTCGTCAAGCCTTCCATCCTCCCTGCGGTCACTTCCTGTGGAGTTTCCCCAGCCCAGGAAGGAGGGGGAAGAGGACGAGGAGTAGGAGGGCGGTCGTCCGGGGTTAGGTTTGGGGGGTGTTGGTCTGTTCAGGGCGGGGGATGACTCACAGCCCATCCCATCTCTTGGACGCCTCCCGCCCATGCAGAGCTCGCTCCATGGCTTTGCGGGGGAGGCAGTGGTAAGCAGGGGCGGGGACTCTTATTTTGTTAGGGGGACCGAGCCGAAGCCCGATCAGCCTGGCAGGGCTCGCCCAGGTCCGGGCGTCATGTCTCATGCAGCCGAGCCAGCTCGGGACGGCGTAGAGGCCAGCACGGAGGGCCCTCGAGCCGTGTTTGTGGTGTTGGAGGAACGGAGGCCGGCCGACTCGGCCCAACTGCTCAGGTGCGGGGCCGCCTAGGGCCAGTAGTGTTGACTGGGGTTCCCGGGACCCTGATCTGGGGGCAGCTAGGGCCCTGGACTGGAATTGGAGGTCCTTGGCCTAGGCTTGGAGGACGTCCGAGTGCCTGCCTTGGGGGACACCTAAGGAATCCGGCGGCAGCCTGTCTGGACTGAGGCTTAAAGGAGTCATAGAAGTGCATTAAAGAAGGCCTGGTTCAGATTTGGGGGCGAGGGCTTGACTGGGTTTAGAGGGACATATTTTATTGTATCCAGAAACTGGTTTAGGCTAGCTGAACTTGGGGAACTGAGACTCTGATTAGAGGCTGATTTGGGGTCCTTGAAGAGTCAGGCACGAAGGGGATAAATTTGAGGGGCACCCTGTAGGCGAGGCACTGATTTTAAGGGACTTTTTTTCTCAGTGTCAAGGAAGGGGTCCTAGGGGACAGAGGTGCCGTCTTGGGAGCTTGGTGATTCCCAATGGTTGGTTGCTGGAGGCTGTGTTTGGGGATAATATGAATCTTTTGAGATTTGGGGCATCTCAGATATGCTGCGTGGGAACAGCCTTGTGAGCGTGAGTGAGCAAGAGAAGCAACATTCATCAAGACTTGACCAAAATAATCCCTTTCACCTCTGCCCACCCACCCAGCTGGTAATGGAAAAGCCCTTTTCCTACATCCTCTTAGTGGCTTGAATGGGAGACTGGCAGACAGAGGTGATGGAGATGGTGCTACCTGTTAGCTCAGAGAAGGCCTTAGACCTTATTTGGGAACTCAGAGAAGGGTCTTATTCCTGCAGCTACCTGCCCTAACCTTTCAGCAGGCCAAGCCCTGCTCACCCCATACACACACATGTTCTTTTTTATCTTACCCTCCCAGTCTGTCTCTCAGACCCTGGAGATAATCTTGAATCTGTCTCTAGAGCTGGAATGAGCACTAATTGCACCATCCCTGCCTGGGTGGGTCCTGTTTGGCTTCTTATCCTCACTTCCATTAGCGGTCTTGGAAGCATCAGCCCCCTTCTCTAAAATTTCTGTGCAATGGGTGTGCGAGATGGTAGGAGGCTTTGCCTTTTTGCCTGAGATTGTGCTGAGCTCAGTGGCTCCTTGAGCTTCCTCTTCTTGACTTCCTGGGTGGTTTTAGGGTCCTGTCTGAGGGTAAGGAAAGGAAGGAAGACAGATCCTTGTGGAGGGGAGAGAATTTTTCTCAAGTCACCTACGATCTCTCAGGATTCTAAATCTTTGACTAAATTCACAGATGCATATCCATTCCTGTGCATGTTGATTTTCCTTACACACTAGGATCTTGCACCCAGCATGGAGGGTTGAGCAGGATCCTTTCCGTATATCGATTAACCATCTTCTAATGTCTTTATAACATCCTTGATAATCACAGTGGTGGGAAGAGATGAAAGGGATGGGTATACATAGTTTCTTTTGTGAATCTGTGGGTACTGGTATTGGAGGTGTGTGTGTGTGTGCATTTAGATCTATCCAAAAAGCAGAAATTGCTGGACAGGCTCATCCAGCCAAGAAAAGAAAGCTCTCATAAAGCGGATCTTCCACCCAGATTCTCCCTCTTATAAATCCAGATTGTTGAGCCGAGGAGAGCGTTTGGTTATTTTCATTTTGTATTCGAATCTGTGTTGGTATCCCAGGAACTCTGGCTGGGGTGGAGGGGGGGGGGACTCATTTGCAAAGTGATGGATCTTTCTGTAAAGTGAATTCTCGACCCTGGTTCTCTTTGTGATGCATTCAGTTTGTGTTACAACGGGCTGTTATGCTGAGGGATGCCCCTACCATGCTGCATATGTATGGACAAACTGGACTCACATTCAGCTGCCAGGAAAACAGTAGGGAGTTAGGGGTTGGGATAATTGTATGCAAAGTCAGGAAACCTCCAAAGTGAATCATCATTCCTAAATTCGTTTTCATTTTCCTCAAACCCAGGTTGTGGTTACATGTGAGTGTTAGAGCAGGGAGTTGAGATTCAGGCACTTTTGTTATTTTGAATCTTAAGGGACTAAGGGTAACACAGCAAAAGAGACCGGGGAGGGGAGAGAGTTATGAGGAGGGGAGAAAACGGGAATTCATGGTGGTGGTACACAGCAGAGTACCCAAATGTTAGAGATATATACTCTGTTTCCCTCCATATCTCCCCCCTCTATCTCTCTCTTTCTTGGGCGGGGAGTGAAGTCTCCATACAAAA
Organism: Macroglossus sobrinus; assembly: GCA_004027375.1. Taxonomy (NCBI): domain Eukaryota; kingdom Metazoa; phylum Chordata; class Mammalia; order Chiroptera; family Pteropodidae; genus Macroglossus; species Macroglossus sobrinus. The sequence continues at coordinate 65,056 of PVKZ01001246.1, forward strand.
ACTGACCATCACCCCTACCTCCCCCACATCCTCAGCCTGAATTCTTTGCTTCCGGAATCTGGGATTGTTGCTGACATCGAATTAGAAAACGTCCTTGATCCTGACAGCTTCTACGAGCTCAAAAGCCAGCCCTTATCACTACGCTCAAGGTATGTCTGCTCTATCTGACTCCTTTCTCAACTCCTCAGATCCCTCTATCCCCTCTTGGTAGGCAGAGGCCCTCAGTGCTAGCCCAGCCTATCTCTCCAGCAGCCTGTATCATCCAGATAGTAAAATGAGGGGCCAGAAAGAGGAAAAGCAGGAAAAGATGTCCAGGAAAAGCAGGTAGCAGGCCAAGCTAGGATGCCAGTATCTTGGACTAGACCTCCCCTGCCTACTCCAACTGCAAAACCATTCATTCACAAATATGGCATACTGACTGCCTAGAGTGCCCAGGGATCTGGCTTGGTCTGCTCAAGTTCAGCTACTGGAAGGAGTCATACCCACAGCCCCTGCTCACTCCCTCCCCCATGCAACAAACCTGCCCCCAGCACTTGAGGAACCCCTGCTGATCTCTTCTTTTTTTTTTTTCCCACCCCCAAGCTGGGAAGTCTAAATGTGCTGAGTCATGGGTCTGGGCTCTAAGAGGGGAGGGGACCTGGAAGAGGGACAGGGAGAGAGGATTGAGAAATTTCTGAGATTTTCAAGACTGACTAGCTCCAGGAACTAGAGGCCCAGGCAGGGGAGGAAGAAGGGCCTGCAATTGCCCCTGTAGCCTGATGCCCAGCCCCAGGAGCTCAGGGAGCATCTCCAGTTCCAACTGAGCTTATAAGCCCTCTGTATTCACATGTACTGCCACAGCCTCAATTCTATCTTCTTCTGCTCTCCTTTAAATGGGATAAAGTTCCTCTCCCAGATCCAAGAGGTAGCTCAATATATGAACAAGCCCAAATCCAGGCTTCACCATAAGGACCGAGGGGCTTAAATTCCCCACCAGACTGACCCCTAAAGGCTGCTACCAGGCCTGGTTCCTGCGATTACTCTATCACGCTTTGACTCCTTAGATTTGGATTGAGACTTTTAACTTACCTGTGGCCCCATATTTCCCATTCCACAGCCTCCCAATATCACTGCAGGCCACACCAGCCACCCCAGCTACCCTGTCTGCATCATCTTCTGCAGGGGGCTCCCGGACCCCTGCCATGTCATCATCTTCATCACGGGTCTTGCTGCGGCAGCAGCTAATGCGGGCCCAGGCCCAGGAGCAGGAGAGGCGTGAGCGTCAGGAACAGGCTGCAGCCTCTCCCTTCCCCAGTCCTGCACCTGCCTCTCCTGCCATCTCTGTGGTTGGTGTCTCTGCTGGGGGCCACACATTGGGCCGTCCTCCCCCTGCTCAGGTGCCCAGGGAGGTGCTCAAGGTAAGGTCCAAAAGCCCTAGGAGGGTGGTCCTAGTGACTGGGAATTGGTTCAGGTGGCTTTTAGGTGAGAGGTCCTGGGACTCTAAGAAAGGTCACGGTACTGTTAAAGTAGGTTGTGCTAGTGTCCTGTTGTGTTTATAGTTTCTGAGGTATTCCCATGGAGTTGTAAGCGGTTCTTGGGGGATCATAGGATGTCTTGGTGGACTATGGAGGGTAAGGAGTGCCCCAAGTGGACCCTAGGGTCTGAAGTAGCTTTAGAAAAGCCCATGTATGTGTGATGTATTAGGAGTTCTTTGGCCGTTGGAGTGTGTAATTCCTAGGTCTGTTAGGTGATGTCAGAGATGAGAGGAAAGTCTTGGGGACTGTGACAGAGGGCTCTAGAAACAGGTATTTTCCCAGCTGTAGGTGGGTCCTGGGGATATTTAACCAATATTTGTCGGGGTGGGGGAGGAGTAGAAGGTTTCTCAGATTCTGGGCCCAGTTTGCTGGCCTGAGCCTAGGAACAGATAAATTCTGAAGGTGGGGCTGAGACTCAAAATCACCTCTCTGAGCCCCTTCTTCCCGTCTTTCCTCCCCCCTATCCCATAGGTGCAGACACATCTGGAGAACCCAACACGCTACCACCTGCAGCAGGCGCGCCGGCAGCAGGTGAAACAGTACCTGTCCACCACACTTGGACCCAAGCTGGCTTCCCAGGCCCTCAATCCACCACCAGGGGCTGCTAGTGCTCAGCCGCTCCCTGCCCCTGATGCTGCCCATGCTACTGGCCCCACAGGCAGCGCCCCCAACAGCCCCATGGCACTACTCACCATTGGGTCCAGCTCAGAGAAGGAGGTACGTGGCCGCAGACAACCCTCCTCTTCCTGCTCCCTCCAGCTTCTTCTAACCCTCTTCCATACTTCTTTCCCTAGATTGATGATGTTATTGATGAGATCATCAGCCTGGAGTCCAGTTACAGTGATGAGATGCTCAGCTATCTGCCTGGAGGCACTGCGGGACTACAGCTCCCCAGCACGGTGAGGCCCTGAGACAGTTAGCACATTCCTCTATCACTGAGACTACTTGGGCTGGCTGTGTGTATAAGGGACCCTCACCTTGGATTATATTAAGATAGAGAGGGAGGCTGTATGATGAGAATTGTGTATAGCAGTGCCTTAGGTCCTTGTGTTGGATTGCATGGAGGTGTGGACCTTGTAATTTTTGATACATATAGGGTGGGGACTTCATGGAGATATTAGGGCATACCAAGTCACTTAAGCTTCACTGTGGGAGGGACCAAGAGGTGGGACTCTTGTAGCATTTCAAATGTACCAAGAGATTGGAACACACCAAAAGTCTTAAAACTTAATATGGTTGAACCTTGAAATGATTACAATGTACCATGTATCTTACAGTAAACTGTGCCAAGAGGCTGGGGTCTTGTAGAGAGTGGATGAAACTTTCTAGAGCAAGGGATGTACCAATAAATTGTAACATTCTGCTTCTGGAATATTCCATTAGTACTATAACTTGCCTTAGGATGCACCAAGTCACTGTAGCTTTTCTTCTTTCCAGTTTATCAAGAGGATAGAAGCATATATAAAATTGGTACTGGTTTATTAGAACTTTTCCTTGATTTGGACACAGCTAGAAATTGGGACATTATAATAAATGTATCCAGCAGATTGGTGGGGGTTTTAAGAGATGAAATCACATCAAGGAATTGGGACTAATTACTTATGGATTAGTATGTTACCCTAGAGTATATCCAGGAGAGTGTAAAGGAGAAAAAACAGTCTAGGCAGACATAAAAGCAGTGCTAGTTGTGTAGTTGGACAAGAAATCCTGGGAGATCAGGAGGTGCAAGAAAATACTAGAGTCAATAATCTGGTCTGTGGCAGCTAGAGATCATGTATGTAAGGTGTGTTGCAATGCAGTCACAGCAAAAGACCAGAAATCCAGCTGGAACTCTCCAGAGGTCAGATTTGGGAAGGAACGTTGCCATGACAATTTCCCAAGGTCTGAAAAGACTGGGTTGGAGTGTTCCAAGAGTGCTGAATTGGAATGTCATGCTGAGAGTTGAAGGAATGCAATAGACTGAAATGTTGCATAGAAACCGATGAAGACCTGAGAAGGGTAGTTTTGCAGCACTTTTTAGCCAGCCCCAGGCTTCAGAGATCACTGAGGGATTTTCAAGGTTATGGGGGCATAATGAATAGGCCAGGAAGGCTCCAGTCCCATGGCAAAGCAGGGTAGATCCACTTGATCCTGTCATACTTTATTGGGTTATCATGTGAAATTCCCTCAAAGGAGAAGGAAGAGTGCCTGTACTGAGCTAATCTTTGCATTAGGGGCCTGTCTTTGGGGTTGTGTGGAAGGTCACGAGCCTTGTTCCAAGATGGGACTGAGCCTGGGGTCTGCACCCAACCTTCATTCTTCTTCCCTGTCTGCCCCCAGCTGCCCGTGTCAGGGAATCTGCTTGATGTGTACAACAGTCAGGGCATGGCCACGCCTGCCATCACTGTCAGCAACTCCTGCCCAGCTGAGCTGCCCAACATCAAACGGGAGATCTCTGGTAAGGGCCAGGGTTAGTCCCATGTCTACCAGGTCTGGGGTGGGCCCGGTTCTGGGGTAAGAGGTTTGTGCAGACAGAAATAGGACTCTTTGCCCTCTTTTTCCACATGACCCATTGGTCCCACTTTCACTCCACTACCTCTCATCTTGGTTTTAGCAAGTGGCCTGTCACCATGGCTTCTTGAAAAATAGTAAAGAGTGGCATTTTTGAAAAAGTTACTTTCCCAGCTGTGCCCACCAAAGCCTGCCTTAGCAGTAATGCTTCCCTCCATTTTTCCTGACCAGAGGCCCTGACCACTCCCACTCTCTTCCAGAGACAGAGGCCAAAGCCCTTTTAAAAGAACGGCAGAAGAAAGACAATCACAACCTAAGTAAGAGTGTGTGCCTTTGCCAACATGTTCGGTCCTGCCTTGCTCTGTACCCTAACCTGCCTTGGAGGGGCCCCTCCCTGCAACATCTGCCCAACACCCCAGTTTCTTTTCCCTCCTTGACCTACTGACAACTCTTTCCCACTCTTTCTCTCCCCTGCCTCCAAAGTTGAACGTCGCAGGCGATTCAACATTAATGACAGGATCAAGGAGCTGGGCACCCTCATCCCCAAGTCCAGTGATCCGTGAGTGTGGGCTGGGAAGCCCCAGGCTGGCAGAAGGTGGAGCAGGGTCCCCATTCCCCTAAAGTAATTTGGGGGGGAGGGGACAACCTGGGTAGGAACCACCCAGCAGTTCTGCTCTTCTGGCCCCTTTTCACTCAGCTTTCCTCACCTTACACAGAGTCACAGCCTCTTGCTGTATCCCCACCTAAAATTTTAGGTTCATGACATTATGGTCCATGTGCCTCATCTAGTCCATGTAGGACTTAGGCACTTAGTTTTCTGTCTATTTCATGCTTGCATTATTTATTCAAGAAACATTGAGCTTCTACTTTGTGCTAGGTATCGTGCTTAGACCCTGAGGCAACCAGAGGGAACAAAACAGACAAAAACCCCTGACCTCATGGAACTTATTTTAGTGGGGGCAGACGGACAGCCCCCATGTGATTATGATGAGTGTTATAGAGAAGAATAAAGAATGGGAGGAAGATGAGGAAATGCTGGAGTGGATTACAATTTGGGGTGAGGAGAGTGGGGATAGAACGGGCCCCAACAGACAAAAATATTTGAATAAACAGTCTAAGGAGGGGAGGCAGAGCTGTATGGGTATCTGGGGGAAGAGTATTCAAGGTAGAGAGCATAGCTGGTGGGAATGGTTTTTCATGTCCTTGGAGCATTGAGAAGCCAGTATGGATGTAGTGAGATGAATCAGGATCAGAGGTGAAAGGAGCACTAAGGGCTCAGGTCATAATGGGCTTCCTGGCTTCAGGGATAGAAGTTGGGACACTGGTGGAAGGTTCCAAGCAGGGTGTGAGCATTTCATACCCTTGATGTACCCCCACCTGAAGTTCTATGCATGCGGCAAGGTACTCCATCTACTTGGTGTACACACACACACACACACACACACTCTGCCCTGGCTCCCAAGAGACTCCACATACAGAACTCCCTTCTTTCTTTCCCCTCGGGTCCCACAGGGAGATGCGCTGGAATAAGGGCACTATCTTGAAAGCCTCTGTAGATTACATCCGCAAGTTGCAGAAGGAGCAGCAACGCTCCAAGGACCTGGAGAGCCGGCAGCGGTCCCTGGAGCAAGCCAACCGCAGCCTGCAGCTCCGAATACAGGTCTGGCAGGGGTAAGGGTGGGGGGCTTCCTGCAGGCAGAGGCAAGGGAAGAGCAGGCCAAGTATGCCCTCCTGGCATACTTGGGGGATCCCAGGGCTTCTCGACTCCCATGATAATCATGATGGCAATAAGTAGTAGTCATAACATGAACAAGAATGATAAATATTGGCTAGTGTGCATTGCATTTATCTTGTGCCGTGCACTGTGACAAGAGCCTTATTTCCATTTACTAAGTTAATCGTCACAATCCTGAGACGGACCATTATTATACCTATTTTACCGATTGGGACTTAGGCTCAGAAACATTAAGTAACTTGCCTAAAGTTATGCAACTAGTGAGTGGCAGAGGCTAAATTCAAACCCAGACCACTTGCTCTTTTAACTGTTACACTCCTCTGCCTCTGAGGGGCTCTGAACTCCATCTTACCCCATACCTATCCCCTACTTTTTGCAGGAGCTTGAACTGCAGGCCCAGATCCATGGTCTGCCTGTCCCTCCCACCCCAGGGCTGCTTTCCCTGGCCACGACTTCGGCCTCTGACAACCTCAAGCTAGAGCAGCTGGATGTTGAGGAGGAGGGCAGGCCAGGCACAGCAACATTTCATGCAGGAGAGGGGCCTGCTCAGGGTGCTCCCCATCAGCAGCCCCCAGTGCCACCCTCGGATGCCCTTCTGGACCTGCACTTTCCCAACGACCACCTGGGGGATCTGGGGGACCCCTTCCACCTGGGGCTAACGGACATTCTGATGGAGGAGGAGGAGGGAGTAGTGGGAGGACTGTCAGGGGGTACTCTGTCCCCACTGCGGGCTGCCTCTGACCCTCTGCTCTCTTCTGTGTCCCCCGCTGTCTCTAAGGCCAGCAGCCGCCGCAGCAGCTTCAGCATGGAGGAAGAGTCCTGATCAGGCCTCACCCCTCCCCTGGGATTTCCCCACTCAGGAAAGGAGAATAAGTCAGGATGAGGTCCTGCCTTTTCCCTCACCCTTCCATGAGGTTGTCCTGCCTAGGTCTTCTGGAAGAAGAGATGAGATGAGGCCCCAACCCTACCAGGAAAGGAGGAGGAGTCAGGTGACACCCAACCCCTTCCCCACAGGCCCAGCCAGCTGCAAGATCAGGGTCTTGTCTCCAGGAGATCACAGCCTCACCCCTGCCCCATGGTACCTGCCCTTGCCCAGGTAAGGGAAAGAGACAGGATGAAATCCATCCCTGTCCCCTGATGACTATCCTAGCCACATCTGGGATAAGGAAGTATTAGGATACTGTTCCATCCCCTATCTTAGAATGGTCAGTCTAGTCCATCCTGGCAAGGAAGAGGAATCGGAATTATGGGGTTCCCACTTTGGGGTTTGAAGCCCTGCCCCTTCCCCATGACCCATGCCCTGGCCTGCCCAGGCCAGTAAGTGAGGATGAGAGCCGGACCCTTCACCTGGAAATAGTCTTCCAGCAATAAAAGGAGCCAGGCCCTGCCCCTCCTCTCTACGAATAGCCCAGTAGGGGTATTTCAGGCATGAAGGAGTCTGTAAGATCAGGCCACCATGTGGCAATCACAACCCTTGTTCCTTACCAACATTCCATCCAAGCATTCCACTACAGGGAGGAATGTTACTTAAGCTCCCTGCCTTAACCTGAGACCAAGGTGACCTGACCTAGGAGGGCTCTGAGTTGACCTTGCCCTCGAGGGTGGGAGCAGATCTTGAAATCTTGTGGATTGACATTACAGACCTAGATAAAGAGTGAGAGACCCCTACCTTTGGGCAGAGTCCTGACTCCTTCCTTGAAGGGCAGTTTGGGGAGGCAATGGGGAGAAGGGGTTACTGAGTCCAGGTACCAGCACCACATTACTTTTTTTTTTTAACATGTAGAGGAACATGATGAAGGAAGGGACCCTTCTGGGGATTTCCTCAGCCCAGGAAAAAGTGGAAGCTTTTCCCACCAAGGCAGAGGTTTGGAGGAAGGATTACAAAAGCATGTATCCCTCTTTTGTTTGTCTGATTTTTTTACTGACCCCTTACTCAGAAGCTAGGTCACCTACAGCCACTGACTTCCACCCAGCTCTCCATTTGGAGGAATCTTCCTCATTTCAGAGTTATCAACAGATGCTCCTCACCCATCCCCACCCCTCTTACCACATACATACACCCAAGGCTGTCAACTTGATTGTTGGGCCCAAGTCCCAAGGAGAGTGTACTGAGGGATCTGTAGGTTTGTGATTAAAATAATAAATGCTAGGCTTGTTTGATGCGCTTTTAACTTTGGCAAAGAGTATCCTGTCCTTTTGACTGTGCAATGAGCATGGTTCATGCAGGCCAAGAGGAAGGAAGGTTCTTGGAAGAAACAGATGTAAGAGATGGATGAAAGAATTTAGCTAGAGAGAGGGGCTGTAGGAAAACAACCAAAAGCAACCAGTCCTTAACTGCCTGCCAGGCACTCTCCTAATAGTTGCAAGTATTTTACCTAATTTATCATTCTAAGGAATATTCATCAAGAATATGCTGATTTTTATTCCCAGTTTATGTTTGAAGAAACCCAGGAATAGAATTTAACTATCTGAAGATAAACAGCTGGTAAATGGATGAAGAGCTAAATGGTAAAGTTAGGTGAGTGAGGACTCTGGTTTGAAAAGTGTCACTGAGGGCAAAGGGGTAAAAGATTTTCTTTCAAGTTCTCTTTTGAAACTGATAAGGAAGTGTGTGAATGTATTTGCTGGCAGACATTAGAGGCATTCCAGATAGAAGAAAGAGCAAAGACAAACCATAAAGGTCAGGAACAGGTAAGCAACTTCATTTTAGAACAGATGTTGACATTTTGGAGGAATTTTATAAACAGAGGTGAACAGACACAAGTATCTTGAAAGCTGGGGAAAAAATATTCCTAGAATTCCTCAACCAGATTCTTGACTCCAAGGACAGGCATCAGGCCTTGTCCTGTGTCTGCCCCAGCAGAGTGAGCACCACTCTTGCTACTCCTTTCCAGCCTATCATCACACTGTGATACCCTCTAAGGCCTGGTTGTTGAATCTCTACCCCCAGACTTGTAGCTCGCTGATACCTTTATTTTTTCTCCCCAAATTTGCTATTCTCTTTATAAAGATAACATGTAATACCCAGAAGTGTTTTTTAAGTTTGTATTTTGAAATTAATTAGATTTACAGAAGAGTTGCAAAGACATTAGAAGTTTCCATCCACTCACTCAGTTCCTCCTAATATTAACATGTTATATAACTATGGCACATTTATCAATGCAAAGGAAATAATATTAGCACAGTATTAGGAACTCAACTTAAGACTTAATTTGGATTTCACTGGTTTTTCCATGAATATCTTTTCTGTTCTAGGATCCAAATAAGGATACTGTATTTGTGATCTCTTTTGTATAACAAATTACTACAATCTTAGTAACTAAAAAAAAAATGCATTCGTTATCTCCCAGTTTTTGTGGGTCAAGAACCCAAGTTGGCTTAGTTGGGTCCTCTACTCCAGTGCCTCTCACCAGGGTGCAATCAAAGAAGATGTTTGGTGGGATTGAAGATTCACCTGAAAGGGATCAGCTCTGAACTCCCATTTTGGGAGGGCAAGATTCAGTTCTCTTCAGTCTGTTGAACTGTGGGCCTCAGTTCCTTATTGGCTGTCAGCCTGAGGTGCCCTCAGTCATTGACACATGCCTTTCCTTCTATGAGGTAGCTCATGGTAGTTTGTTTCATCAAAGCCAGCAAGTGAGAGCTAGCAAAATGGAAATGAAAGTCTCTTATAATCTACTCATGAAAGTGGCATCCTTTAAATATTCAGGCATTCTGTTGGTTGGAATCAAGAGGAAGGGATTACAAAAGATCACTAATAGGCAGGGACCACTGAGAGGCCATCTTAGAAACTTCCTACCACAGATACCACATTACATTTAGCTGTCATATCTTGGTCTGTGACAATTTCTCAGTCTGTCCACTGAGAAGGCCTAGACATTGTGCTATTCCAGAAGCAACAAACACAAACACATCTAGTATCCAGATCTTGAGTTCTAAATGCTATTCTTAAGTAAAAGGAACCAGGGCTCCTTGTAGAAATGGCTGACTTTAAGACCAGGGTAGGGAAATGCAAGATGAGCCTTGAAGTGTTGTGTAGTGCCAGAAAGGAAGAACCAAATTGTGTGTGTGTGTGTGTGTGTGTGTGTGTGTGTGTGTGTGTGTGTGTGTGTAGGAATGTCATAATATAGGAGCCAACTTGAAAGAGCTCCCAATGGCCAAAGCTGGAACATTTTGAGCAACAACAAAATGATAGTATTGGGTTATAGTCCAAAAGAAATCCATGATAAATAAGTGATATAATTGAATAAATAAATACTGGAGATGGGACGACTTCCAAATAATAGAATTCCAAATAATAAATACAGAAGGAATGAGGGAAATAGAAAATTACCATTAGAATACCACAGTGATAGTTGCTGTAGACCTGACCTACTAAATGCTAAAATTAATAGGCAAAACTTTAAGGTGAACATGGTAGTTACACTGCCTTTATGTATTGCCTCCAAAATATTAACTACAGGAATACCTTAGAGATATTACAGGATTGGTTCCAGACCACTACAATAAACTGAATCATAATCTTTTTGCTGGTGGAGGGTCTTGCCTTCAATTTCTAAAGCAAACACACACACACACACACACACACACACACACACAAAATGCAAGATAGAATAAAACAAGATATGGCTTGACATAGCTCTAGACCCAACTATGTGCTGTCTACAAGAGAATCACATTAGGTAAAAAGACACAGTTTGAAAGTTAAAGTAGAAAAATTTATACTATGCAAACATTAAACTTAAGAAAGCTGAAATGGCTATATTAACAAAAACTAAATACACTTTAAGACTGAGTATTACCAGAGATAGAGACATTTCACAATGATATAAGGATGAATTTATCAGGAAGACATACCATCAAAAATGTATAAGACACTTAACAGAATTTCAAAATACCTGACAAATCCAACAGAAAGGGGAAAATATGCAAATTCAGAATCATCAGAGATTTTAACAGCCCTGGTTTAGTTGTGGATAGAATTACAAGATTAGCAAGACAATAAGATTTCCACTTCCAACCAAGATATATTCTATGGGGACCAAACTTAGGTTCTTGCCTGAAACAAAAATCTAGACAAAATATAGGAAACAACAAATCTCAAGATACTGAACGTCAAGCAATGAAGGAAAGTGGTCTCTGAGAGATGGGAAATAAACAAGGTTAGTGAGCCTTAGATGACTGCCCACCTCACTACCTGGAGACAGGGCCAACTCAGGAAAAACCTAGAAGTCTGCCTTTGTTGAGACAGAGCTAAGAGTCTGGTAAAGCCAAGGCAATTAGAGTTAGCAGGGCAGAGAGAGTATCAGAGTGTAGAGAGATAACTCCAGAGATCTTCAGAGAGTTTCTATTGGTATTCAGTTGAATGCTAATCAGTACAGGCTTGTGAGAAAGCTACCCAAGACTAGAGGAAAATACACAAAAAGATTAAAGGGAACAATACCTGGAATTCACAGATGGCAGGAAATAATGCCCTTTTCAAAAGCTGGAGAGGAAAACCTCATAATTCACAGATCGTTGGGTACAGTACTAAGAAGGGTCTTGCCTTAATAGTGGGGAAAATTAACCCTAGATTCAACGATGCTCTGGTCTTACCTAGCAAAGCTTAATAGTAGCCCTTGAAAATAACAGCATTTCCAAGTACTTAATTGCATCCCAATACAAAGTTCAAGAATAGTTAGAGGAATATAGAAATGTCTAGTACCCGATAAGGTTATAGTCATAATGTCTGATATTCAATAAAAAATTAGTGGCTGTGCAAAGAATCCGGAAAATGCAACCCACAATGAAGAGGAAACTCAATAGAAATAGATCCAGAAATGACATTGATGAGACAATTCGTAGACAAGGACGTTAAAACGTCATTGTGACAGAATTCTATACATTCAAGAAGTTAGAGGAAAGATTGGACATGTTAAGTAGAAATAGGGAACATATATAAAAGACCCAAATTGAACTTCTAGAAGTGAAAACAACAATGTTCAATTTTTTAAAAAGTACACTGTATCAGATTAATGGCAGATTAGATATTCCAAAGCAGAGATTAATACATTTGAAGTTATAATGATAGAAAATATCCAAAATGATATATATAGAGAAAAAAGACTTTAAAAGTAATTATTTATAATAGCCAAAATGTTGAAACAATCCAAATGTCTATCAACTGATGAGTGAATAAATAAAATGTGTCATATCTATACAATGGAATATTATTCAGCAATAAAAAAGAATGAAGTACTGATACATGCTATGACATAGAGAACCTTGAAAACATTATGCCAAGTGAATAAAGTCAATCACAAAAGACCACATGTTGTACGATTCCATTTATATGATACATCCAGAATAGGCAAATCTAAAAAAATAGAAAGTAGAGTAGTGGCTACTAGGAATTTAAGGGGAGTAGAGAGTGACTGCTAATGGGTACAAAGTTTCTTTTGGGTATGATAAAAATGTCCTAAAATTGTGATGATAGTTGCATAACTGAGTGAATATACTTTAAAAAAATTGAATCATATACTTTAGGTGAATTGAATGGGGAGTTACGTCTCAATAAAGATGTTTAAAAAAAGAAAAAAGAAAACTTAGAACAAAAATTTGAGACTTTATCATATAATTATGCCGATAAAGAGTTAGAAGTAAAGCTACTTAAATATGGAAGAAAAATAAAAATTTGAAGGAATTCATTACCAGCAGACCCACAGTACAAGAAATATTAAAGGAAGTCCTCAGGCAGAAGCCAAATGATACCAGATGGAAACCTAGATCTACACAAAGGAATGATGAGCACAAGAATTAGTAACTACATGGGTCAATATAAAGAATTTTTGTTATTATTTAAATATCTTTAAAGGGCAACATACTGTCCAGAAAGAGAACGAGAACACCATATTGTGAGGTTCATGACACATAGAGAAATAAAATATATGGCCACCAATAACACAAATATTGGGAAAGGAGAAATGGAAATATATTTAGTTTCTTATACTATACATGAAATAGTGAATTATCATTGGATGGTAAACTATAATAAGTTAAAAATTAATAATAAGTTGAAAATAAGTTAAACCCTGAAACAACTGCTAAAGTAAGACAACAAAGAATTACAAATAATAAATCAACATAGGAGATAAAATAGTATTAAAAAATAAATTCAAAAGAAGGGGGAAAAGGAGAGAAAGGAGAAACAAAGAACAGATAGCACAATAGAAAACAAATAGATTTAAATTCAACTATATTAATAATCTAATAATAGAGTTTCAAAATAAATGAAGCAAAAACTGATATAATTGTAAGGAATAATAGACAAATTCATAAATAAAGTCAGAAATTTCAGCACTCTTTTCTCAATAATTGATACTATCATCGGACAGAAAATAAAGTAAACAAAATTAGTAAGGATGTAGGAGACTTGACCACAACTATCAATTAGTTGGATTTGGTTGACATTTTAATAAGACTCCACCCAGAAAATGCAGAATACACATTTTTTTTCAGGTATATCTAGAATATTTACCAAGATAGATTATTTTCTAGGTCATAAAAGAAGTCTCAAGAAATTTAAAAGGATTCAAGTCATACTATGTTCTCCAACCAAAATGGATTTAAATTAGAAATCAGTAATAGAAGTAGATCTGGAAAGTCCTCAAATATTAGGAAACTAAATAATACATTTGTCAATAACCAATGGTCAAAGAGGAAATCAAAAGGGAAATTATAAAATGAACTGAATGAATGAAAACATATCAAAATTTGTGGGATGTAGTTAAAGCAATCCTTAGAGGGAAATTTACAGTACAAAAAATGCCTATATTAAAGAGGAACAGTCTAAAATCAATTACCTTAGCTTCCACCCTAAGAAACTAGAAAAATAAGAAAAAAAAATCAGCAAAAGAAACAAAATAATAAAAATCAGAGTAGAAATCAATTGCATAGAAGGCAGAAAAACAAAGAAAATCAATGAAAACAATAATACTGAGATCAATAAAATTGATAAAGTTCTAGCTGGACTGATCAGCAAAAAAGAGAGGAAACACAAATGACCAATATCAGGACTGTGAGAGGTGCCATCATCACAGATTCTACAGCTATTAAAAGGATAATAGAGGATAGTTGTACACCAATGTCCATAACAGAATTATTCACAATAGCTAAAAGGCATAAACATCAACAGATAAATGTATAAACACAATATGGTATATAAACATAATGGAATACTATTCATCCATAAAAAGGAATTCTGACACATGGATGAACCTTGAAGACACTCTGCTAAGTAAGGTAAGCCAGACACAAAAAGACAAATATTATGTGATTCTACTTCTATGAGGTATCCAGAACAGGCAAATTCCCAGAAACAGAAAGTAGAATAGAGGTTACCAGATGTTATGGGATGGAGAAGAATGAGGAGGTACAGAGTTTCTGTTTGGGATGATGTAAAAGTTTTGGAAATACATTGCTGATTGTTACACAACATTGTGAATGTATTTAGTGCTACTGAATTGTATACATAAAAATTATTAGGTTATTTCATGCATATTTTACCACAAATTTTAAAAAAGAAACAATAGGGGAATATTATAAATATTTTTATGACAATAATTCTGGCAACAAATTCCCTGAAAGACACAAAATACCAATACCCACTTTGAAAGAAATAGATAACTTGAATAACACTCTATCCATTAAAGGAATTGAATTTGTGATAAAATATCTTCCCACAAAGGAAATTCCAGCCCCACATGACTTCCTTGGGGGAATTCCACCAAATGTTTAAGAAAAAAATACTAAAAATTCTACACAAACTCTCAGAAGATTCAAGAGGAGGTGATACTTCTTAACTCATTCTATGAAACCAGCATTACTCTGGTACTAAACTAAAAAACTTTTTTTTATAAGAAAACTATATACAACTATTCTTCATGAATAAAGATGCAAAAGTTCTTAACATTTTATTAAATGTAATCCAACTCTATATACAAAATATAATACATTAAGACATAGTTAAACTTACTCCAGAAATGCAAGAAAAACCATATGATCATCTCAACAGATGCAGAAAAGGCATTTGACAAAATCCACCACCATCTATCCCTAATTAAAAAAAAAACTCTTAGAAAACTAGAAATAAAAGGTAATATCTCCTCAACATGATAAAGAGCATTTACCAAAAACCTACGTTACATAAAACTTAATAGTGAAAGACTTGAATGCCTTTCTCCCTAAGATCACTTTAATTCAACATTGTACTGGAGGTTCTAGCCAGTGCAATAAAGCAAGAAAGAAATAAAAGGTATACAGATTGAAAAGGAGGAAATAAAGTTGTCTTTATTGGGAGATGAAATGATCATCTATGTAGAAAATCATGAAGAATCTACAAAAAAAGCTCTTAGAAGTAATAAATGAGTTTAGCAAGATTGCAGGACATAAGATCAAAATATTACACTTAGTTGTATTTCTATATACTTGTGATAACCAATAGGAAGTTGAAATTTTAAAATACCATTCATAATTAGCATTAGAAATATAAAAGTACATGTGCAAGACCTGGACATTGAGTATAAAACTTTACTGAGAGAGATTAAATATATAAATGAATGGAGAAATACACCATGTTCATGGATCAGAAGGCTCAAAAGTAAGATGTCAATTCTCCTAAGATTGATCTATAGATTCAACAACCTCAGCAGGTTTGGGGATTGTTTTTGTTAGTTTGGTTTTATTTTTGTGTTTGTATCATTGGTACAAAATGATATGAAAATGCAAAGGACCAAAACAATTTTGGAAAGCAAGAACAAATTTAGAGGACTTGCACTTCCTGACCTCAAGACTTACTGTAAAGTTATAATAATCAAGACATTGTGGTATTGATGTCAAGACAGCCAAAAAGGGGTGTGGGAGAATTAGACAAAGGTGGTCAAAAGGTACAACCTTCCAGTTATAAATGACTGGGCATATAATGCACAGCATGGTGACTATTATTAACACTGCTGTATAGTATATTTGAAAGTTGTTGAGAAAGCAGATTCTAAGTTTTCATTTTAAAAAAATACCTTTTTTTGGTATATCTGTGAGATGATGGATGTTAACTAAACTTATTGTAATCATTTCACAATACATGTAAGTCAAGTCATTATGCTGTACACCTCAAACTTATACAGTGGTGTATGTAAATTATATATCAATAAAACTGGAAAAATAAGACAGCCAGATATGTAAATGAAAGAAAATAGAAGTAGATCCACAAATATATGGTCAATTGATTTTTGAAAAGGTGCAAAGACAGTACAGAATAGATATTTTCAACAAATAATATTAAAACAATTAGATATCCACATGCCTAAAAAAATCAAAAGAGTGATTTCCCTATTGGTGAGGGGATTGGGCAAGAGAGAGCTTTCTGGGGGTGATGTAAAATTCTACATCTTGATAATGGTGTGGTGTGCTACGAATTTTGTGAATTTTACTATGTGTAAATTTTACCTTTAAAATGCCTGTAAACAAAATTGAACTCTAGTAAACAGATTTGCTTTTACAGTGATATAGATTAATAATTCTGAAAATCCCTTTTGTGTAATCTAGGTTTGAGGAAACAAATAAATGTATTAAGAATAATGGGAGCCAGTTTACTTACTAAAGGAGTTATAAATACAAGAAGGAAGTTACAAATATGGATGGAGGAGCACAAGAATGGACCACTGCAGTGTTGAATTCGAATTGGAGGAATCAAGAAAGAGGTTCTCATGATTTTACATAAGACAAAGAAAACTGTGTGTGAGTGTGTGCACGCACATGTGCATGTACATGTATTTCCCATGTCTCTTCACTGAGAGGTCCTAGAAGCCTCTAGTGATAAGCAATGATCTCACATAGTGTGAGATCATTGGTTTCTTTTTCCATTTAAAATTCTTATTTTGAAATAATTTCAGATTTACAGAAAAGTTGCAAAATAACAATTCCTATATACCCTTCATCAGGCTCTCTTATGTTAACATTTTGCCACCTTTCCTTTATCATTCTCTGTCTCTGTCTCTTTCTCTGTCTCTCTCTGAGTTAGTTGGTCTCTCTCTCTCTCTCTTTCTCTCTATCTTTCTCTCTCTGTCTCTGTATTTGTGTCAGGGGTACCCAAGACTAGTGCCAGGGACCGGTGCTCCTATGAGAATCTAATGTCTGATGATCTGAAGTGGAGCTGAGGTGTTGATGCTAGCTCTGGGGAGTGGCTGCAAATACAGATGAAGCTTCCCTTGCTTGCCTGTGGTTCACCTCCTGCTGTGTGTCCTGGTTCCTAACAGGCCACAGAGCAGTACCATCCGTGGCCCCGGGGGTTTGGGACCCCTGCCCAAGACCATGCTCCTGTTTAGTGGTTTAGTAGGAAGACTCATGAAATTCTGCATAGTTGTACTCAGCTAAAATTTATTAGTGAAAGGATAGATACATGCTAAGATCAACAAGGAAAAAAAAGGACACATAGAAGCTGGAAAAATCCATGTACAGACTTCTTTATGCTGTCCACTTTCCTAAAGCAAAGGGAAAAAGGCACATGGGACAAAGTCTAGAGAAAAATCAAGCAGAAACTTCCAAGAGTCTTCTCCCAGTGGAGTCACACAAGATGTATTTAATTCTTCCAGCAATGAGTTGTGACAACATGGGTGATGTGTTGTCTATCAAGGAAGCTCATTAGAAACTCATTGTCCAAGTTTTTCACTGAGAACTGGTCATGAGTCACCCTCTACCTAGCATGGATCAAAATTCCAGACTCCCTGGAGGCATGCAGGTACTCAGCATAAACCACATTGTTTGTACAAATGGTTTGGGCCCTGTGAACTATTTTTTTAATTTAGGAAAGGTTTTGTACCAGTGTAGGGAATTGTTTACCAGCCAAGTTTCCAGATGCTAGTCAAGGGCCAACTTTGCAATCAGGTCTTTCTAAGGCCAGGCAGTCTCAGGCCTACTATGTTAACTCTTTCTTATATAAAGACATATAAGATAAAGTCATTCTCTTATAAAATGACAGTATCATCAAAATCAAGAAATTATTATTGATACAATCCTATTATCTATTTTACAGACATTATTCAAAGTTTGCCAGTAGTCCCACTGACATCCTTTATAATAAAATGAAAAACTTTTTCTGGCACAAGATTCAATCCAGGATCACATGTTGCATTTAGTTTCATGTGCCTTTAGTCTCCTTAAATTAGGATCACTTCCTCAATTTTTCTTTTTTTTATGATCTTGATGTTACTGAAGAGCACAAATCTTTTATTTTGTAACATGTCCCTCAGTTGGGGTTTGCCTGATATTTTCTCATGATTAGATTCAGGTTAAGAATTTTTGGCAGAAACACCACATAAGTGATATTGTATCTTTATCAGTGCATCACATCAGGAAGCAGGAGATACCAGTTTGTCCCCATATTGTTAATGTTAATGCTGTCCACTTGGTTAAGGTAGTGTCTACCAGGTTTCTCCACTGTAAAGCTACCCTTTTTCCCATTGTAATTAAGAAGTAATTTGTGGGAAGATCCTTTGATACTATGTAAATATAATGTTCTTCATCACACTTTCACCCGCTAGTTTTAGCATCGATTGATAATTCTTGCCTGAAATAATTATTACAGAGGTGGTTGCCAAATAGTGATTTTCTAATTCCATTCCTTCTATATCCCGACCTGCGGGACAGTCAACGGGGGCCCCAAGCACTGAAAGAGAAGGGGGACAAGAAACGCGAAGAATGGAGACAAGACAGGCTTTCTGATCAGGTCTCGTTTATTGTAGGTAGGGGTGGAGTATATAAGGGGGAGGAGGATTTACATAAGCACGGTTGCCTTGGATACCGAACCGCAGAACATTCCATTTCCTTATATGACCCAAAAATGCAGAAGGGTCCTGGGAGAGGAGGGGGCTGCAAGGTCAGATTAGTTTAAGCAAATGGCTCAAGGGGCCCAGGGCATGTCAGGGCATGTCAGGGCAACTGACTTTATGCTGTCTATCCTATCAGATAGCACAGGGCGAGGCAGACCCTGTCCCAAAGTGAAGTTGCCTAGATCTCAGGTATGAGAGCCTTGATAAGAACGGCTCCCCACACTTCTACATTTGTTAGTTGGTGTTCCTCTGTAAGGAAGAGTTTCCCTTTGTCCTCCATTTATTTATTTAGATCAGTTTGGATTCTTTTAGATCATGGATTCTTTTAAAATTCAAATTAACTCAATGGATGGTACAACAAAATGCTCCAGGCTCATCTTGTGCTTTTCCTGCCCCACCCCTGGAATCAGACATTTCAACAAGAAGCCCTGGTTTCTGTTAGTGGAAAGTGGTAATTAGACAAGAGAAATAAGTTATAGTCAATGAATTTAAAAAGAATAAAAATATCTCTATTTTTAAATGATATGATTTTGTACCTGGCAAACTATAAAAAATCAATGCTAAAACTGACTATAACAAGAAAAGTATTCAGCAAAGTGGAAGGATATAAAATTAACATACAGAAATCAATGGCCTTCATATATACCAATAACAATCAGTTAGAGGATATAATAATAGAAAAGCCCTGAATCAGAATAGCAACAAAGAAGATAATATACCTTAAGAAAGAACCTAATACAAAATGTGAAAAAAACTTATGTTAGGAAAACTTTGAAATGTATTTGTCAAAACCCAGATATCTTTACAGCGTGTGCACACACATACATTTTAATGTATAAACATTTTTAAAAATTAACCAGGAAGTCAGGAAATCCCAGTATAGAATACAGACTGTGGTAACATAATCTAACTGTATTACAAATGTATGACATAACCTCACTAAAGGGGGTAGGGAAAAGACATGCTGATCTAAATAACCTTGGAAAATGATAGTTTGACAACTCCAAGGCTAAAGACAAAAGGAACCATAGAAAAGCACTTAACTCAATTTTGGTAAAGTTGTTTTCTATAGGGGTATGGGTTAATAATTCTGATATTGCTATACTTATATACTGGGATTGAAAAATTAAGTAAATGGGTGGTGTTTGGCTGGAGCCAGGTTTCTTATGCTTGGAGTGGGAGTCTACAGATAAACAAGAAGAGAAGGCTAGAATGAACCATGCAGTACTAGAATATCAGTGTGAATTCATGTTTATCTTAAAATATATACAGATGAATAGAAATAGAGATCTGTATGTATACAAGACTTATTATACATACATCTATTTCCTAGCTCCTAAGATCATAAACATGGTCAAAAGATAACTGACAAACTGGGAGAAAATATATACAATATATATTAAAGTGTTAATATCCTTGATATACAAAGAACTTTTAAAAATTGAGGGAAAAAATCCAAAGAGCCAATAGAAAAATAGACAAAAGAGTGAACATACAATTCATATATTTAAAAAGATATTTAAATGATCCTTAAATATATGAAAAAGTATAATCTCACTCTTAATTAGAGAAAAATAAATTAGAACTGCACTAAGAGAATGGATCAACAAATTGTGGTATATCTATACTATGGAATCTACTCATTAATAAAAAGGAAAAAAATACTGATACACAAAACAAATTGGATGAATCTCAAAAGCATTATGCTGAGTACATACTGTCTGATTTCATTTGTATGAAACTCTACGAAAGAGAAATTTAATCTACAATAAATCAGTGGTTGCCTGAGGTGAGGGAGGGGGTGGTGTTGGGGTACAAAGGAACCTTTTGGGGGTGATGGAAATATTCTATATATTGATTGTGGTTGTGGTTAAAAGATTGTATACATTTATTAGAATTCATTGAACCATACCCTTAAAACAGGTATATTGAAGGGCAAAATATGCCACCTCAAAATGTCACTTTGGCATATGGATTATTTTTAGCTGAAGACAATCAAGACCCAGCAGACTCAAGCAAAACTTTTATGTCTCCCTTAACTGACTAAAAGAATTTAGATAGGGGACCTCTACCAGAAAGAGAGCTATTGCCAGAGACAACTTTTTATCTGAAAGACTTACCTGCATGGCAGTGTAGACATCTGATTACCAAACATCTGCCCTTCTCATTTTCCTGTGAATTGCTCTCCTCCCCTTTGAATTTCCTGTACCCTATCCCATTCCTTAGCTCAGCATATAAGCCTCAATTGCCTGACTACCCTTGGGTCTCAAATTTTCATGGGGCTTCTATATGTACAAAATTAAATTTGGTTTTCTCCTGTTAATCCATCTATGTCAATTTAATAGTTAGACCAGCTAAAGAACCTAGAAGAGTAGAAGGAATGTTAGTGGGAATGAAATTGGAACAGCTCCTTTGGGAAGGAATTTGGAAATATCTAACAAAACTACATATGCATTTTTTTATGCACCAATTCCAGTTCTATGAATTTACCCTGAAAATATACCTCAGATAATATGAAAATACATATTTTTACAAGGGTATTCTTTTTGGCTGTTTATAATAGCAAAATATTGGAAACCACCTACATGGGCAAACATAGGAGAGTGGTTAAATTATGATACATCTACAAAATGGGATACTATATAGCTGAGAGAGAAGGGGTCAGAGGAGATAGCAAATGGAAAATGTAAAGTATGCTATTCTTCATGTAGGATAAATAAGATAATATACACGTATCTGCTCATTTGTGTAAAAAGAAACCAAGAAAGGATAAACTAGAAAGTAAATCGATTAGTTTCCTCAACAAGGGTGGGAAGGGCAAAATGGAATTTAAACAGAAACAAAGAAAAATAACTACATTTCAAATGAATCATACAGCCTCACTGAAGGGAGTGGGGAGGGGGTAAACTAACTCACATAATTTTTGAACACAGTATTTTGACCTCCATCAGCTTAAAGACAAAAAAAATGCATCAAACATTGAAGATATTTGTTAAACACAGTATTTGACTATAGACTATGACGAACTTAAAGATGAAAGAAAGTGGAAAAAACAAAAAGAGAGACAAAAGAAACACTATTGCCCTCTAGTTGGTTGATTGTTTTGTATAGGCTTATGGGTTAGCAATTCTGGTTACTTAATGTGTATTATATTTACACAAATAAGTACATTTATTGTGGATAAATGGGAGCCAGGTTTCTGTTGGAGAAGGGATTTACAAATACTATGGAAAGTGAGAAAACCAGGATGAACCTTGTGTTGCTGGGTTGAAATGGAAGGTATTATAATGAATTTATGTTTTTAAAATATGTATGCCTATAGCAAAATGTATAAATAGATAATAGATGTGTATATACATGAATTAGAATACACACATCTATTTCCTAGCTGTGTCCTGAGAGGGCCTGTTGTGGCCAACATTGAATAGACCAAACCAAGTATGCTGTCAGAGATTGTTTAATAGCTGGTGGTTGTCCTTGCTAGGAGCAGCCCCAAACAAGAATCATGTCCAGCTTATATACAATTGATTGTTCCTCATGCCAGGCAAGCCAGCAGGGCGACATAAGCTAACATTGGCAGTTAGAGTATAAGCTCATTGTTACATTGTTACAAATTTCATGATTAACTGGAGGCGGTTAAAGGTTCTGGGAACTAGGCCTTTTTGCTTTAAACATTACTAAGGTATAGACCTCCTTTGTCTGATTTTCAGGCTTTTTAAAATTAACTCTTTCCTTATCACGTTTTAGCAGGCTGTCGTCACATTCCCCACTGGTTTTCAGGCATATATCAAATCTTTGATTCTCTATAAACTGGGGGCAACTGAGGTACCCCTGTTACTTGAGTAGATAATACCATCAATTTAACAGCCTGGACTTTCTGCTTAATATAATTTATGAAGTAATTTAATATACATGGTCCAAACATCAGGCCTCAAAAAGCTAATATTAAAGGTCCAGCGATAGATGACAATAAAGTTGTTAACCAAGGGGCCACATTAAATAAACCTTCATACCATGACTGACCTTGTTGTGGTTGTTCTCTCTCCTTAATTCTGTCTTACTAAGGCTAGACTATCTCTAATTATGCCAGAGTGGTTGGCATAAAAACAGCAAGTTTCTCCTAAGGCTGCACATAAGCCACCTTATTTAGAAATAACAAGTCTAAGCCCCTTTTATTCTGTAGTACAACTTTAGCCAATGAGTCTAGGGACGTTTCTAAGTGATTAATAGACTTTTCTAGGGTAAGTAGATCTTCATTTATCTGATGGCTTAAGGCCTTTAAGTTGGAGTTTACAGTTACTAGGGTGGCTGTTCCTACTGCTGCCGACCCTGTGACTCTGAGCCCCACGAGGAGTGGCACTAGGATGGGACTCTCTTTTTTTTGTCCCTTCCCATGTTACTTGTAAATGTTCCCGTCCTCCTTTTCCAGAATAGAAATATACTTGTGGCATCACATGTACCAACACACAAAACCCCGTTCTATTATTCCAATAGTATGGACTTATGCAAGGGGTTAACCCGCTGTCGCAGGCAAACCAAGTACCATTCGGAGCTGCAAGGTAATTGCTGGAGTGCCCCTCAATCTTAACAGTATTATTACAATTTTTATAATATTGTGAGTTATTTACATCATTGTCTGGGGTATGCAAGCAAGTACCCTGCCCCTGTAAATCACTGAGGGTTAACTTTGGGGAAATTTCCCATGGGCAAACAGTAGTATTGGGGCTAGTGACATTCTGAATATTATTACTATTATTTCCTAAAACGGCTACAGTACCAAGACCTACATAATAAGGGGAGGCTGGGTTAAGACAAAGCCAACAATCACCTGTTACATTGGTGTGGGGACAGATACACTCTGAGGGGCTCTGGTTGTAGTTATTGGCCCCTTGGGTCTAGCTAGGCTGGGGTTCAGTACAGGATTAGGCCCAATAGGTTGGAGTAAAGTCTTCACTGGTTTCTTCTGTATAGTTATTAAAAAAACCTGGGTCTGTACCCAAGACATATAGTCTAAGGCCCCATGTTTTTTTCCCATTAGCCAGACAGGATCAGTCCATTATTTTACAGTTATGATAATTGGGTTACAATTTTCTGCTGTTTGGCATTCAGTCTGAGTTTGGCGGTTAACTGTTAAGAAAGGGTCTGTATTTTTCTATGGTGCAATAATTTCATAGCTCTAACTGGCACAGTAGTACTGGTTTGTCCCAGTGCAGTAGGAACTATCCGTCTGAGGGCACATGTATAGTTGCACCTGTTGTAAACCCTTTCATTTTAGTCTAATCCCACACCCATACCAGGGACACTTTAAAAAACTGGCCCCAAATCCTGATGACGGAATAGTGTTAAAAGTTTTTCCTAGTATATTATATAAATCTACCCGAAAAGAGGTTTGATACAAGGTAGAGTTACTAGCGGTGTTAGTCCCAGTGTCAAAACAGGTTAAGTACCATCTAGCTAAAAAGGGTTGGAGAGGATTAGCAGCGTCACAAACTGCACGTACAAATATTAAACACGTGAAAGTCTTAACTTGAGGGGATCTCCAGTAGGCGTTGCCTTCCATCTCTGATCTGGGTCCGGAGGCTGGGCTGCTTTGAGTCGGGTATGGTGGATCCAATGGCGTCATCGAGCAACCTTAACCGCTGTTGGCGTTGTTAAGATGACAGGAACCGGGCCTTCCCACCGAGGCTCAAGAGCAGCAGGTTGTACTTCCTTTATCCAGACCCAGTCACCTGGTTGATGAGGGTGGGGCTGGGGAGAGAAGTGCTTGTCTTCTCTGGTGGCCAACACCAGGTGATTCACATCCTTACGAGCTAACTGTAAAGCCTGCAAAGACTTGAGCAAGGACAGATTATGGACTTCTATTTCCTTTTTACTTCCTAGTTTGGGCAATAAAGGGGGTGGACGCCCAAACATTATTTCATAAGGTGTTATTCCTTTTACATAGGGGTACATCTAACATGGAGAAGTACAAAGGGAAGGAGGCTTACCCAATTTTCACCAGTTTCCAGTTTATATTTAGTCAATGTCTCCTTTAAAGTCCTATTCATTCTCTCTACCTGGCCTGAACTTTGAGGTCTATAAGCACAGTGCAATTTCCATTCTATTCCTAGTAATTTTGGCATACTTTGACTAGTTACAGTGATGAATGCTGGGCCATTGTGGGCAGGCCAAATCTTGGAACTATCTCTGACACTAATTTCTTAGCTACTACTTGTGAAGTTTCATGCTTAGTGGGATAAGCCTCAGTCCATCCAGAGTATGTGTCAATAAAAACAAACAGATACTTAAATCCAAAAGTTCCAGGCATAACTTCTGTAAAATCAAGTTCCCAGTGTTCCCCAGGTCTCTTTCTCCTGAGTCTCACTCCTTGTTCTGTGGAGGTTCTTCCTTGGTTTACTTGTGCACATACCACACACCTATTAGCCACGTCCTTGGCTAAACTTTTCAGTACTGGAACATAATAATCCCTTTTCAATAGTTCAATCAATTTAGTTCCTCCCAGATGGGTGGACAGATGTGTTAAGGCAATAAGGTCTTTCCCAAAGCCTGAGGAAGGAGCGGTTTTCTATTGGGGAGCATTCTCCATCCTTGCTCTCCTTCTTTTCCTCCCAGTTTTTCACTTAGTTCTAAGTTGAATGGGGCATACACAGGCCTTTCTTCAAAGGTCGGGGGAAGCTTCAGAGGCAAAATGTCTACGGGCCCCACTGGTTTTCTGGCAGCATCCATTGCTATCTGATCTGCAAAGTATTTCCCTTCTGCTACCTCAGTTTCTGCATTTTGGTGCCTAGGACAATGAATTATGGCTACCCTTTTTGGTAGCCAAATAACTTCTAACAGGGCTAAGATCTCTTCCCTGTTAATTTCTTTGCCTCCCGATGTTAAAAGTCCCCTTTCCTTATATAAGACTCTATGTACGTGGGCAGTAGTAGCAAAAGCATATCTACTGTCAGTATAGATGTTTACAGTCTTGTTTTTTCCCCACCATAAAGCTTAGGTTAAGGCTATAAGTTCAACCCTTTGTGCCGATGTCCCATGGCTTAGGGCCTGTGCCCATATTACATCCCCGACTGTTAACTACGGCTGCCCCAGCATACCTTATACCTTCGGATACAAAACTGCTTCCATCGGTAAATAATACCGCATCTGGATTAGACCATGGCTCATCCCTCAAGTCTGGCCGTAGTCCAGTCACCTGCTCAGGGTGCTGAACACAGTCATGTAATGGAGCCTGCAGGTCATCATCTGGGAGCAGCGTGGTGGGGTTCAGGGCTGCAGTTTTCAAAAACTGGATCTGTGGGGGGTTAAGCAACAGTACCTGGTACTGAGTAATCTGGGCGTTGGAAATCCATCTCTCAGGAGGGCTGCACAACATAGCTTCAACCGCATGTGGGGCCACAATCTGGATATTCTGGCCCAAGGTCAATTTCAAGGCTTCTCTGGTCAATATGGCAGTAGCAGTTAGTGCTCTCAGGCAATTAGGCCATCCTCCAGCCACAGGATTCAGTCTCTTTGAGAGATATGCCACTGGTTGCTTCCAGGGTCCCAAAGTTTGTGTAGGGACCCCTTTGGCAATCTCTCTTACCTCAGTCACAAATAGCTGGAATGGTTTTTCCAAGCCTGGCAAGGCTAGGGCTGGGGCCGAAATCAAGGCCCTCCTCAGAGTCTCAAAGGCCTGTTGTTGTTCAGCTTCTCACGTTAGTTTTTCTTCCCTTCCCCCTGTGCTAGTGTATAGGGGTTTGGCCAAGTCCACAAATCCATGGAGCCAGAGGTGGCAGTAACCCTAGAAATTCTCGTACTTGTCTTTTGGTCTGTGGGGTAGGAATGCCAAGTATTGCCTGAATTTTACTGGGTGAAACTTTTCATGTTCCTCCCTCCAAACTATATCCTAAGTATGTAGCCTGGGAAGTGCAAAGCTGGGCCTTTTTAGCAGATACTCTATCCCCTTTTCCTTGTAATTCTTTTAATAAGTCCTTAGTTGCCTGGAGACACATTTCCTCAGTTTCAGCAGCTAGTAATAAATCGTCTACGTACTGCAAGAGTGTAACAGTTGGATGCTGCTGCTTACATTCAACTAAGTCTCTTCCCAAGGCTTCATTAAATAATGTAGGGGGGTTCTTAAACCCCTGTGGCAATCTAGTCCATGTTAATTGTCCTGAAAACAGCCCATCAGGGTCTTCCCACTCAAAGGCAAAAATAGGTTGACTCATCTTGGCCAAAGGCAAGGTGAAAAAGGCATCTTTTGAGTCCAATACAGTGTATACTTGCTGTGTAGGTGTCAAACAACTTAGCAAGGTAGGCCCACAAACATGACCTTCTGCACATCATCCCTGTTATTAAATACCTTCTGTGTTATCTCTATTAGCTTTGATAAATTCTCACCCTCAAATCCTTCTAATTTCTGTAATTTCTTCCTGATATCTGGGGCCAACTTACTCACAAAAGCCAAATTAATTGTCTATTGATAGGGTCTTCTGGGTCTATAGGGGTGTATAAGCAATAGGATTCTAATAATCTTTCTAGAAAGGCAGATGGCAATTCATTCTTTCCCTGCACCACCTCACTTACTTTAGACAAATTAATTGGGTGATGGGCAGCCGCTCTCAAGCCCTGCAACAGCAACTGGCGATACCATTGGAGAGCCTCCTTACCTTGAGTGGTGTTGGGGTCCCAGTCGGGACGAGTACTGCGGAACACATGTTGCATCCGAACAGGATCCGTGGTGGGCTGTCCATGGGTTCTAATACATGCTTCCTTCCTTCTTCTAAAATTCTACCTTTCTCCTCTGTAGTGAACAAAACTTTTAACAACTGTTGGCAATCATCCCAGGTGGACTGATGAGTAAAGAAAATGGTCACAAGTAGAAAAGTTAACCCTTGTGGTTTTTCAGAAAATGAAGGGGTCTGCATTTTCCAATTATACAAATCACTAGTAGTAAAAGGAACATACAATATCATGGGGGTGGTGTCCCTAGGCAGCATAACCT
Source organism: Macroglossus sobrinus (assembly GCA_004027375.1). Taxonomy (NCBI): domain Eukaryota; kingdom Metazoa; phylum Chordata; class Mammalia; order Chiroptera; family Pteropodidae; genus Macroglossus; species Macroglossus sobrinus. Next base: position 92,638 of record PVKZ01001246.1, read on the forward strand.
CTCTCAAGGATGACAACACAGGCACCGGTGATGTAGTGGAATCAGGAGGAGGCTGGTATTGCAACCCGGTATGGATATGCGGGGGACTACTTAATCCTCCATGTGCCTGGAGTTCTGAAACATTTGGGCATGGATATGGAGGAGGAATGGCCAGTTCAAGTGGATACTCTCGCAGGGCCTGTAATACTGGTGGCTTTTGTGGTGGGCTGGTTGGAACCACCGCCATTACTGATGACACAAAGTTTTGGCACATTTTCAAATGTTTAGGGGCGTCCAACACGATGTCAATCCATACATCAATATTGGGGTCTTGGTCTGGGTGGCCTAGATTCCCATATATTATACTTCTTACCTGGAAGGCCGTTTGCAAATTAGACAAACCTTCACTCGGCCATCCAACTCCAAAAGTGGGCCAATCTGATTGGCAAAATCGCTGTAAGTCAAAGGATGTTACTGAAGCCCCATATCCTTGTGCTCACCTTCTAAAATCCTTGAAATGCTTCAGTAACACTGAAGTGGTGTCAGTTTCCCAGATGTTTGCCCATTATTACACAAAACACAAAACAGAGAAAAAGCGAACACAGACAACCAACCAGACAAACAGACAAATGAATAAGCACACTCAACACTAAACCTAGGTGGGGGTCTGTGTCGCATCTGACTCACTAAGTCCTCTAGGCCCCCTGCACCAAACCTAGGTGGGGGTCTGTTGTCATAGCCCCCACTGGACCAGTGATCCTGTGTTGCATCCGACTCACTAGGTCCCCTGGGCCCCCTGTCGATACAGTCCTAGAGCGTACAGGTGGTTCCCCCTTTGCCGCTGCTGAGAGGAGGGAGGATCCTGGCCTGGGCTGGGTAAAATCCCCAGAGGCCTCTCCGAGCACACAAGGTTCCCTGGTCCACGACAACCAAACCACCCACACAACCAACATATCTCCTTACCCAGAGGTGCAGAAAAATCTCGCTGGGGCCTCCAAATGTTGTGGCCAGTACTGAATAGACCAAACCAAGTATGCTCTCAGAGACTGTTTATTAGCCAGCGGCTGTCCTTGCTAGGAGCAGCCCCGAACAAGAATCATGTCCAGCTTATATTCAATTGATTGTTCCTCATGCCAGGCAAGCCAGCAGGGCGACACAAGCTAACATTGGCAGTTAGAGTATAAGCTCATTGTTACATTGTTACAAATTTCATGATTAACTGGAGGCGGTTAAAGGTTCTGGGAACTAGGCCTTTTTGCTTTAAACATTACTAAGGTATAGACCTCCTTTGTCTGATTTTCAGGCTTTTTAAAATTAATTCTTTCCTTATCACATTTTAGCAGGCTGTCACAGGCCAAGAAACAATTACATTCTAATAGCAATGAACACTGAGACTGAAAAAGAATGTGAGTCTGAAGCATCTTGTAGTATCAGAAAAGAAGTGATGGGGCATGGTCAAAGGGACACACAAGTCACCTTGAAGACACTCCCACTGGCCAATCCTGGGACAATTTGAGCGTCAAAAGAAATGATGATAGTGATTGATTATAATTCATTTAATAAAATAACAGTAGTCTGTATAGATATAAATACATACATTAATGGGGGAGAAGAGGAGGCTCTTCCTTATGGTAGAATAGCAAGTAAAGAAATGTTGGTGTTAGAAAGTCATCGATGGATGCTGAAGAGAAAGGTTCGAAAATTTTATATATGGTGAGAGAATGATAAAGATGGCAAAATGTAAACAATGGACTGACTTAGGTAAAGGGTACATGGAATTTCCTTGTACCATTTTGCTTTTCTGTACATTTAAAATATCAAAATTAAGTCCCTCCCCCAAAAGATAACAAAATAGGGAGTATCCTAGTACTGATATGTTGTTGCTAAACATGCTAATTTTTTCTTTCTCAAATAAAACTACTGCTTGAGTGGCAAGGTTTGCAGAGGGGGCCGGAAAGCACAAGAGGGGCTTATAATGCACTTTAATACTAATTGAAATGTTTCTGATGTTTCGACATCCTGTTTTCGTTTTTGTTTTGTTTTTAATGAAGCTTTTTCGTTTGATTTACTGCCATTCTTTCCCCTTAGTGATTTCTTTTCAATAATTTTGAAATCATTGGTGGCAAGACCCTTTATCTAACACCGTGAATGAAAACCAGCGTCAATATTTTTTTTAAGCCAAGGGCTTCACAGGAGGCGATATTCCCATTCGGAGTCACCCGGAGTAGGGCGGGAACAAGACCAGAGCAGAGCTTCCGCTTTCGTTCCTTTAAGTCAACCTTTCTCATTAAAGGAGAACCGTGAAAGGGTGATTTTTCTGTCGGCAAACATTTCCCTGGCGACGAGTCCACACATGACACGGGGATGTCATAGTATTGCATCACAATGGGTAGTCTATGTGAGCAAAAAAAAACAGATTAGATGACCCAGATTCTGGTAAAACATTCAACTGCAATTTGTCCGACCTGTCAGTTTCATTTTCTTCTCTCTGTCTCCAAAACGCTGAGCTACTAAGTAGACTCCTCCCCTTCAATTCCTGGCCAGTGGTTTGGTCCAACCCGCATACTGACAGAAGGAACGAGTTGCGTCTGCGCAGAAAACTGTTGTGGGGGGCGGGGAGGAACATGGCGCAAGCTCTTTCCGAGGAGGAGTTTCAGCGGATGCAGGTGCCGCTCGCCGGGAAAAGACCACCGGAATGGGCGACGGGGAGTGAGGCAGAGAGAGGTCGAGCCATAGGCTCTGAGAAGGGTTTGGTTAGGATGGACCTTGAGTCTAAGGAGTTCGTCTGGAGAAGGGAAACTGAGGTTCTGAGTGGTGGGACTATTGGATTCCAGATACTACTGGTCTCTGAGGGGTTGGATTATTAGAGCCTGTGGGCGGAGGAGAGAGTCGGAGAGTGGGGGATATCTTACTCAGACCTAGAGGGGACGAGACCTTTAGGCTCGTGCGGGTAACCCATGGGTGGGTGATGATAACGTTAGGCATCGAGGGAAGAAGATCCTGAGAGGGAGAAACCATTCTGTCTGGAGAGGAAGGAAGTGGGCGTTGGGCCATTTGCGTCATGATGTGGGGAGCCATTACCTGGTGGGAGGTGGAAGTTTTTTGTGGGAGATACCACTGTGCCAGCGAATTAGGGAAAGACCCCAATGTTGTCATTGTTGCCAGGAGAGGGAGATCCTGGGCGAGTGATGGTAGTGGATCCCAAGAGGGGCCGGTACCATTTGGATGATTAGAGGTGATCTCATTAAGTCTGGGGTGAAGAAGTCCTTAAATGGGTAATACCATTAACCCCTGTTGGAGAGAGGACCAAAGGAGATGAAAAAGTGATACTACCTTGAACTGCATGGAGCAGGGATCACTGGGCTTTGGGGGGTACCCTGATTGGGTACTCTGACCACTTGATTATTCTGGCGGGGGAAGATTCTGAAGTGGGATGAAAACCAGAGTAGACCCTTGTTGAGAGAGTTCTTTACTGGGAAAGACCATTGGATTTTGTGTTTGGAGAGATTCTGAAAGGGGGAAACCTTGAGTAGGGACCTATGAGAGGAGAGGAGGAACTTCAAGTGAGGACAGAATCCATTGGTCCTTGAATGAAGGACCCTGTTGTCTCTGTGTGAGGGATCTGGAGGATGGAAAGGTGAGATCATTGGACCATGAAAGGGGAATACCCCTGTAACTTGTGCAGGGGGTTCTGAGTGAGAGTAATCCAACTAGCTCATCCAAGGCCCTGTAGAGGAAAGACCCTGGAGGATGTAGGGCTGTCCCATTGGAGCATGACTGGGAGATCCTGAGGTGTGTGGAAACCCTTGAGTGAGGAAGATTGATTCCACTGGGCCATGAATGAGGGCAAAACTATAGGGCTCTGACGGATGGGAACTCTGGATGGGTGCCAAAGTTGTACCAATTAGATCAAAACTGTGGGAGACAGATCACTAGGTCTAGGAGTGGACAAATGCAGGAAAGGTTCTGTAAAGGCCAAGCCCTCTGACTTTTTTTTATTTATTTATTTATTTATTTATTTATTTATTTAAAGAAATGATTTAAAAATTTTCCCACCATCTACCTCCCAAGCCCTCTCACTTTTAGCATAGCACCAGTGAGTGGAAGCTGGTGCCATGGGAGGGAAAGGTCTTGCTGGGGTAAGGGACAGTGGTTCTGGGAAGAACTGACCTAGGTGCCCTACAGGATAGGGGTATACTGTTTGGCATGGTCCATACTTCACTTTCCCTCAATTCTTGAAAGGGATCTGGATGTGCTTGGAGAGCCTTGGGGGTGGGGACCCCGAGCATCCCCCTTTTACTTAGTGAAATTGGTCAGGAGAATACCAGGCCCTCTTCCCTTGGGAAAGAGGAAGGAAGGCAAGCCCCTGCCCCCTGCTCTGGCCAAGAGGATACATAACACCCACCCCTGACAGAAAGATAGTCAGAAGTGTTCAATCTGTGACGAGGTCAGCCAGGAGGAGGAGGAGGAACTATGTCCTGTGGGCATGGTGAACCATAGAACACACATGAGCAGGAGCCTGACTGGGTCAGCACTCTGTCATGACCTGAGTACCTAGTGGATTGGAAGGGAAGAGATGGAGGCAGTGGGGAGACACAGAGGTGAGACTGGCTGTGGTTATAAGTAGAACTGGAAAAGATGGGACAGGGACTGAGGAACTGGATGTTCATTTAGGATGTGTATGCACAGATCTTTAGGAGTGACTAAAGAGGCACACAGAAGGAAACAGGGTCTGTGGGGCTCAGGGGATTGGTACCCTCATGGTGAGGATAGGGGCACATTCCTAATCAAATAATTTCCCTTCCCTACTTCTCCTAAAGGCTCAGCTCCTGGAACTCCGGACAAACAACTACCAGCTTTCAGATGAACTACGCAAGAATGGTGTTGGTGAGCCAAGAGGGTCTTATTAGATAGGGGTGGCTTTGGGGGACAGAGACTGAGGGAAAACATCTCAGAAGCTTGGTGGGAAGTCCTTTCAGCTCCTAGTAACTGACTGAGGCTGAGACTTCCTGCTTTCCCCACACCAGAACTTACCAGTCTTCGACAGAAGGTCGCCTACCTGGATAAGGAATTCAACAAAGCTCAGAAGGTACTTACCTCCACCCATTCATCCACCCATGCTTCCCTGTAGCTATCTGACTCATTCATCAATCCAGTGAGCACCTGCCATGAACCAGACCTAATCTTACATGCTGTCATTAGTCATTCAAAAAATTCTCAAGGAAGTCTCTTTAGTTTGCTAATTTTATCTAATTCTGCTTAATTAATTGATAAATTTTAATTTACTCTTAATCCATTTTTTTAATTTCAGTTACTTACTCAGTCTCGTTCACTGACTTCTAACTAAAGAGTCAAATCTAGTGGTAAATCTGCCTTGAATCTGCTGTCTCTCCTTCACTCTCCTGCCTTGTGCTTATACTTCTCATTCCTGTACTGGTCCTGTTGGTAAAGTGAGACTGAACCTACCTCTTCTGTCCTCTGAAGATGAGAGTATATCAGTTATTGTGGCCCTCAAGGCATTCAAGGCCCTCATTTGTCTCTTTCTTCACTACTCTGTCCCCATGCATAGCACAATGTTACACATAGTATGTGCTCCATAAATATTTGTTAGATGGAGAAAAATAGAAGGCAGAAGGACTGGCATTTGGAAAGCTGGGTTTCTCTTTGGTAGGGTGCTGATTCCCCAATCTGATAATTTCCTAGGCTGCTCATAGGGGAGTGACAGTTTCCATGGTGAATGTCAGGGATCCATATAGACGTGTTTGGACAGATATTAGCAATGAAGCCACAATGTCTGAGCCTGGAGACCCAGCCCATAAAGGGTTAAATACTAAGACCCATGAACAGCTTTGGGAGCTTAGAGGAAAGGATGTAAGCAGAATGCTACTTCATTCTCCCATCATTCCTATGGGTTACAAATTGTCATGCAAGTTCTGTGGTTGATGCTCCCATCCCCCAACTCCTGTCATTATTGTCTTCCCTTGACACTTGCCTCAATGTCTCCATACCCAAGTGAGAATGTTCCTCTCTGTTTACCTTTTCTCTCTTCCTACTCCTTCACCTTTAGGCACTGAGCAAGAGCAAGAAAGCTCAGGTAAGGGGACCCATGGTGGGTGAGTGTTTCTGGGAGACTATGTCTTTGCAGGGATATTTCTGTATGTTGGGATCTCCTAGTACTGGCATTTATTTCTCTGTGTGTTCACTGCCTCACTGTCATGTGTTTTTGTATCTGTCTTTGTTTTCCTGTGTTCATCTCTCTGTGCCCCTCTCTGTGTCTTTCCTTTTCCCTTTTTCTCTATCCTTCTCTGAGTCTGTCTCTGACTTCCTGTTCCTCTCTCTCTGACTCTTGTTTTTCTCCTCAATCTTCCCTTGCCTTTGCTCCACCTATTCTATCTCTGCCATCAATTTTCTTTTCTTATTTCCCTTTATTTCTTTCTGATTCCTTGTATCTTCTTCACACATTTCTTCCCCTGACCCCTTCTCTCCTCTCTCTATTCCTCTGTCTTCCTGCCTTTTTTTTTTATTTTGCTCTCTCCCCATCTCTCCATTTCTTTCCCGTCTGTCCCTCTTTCCCCATTTCTCTCTACCTCCTCTCTCCCCTATTTCTCACTGCAGGAAGTCGAGGGGCTGCTGAATGAAAATGAGATGCTGCAGGCAAAGCTGCACAGCCAGGAAGAAGACTTCCGTTTGCAGAACAGCACACTTATGGCCGAGTTTAGCAAGGTGATGGTGCCTGGGATAGCCAAGGGGGCACCAAGGGTTAGAGGCCACCTGGGCTGAAGCTGGAGGGCAGCTGAGAGTGGCTGAACAGAGGCTGGTCTTGGGTCACTGTCCATGGTGCTGAAACAGGTCTTGAGTCTCTGCTGGGGGTAGTGATTTGACAGATGAAGCCACCCATTGTACTGGGATTAGAAGGCTGGAAACTTTGAGGTCAGCTGGTTCCTGACCAAGTCACTTATTTTCTCTGAGCTTCAGGTCTCCTTGTGTATATTTTAGGGCTGATGCTAAAACCAGGGATATTGTTGGATCTTAGGTAAAGTTATTATATTTAACATGGATGGAAAGATGTTGAAGCTGCTTCTCTTTTCTTTCTTTCTTCATCTGATGTGAGCCCACATATAATTTCTGTGGATTAGATCATTTATCCTGGATTAGATAATTACATCTCCTCACTGATTTTAGGATCCTCACTGTTTCTAAACCTACTAGGCAGCTGGAGACATCGTCTTTTGTTCCCTTATCTCTGTTCTGTATCCATGCTCAATAATTTTCTAAGTTTTTAGTGTGTCTTAAGGAAAAAGAGTCTCATGGCAACAAAAATTGTATTTCCAAGGCTCCACGTGAGAATGTAGTACTTAAGACCTTTAAAATCAAAACAAAACTAACCTTTAAGCAGGTATAATACCAGGAGAGGTGATTTAGCAAGTACTAGTTAAGAGCCAGGAAGCCTAGATTAAACTCGTAGCTCTATATTTTACTAACTGCAACCTTGAGTGTGTCACTTGACTTGTCTGTTTCTTGGTTCCCAAATGTTTAAAATGGAAATGATGATAATGACAGTACCTGCCTTGCAGGGCTTTTGTGAGGATTGAATAGATAAATGTCTGTAAACCATTTAGAACAGAGCCTAGCACATAATATCAGCTGTGTAGATGTTAGTTACTAATAGTATCCCTTGATCAATTCCTTTTTCCTCTAAAATATTTCTTAACTATTTAAAAGTTTTACATCCATCCTGTGGCCCTGCCCCACTTCAGCCTTTTCCACCTCTCACCTGATCTACTCCTACAGCCTCCTCACTGGTCTCAGTTCTAGCTTCTTTGACCACATCAAGCCCTAGACATTGTCCTGACTTGCAGGTCTTATGACATCACTCTTTAAACAATACCTCCTAGTGAGTTCTTGCCCCCTACAGTTCAGAGCCCCTGGTGCTCATATAAGAGCTGACACCATCACTTCACTTCTGATTGCTTCCTGCCCTCAGTTTCAGTGGTATCATGTGGTTCTTTTAGGAGGAAGGTAAGGCAGGTGCAAGCATTCATTCATAAATCCAGCTCATGTTCTCCAGCATCTGCCCTGGGCTAGGCACTAGGCCAGGTATAGAACTTCCTTCACACTCCCCTCCTTTTCCTTCTGAGAACTGGAAGTACTCACAGAGAGACCTGGGTTCAAGGCCTGCATCCAGCACTTACTTGCCAAGACATCTCAGCTTATTTGTTCCTTCAACAAATAGTTATTGAGCACTTGCTTTGTATTTTGTGTTCTGGAAATAGTTGTAAGCAGCACAAAATGGTCCCCACTCTTAAGGAGCTTATATTCTGGGGGTGGGACGGGGAGAAAGATGATGATAATAGTAAACAAATAATAATTATGCTGATACTGACAGTTATATAATGTTTACTGTGTGTCAGGTCTCATTCGATGTGCTTTACATTATTTATTCATTTAATTCTCACAGCAAGGTGATATTGGAGTGGGCAAGCAGAAAATTGTTCTCAGCATTTTCAGTCCTCTGTGACTGCCATTTAACAGATGTGTGAATTTGAAGTTGTTTAACATCTGTGCTTTAGTGTCCTTGTATAGAAAGTGGGGATAATGAATAATGAGAGCACCTAGGTCATGGATGTTATGGGAATTAAATGAACATACATGGGCCAAATGCTATGTATATTTCAGTGAATATTGTTCTGATTCTCTGCTTTTCTCCTACCTCGTCCTTCCCTTGCTCAGCTCTGCAGCCAGATGGAACAGCTTGAGCTAGAGAACCAGCAGCTGAAGAATGGGGCTGCCAGGGCAGGTGCTGTCCAAGCCGGGAGCCATGTGGATGGGGAGCTGCTGAGACTGCAGGCAGAAAATGCAGCCTTGCAGAAGAATGTGGCAGGTGTGTGGAGGCCCTCCTGGGGATGTGTGGACCTTGGGGCTTGAGTAGGGTGTTGTCCTCCTGGGGAAAGTTGGAAAGGCTTCAGAATCAAGCCCCATTCATGAACCCTGTTGTATGACTTTGGACAAGACATTCTCCTCTCTGAGCCAAAGCTTCCTCACTTATGCAGTAAGTATAGTGATGTCTACCATTTGAAAGATTATAGTAAAGATAAGATGCAGTTATCTTTCCGAGTTTAGTTCAATGCCTGGGATTTAGCAGATATTGCAGAAAAGCAGATTGAACATCAGATGTTTACTAAATGGAGAAGGGGAATAAAGCTGCATTGGAAAGATTCAGAGCCCAGATTGTCCCTAGGATCTGGGATGAAAACTGAAAGAAAGCTTTGTATAGTGTGGGAGGATCCTGATGTGTGGAATTTTGGAGAGCAGCTAGGGCTTGTGGGGTGGTGGGTGGTAGTTTGGTGATCGGCAGGGAGACTTTGTAGAATGTGGCTGGGGATCAGGAGGTTATAAGAATGATTCAGCTGTAAGTAGGGAGTAGAGGATGTTAGGCATAACCTTGGAGGGCTATGGGTGGGGCCTGGGAAACCAACTTGGTCTAATTAATGGTAGACAGGATTTCAGTGGTTGGTGGGCTTAAAAGATTTGTGATTGATTGGTCTGGATGGGGCTAAACCTTTGTCTTTTAGGCTTGTGGTCTTTTGGGGCAGTGTTCCTTCTACCTGAGGTGTTGAAGACCACTTTTCCTTTTATTTGATATATGGCAAGGGTTTTCAGAGACCACCTCATCCAATGTATATCTTTGTTCTATCCACCAGCCCTGCAGGAGCGCTGTGAGAAAGAGGCTGGGAAGTTCCCAGTTGCCATTGAAGGTCAAGGGGACCCTCCAGGGGGACAAACCCCTGCTCTCCTGTCCCCCATGCCATTGGCAGAGGTAGAGTTGAAATGGGAAATGGAGAAGGAGGAAAAGAAATTGCTCTGGGAGCAACTGCAAGGCTTGGAGGTGAATCTGGGTCTATTGGGGCTGGGGTGCCAGATGGCAGGCAGACGCCCTATCCCTGCCTATGGTCCCACGGAGATGTCTGTGACATCACCATCTCATGGGCTGATGAATTAGAGATGTAAGAAGGCAGGAAGAAGGTACATACCTTACTTTCCTCCTTGCTGATAACAACCCCCTCCCTTATCCTTTTCTGTAGAGTTTGAAGCAGGCCGAAACATCCAGGTTACAGGAGGAACTTGCTAAGGTGGGGCTGCTAAGCTTTCCCTGGCCTTTGCCCCATTTCACTTGCTACCTGCCATGCTTCCACCAGCAAAGCAGAAGTTAGCAGAGTACTCCCTCATAGCCTCAGTTTTGTCATTTGTGAAATAGACTCACACTTATGTCTCATAGTTGCTTTCAATTTGGAATGGGCTAATATGGTCCCACTATGTCTTGTGCCTGATGGGCCTCATTCCTTTCTTCTGTGTCCTCCTCGCTCTGCTTGTTATTCATCCATACAATAACTTATAGACTGCTGGCTCTTATCTTAGGAACTAGAGACCCAGTGGTGGCAGCCAATCCTGATCCTGCTTTCCAGGCCTCCCAGTTTAGCCATTCTGTGACATAGCCCTCAGTTGACATGTTGGGGATGTAAATGCTGGGCTTTGAAGCCTGAGGGAGATTATGTTGGTGCTGCTGATCAGTGGGCAACCAAATGACTGAACCCTTCTGAGACTCAGTTTCTGCATTTGTAAAAACAGTAATACTCACTTCTCAAGATTGTTTTGAAGATTCCACAAGATAACAAATTCAGCTTCCAAAAAGGAATTAGTAGGAAGTGTCTGTAAATATTAAGTTTATTTTTGTCTTTACTAATATTATTCTTGTTGTTATCACTTGTCTGTATCCCCTCCCCTACCCCAGCTCTCAGAGAAACTGAAAAAGAAGCAAGAAAGGTAAATTTCTTTTTCCAGAGGCAGGCGAAGGGGTTCAGGGAGATTAGGAAAGGGACTGACTTATAGAATTGACTTATCTATGTCTGTCTTTCTGTGCCCAGTTTTTGTCGTCTACAGACAGAAAAGGAGACACTATTCAATGACAGCCGGTAACTATCAGGGCTGGGGTTAGTGGTGGACAGTGCCCAGCAATATTAACTCAAGACCACAGGGGCAGAGCTGAGAGACTGTGCCTCAGGCCATGGTCAATGCCCTTGGCCGCCCCCATCACCCCCAGGAACAAGATTGAGGAGTTACAACAGCGGAAGGAAGCTGATCTTAAAGCCCAGTTGGCTCGAACTCAGAAGCTGCAGCAAGAACTTGAGGCTGCCAATCAGGTGAGGGGCTGGGTTCTGAGATCAGCTGGAATAGGGACCAGGGTTGAGAGTCTAGGGAACTCTGAGGTCCACAGAGACTATTTGGGGAGTCTGAGATTTCTTGTGTTGGAAATATAGGGACTGGATAGCTCCTGGGCCCCCTACGTGCTAGAAAAACGGGAACTAAGGAGTGCTGAGAGCCCTTGGAGTTGGATTAGGAGACTATAAATCAGAGATCTCAGGGAGCTAAGGACTTAGGGGGTCTATGTGTCACAAGTTTGGATGAATCTACAGTCCTGAGGGATTAGAGGCAGAAGTCTGGAAAAATCTGTGGTCACTGGGGACCAGGACCAGGAGTAGAAGTGAATCTGAACTCCTTGGAGGTTGGGTGATTTTAAGACCTATGGGGGCTGGGTAGATAACATGACTTTCAAGGGTGAGACAGACAGTTGGGCCTGGAGACTGTGCATTTGAGACTCTGAGGGTATAAGGACTGGTTTGGGTCTGACATCTCTAAGAATTTGGATCAGGTAGGCTGGGTGGTCCTGAGACCTGTGGAAACTGTGAATAGAAAACTGGTGAGTCTGAGACATTCAGAGACTATAACAAAAGTCTAGGTGGGTCTGAGGCTTTTGAGAGTTGGAGGCTGGGTGATTTTAAAGCCTCCAGGCCCCTCCCTAGAGTAGGTGAGTCTGAAGTCCCATGGATTGGGAAACATGGTGACTTGCGTATCTGAGGCTCCTAAGAGCTGGGGACAGAAGTCTGGATAAAGCTGGGTTTGCAGCTTGAGTCTGAAGATCCCCAGAGACTGGGGACAGGAGTGGCAAATGGGGGCATCAGTTTGAGACCTCACTAAGAGCTGGAAACTAGGAGAGCCTGAAACTGAGCTTGAGTGAATCTGAGACTCTTGGGAGCTAGGGATATGGGGGTTCAGTGTGGCTGAAACCCCTGGGAGTTGGGGTCCGGAGTCTGGGTAAAGCTATAGTTCCTAGGGCTGAGTGTATTTGAGAATCTTGGGGCCTCCAAACTGGAATCTGGGTGAGTTTGAGACCTCTTACAGATGGGGCCTGAGTGGTTTTTATATCACCAGGAGTCTAGGTGTTTTCTGAGATGCTTAGAGCTGGGATATAGAGGTGGCTGAGGCCTTTGGGGGGCGGGTAATGACCTAGAGTCTGGATGAAGCTGAGATCTCTGATGGGTGGATAGTCCAAGACTCTCAAGTGCTGGGAATGTGCTGTCAGATGGTCAAAGAGGGTGTCTGTATGGTTATATGTATTGCAGGGGAGTCTGAGGTCTAGAATAGGCTCCCCTGACCTGGTCTTCACAGAGCTTGGCAGAGCTGAGAGATCAGCGACAGGGGGAGTGCCTGGAGCATGCAGCAGCACTACGAGCCCTACAGGATCAGGTACATTATACTGGGTGGGTTCAGGAGGATGGAGGGACTACAGTAGGGGCAATACAAGTGGGTATTGTACAGGCAGACAAGGCCTCAGAAGTCTTGCTTTCCTGGTGGTTGTGTGGTGTGTGTGTGTGTGTGTGTGTGTGTGTGTGTGTGTGTGTGTGTGTGTATCTATCCTTTCTTTCTTGTCTGTCCCCCTGTTCTGGACTTGCTCTCACCTGTTGTGGGGATGAGGCCAGGTGTCTATCCAGAATGCGGATGCACAGGAACAAGTGGAAGGACTTTGGGCTGAAAACAGTGCCTTGAGGACTAGCTTGGCTGCCCTGGAGCAGGTACAGGACACTTGGAAGCCCTCACTGATCCCTCCCCAGTTTCCCATCTCCCTCTGCTTCTGATCTACATTGGAGCAGTGTAGTCTGGACCTCATACTGTTCTCTCACCTGTTTCTGTTTCATTCTCAGTTTTTTTTCTGTTGGCGTCCACCCCTCTTCTCTTTTGCCATCCATCCCTGCTTCTCTTGCATTCTAGTTTCTCTCCAGTAAAGTGCAGGAAGTGAACTGGTGAACTAGTCTTACATGTGTACTTAGTAAACCATGTCTTTCTGTCCATCTGTCCATCTGTCTGTCCCTCCGTCCATCCATCCCTCTGTCCATCCATCCATCCATCCATCCATCTCCATGTAGCCACCATCCAGATCAAGACAGAGAGCATTTTCTGTGCTCCAGAAAGTCCCTTTCACCCCTCCCCATCCATATGTTCCCCAAAGTATCCACCCCTCTCACCTTTAGTAACATAGATTAGTTTTGCTTGTCCTTTAAATTCATGTAAATGGAATCAGGCACCCGTTTTTATACCTGGCTTCTTCCTTGCACGCATTATATCTGAGAGGTTTATCCATATGTAGCAGTGGTCTGTTTTACCTCTGTTTAGTATCCCATTGTATGAATATACCATGTTTATCCATTCCTCTGTTGACCTTTCTCCCACTGTTCTTCTCTTTCTTTCTCCTCCTGGTTCCCTTTCCACTTTTCTCTCTGTCTCCCTGGAACTGGGAGGCTAACACCCTATGATTGGCCCCTGGTGCCCCTTTCATTCCACTTCCCATCACTACCACTTTCTCCAGATTCAAACAGCAAAAACCCAAGAACTGAATATGCTCCGGGAACAGACTGCTGAGCTGATGGCTGAGTTGCAGCAGCGGCAGACTGAATATGAGGACCTCATGGGACAGAAAGATGACCTTTACTCTCAGCTCCAGGTGATGCCTCTGGCTCTGACCTGTCTCCTCTTAGTTCCATAGTGCAGGCTCAGTAGAGTTTGCCATGAGGTGCAGTTGGAAGACCGTGGAGTCAGGAAGACCTGGGTTCCAGTTTGGCTCCCTAACATATTAGCACTTGTGTGTCCCAGACTGAGTTGTTTCACTTCTCTGAGTCAGAACCTCTTCAGTTAGTTAGGAGAGGCATTCTGAGAGACTCTTGGGAACTAGAGATATGGGGGTTGAGTGTGGCTGAAACCGCTGGGAGTTGGGGTCCAGAGTCTGGATGAAGCTGTAGTCCCTGGGGGCTGAGTGTGTTGAAGAATCCTGGGGCCTTCAAACTTGAATCTGGGTGAGTGTGAGACCTTTTATGGATGGGGGCTGAATGAGTTTGAAATCAACAGGAGCCTAGGTGTTTTCTGAGATGCTTAGAGCTGGAATATAGGGGTATCTGAGGCTCCTGAGGGGTAATGACCTAGAGTCTGGATGAAGCTGAGATCTCTGACAGCTGAGTAGTCCATAATGGACAGTAAAATAATAAAGGTTTATAGTAAATAAGATAGAAGTTTAGTTTTTTCTCATGTAAGAGTCTAGGTAGGTTGCACAGGGATGGGACAATGGCTTTCTGATCACCAGTGACCAAGGTTCCTTCTACATTGCTGTTCTGCCACCTTCAACCCAAGACTATCTTGGCATCCAAAGTGCTTGCTCAAGCTCCCCACCATCATGTTTATCTCCTGTTTGAAAGGAAGGAGGACAGTTGGAAGGGCCCAGCATGCCCCTTTCTTTTACAAGCATAACCTATATTACTTATCACTTCTGCATCCAGAAATTAATCTTGTGGCCACGCCTAACTGTGAGAGAAGCAGGGAAATGTCAATTAGATGACCATGTGCCCAACCACAGAATCTATTACTGGGGAGGATGGGAGAATGAATACTGGACAGCAGTTAGCAGTCTCTGCAATGTTTCTCATCTAGAAATGGAGAGGACAGTACCCACTTTACAAAGTTTAGGGAATTGGTCTACCAGAAGTATCCTGGGTGACTGGCACCTCCTAGGGGCTCTTTATCAAACTCACTTCCTTTGTTCCCACATTAGGAGTCATTACGGGCCAATAGTCGTCTGTTAGAACAACTTCAAGAAATAGGACAGGAGAAGGAACAATTGACCCAGGAACTACAAGAGGCTCGGAAGGTGGGTGGTGTTGGGGAGCCTGCAAGAGGAGGAAGTGGCTTGGTCTGTAGGGAAAAGGAAGGTGACATGGCCAATCTCACAGAGATGGGAGGGAATGGAAAGTGACAAGTTCCATGAGGATGGGTGTGTGACAGCCAGTTTTGTGGGGATTGGAGGGAGGTGGCATTTAGCACAATTCTTGGGCCTCGGGAGGTGGTCGTGGACCTTGTTTGGCATTGAGGGAGGAGGTTGACTGATATCCTTCTGCCCTACCCTCTCGGTCCCCAGAGTGCTGAGAAGCGGAAAGCCATGCTGGATGAGCTAGCAATGGAAACACTGCAGGAGAAGTCCCAGCATAAAGAGGAGCTAGGAGCTGTCCGACTTCGGCATGAGAAGGAGGTGTTGGGGGTGCGTGCCCGCTATGAGCGTGAGCTCCGCGAGCTGCATGAGGACAAAAAGCGTCAAGAGGAGGAGCTCCGTGGGCAGATTCGAGAGGAGAAGGTGAGTGGGTGGATGAAGATGCACTTCCACCTCTAAAGCCAGGGGAGTATGTCACTACTGATGGGTCAGGGGGTATGGCAGGTGTGAGGTGCCCACTCTTCTACCTGCCTGTCTCATGATGGTCTGCCTTCTCCCAGGCCAGAACACGGGAGCTGGAGAATCTCCAGCAGACAGTAGAAGAACTTCAAGCTCAGGTACACTCTATGGATGGAGCCAAGGGCTGGTTTGAACGGCGCTTGAAGGAGGCTGAGGTGAGTTGGTGCCTGGTGAGGTGCAGAGGCTAATCAGAGGGTACCCATGCCAAACCAGCAGACCAGGAGTGGTCAGGCCCTGGAAATTTCTAAGATGCCCTGGACTTGTGTATCCCCAGAGCCCCCCTGGCTCAACAGTAGCCCTGTGGAGAGGACCAGGGGATGGCCCTCAGTAGGGTACAATGTCAGATTTATTAATTTGAAAAGGCATCTCTCACTTCTCAAACTGTACTTCTGACAGGAAATTAATATACTAATTTTATTCAAACAAAAACCTTTACTGCCATTTTCTGGAAAAATCCTCATAATACATGAAGATTAGTGTCACAAAACCATGAGGAGCATAGGTACTAGAGCCAGTCATTTACCTCAGTTTGAGTCCTGGCTGGGCCACTTTCTAGCTGTGTAACTTTGAGCAAGTACTTGACCTTTCTGTGGCCTGTTTTCATTATCATTAAAAAGGGGATAACAATAATACCTGCTCTCACATATTATGGGGAGGTATGTAAAATGAATTAGTATATGTAAAATCCTTACAACATTTCAGGCCTACATTAAGTGCTGTGTTATGTTTTATTAAATAAAATAAAACATAAATGCAAATATCGGTCTTTGATGTGAACTGCACAGCACTAAATGTGATACTTCTGTGTACTACACACCTGGGGGCCCTCTGCTGCAGTCTCTCAAAACCCTCACTGGATGTGATGTCCTGTGGGGGGTGTGATGTCCTCTGGGGAGACTTGGCCAGACCTAGACTTGTCTTGTAGGAATCTCTAAAGCAGCAGCAGCAAGAACAAGAGGATGCCCTGAAGCAGTGTCGGGAGCAGCACACTAGTGAGCTGAAGGTGCCTACTGCATGGCGGCATCCCTCTCTGGGGAGGGACAGGCTCTGATGCGAGGCCTGAGGTTTCCCAAGCTGAGGCCTGAGCTGCTCTCTGCTTTGTAGAGCAAGGAGGAAGAGCTGCAGGGTGTTCGGGATCAGCTCCTGCAAGCCCAGGTGGAGCAGGACTGCCACTTGAAGACCATCAGCAGCCTGAAGCAGGTCACTGGTTCCTCAGTGGTACCCAGACACATCCCAGGCCTGCAGTAATGGGGCAGGGAAGGAGTGCAGTGCATGTAGCCATTCTGACACCCACTCTTTGTCACAGGAGGTAAAGGACACAGTGGATGGGCAGCGCATCCTGGAGAAGAAGGGCAGTGCTGCGGTATGATGAGGAAGTGTTCCACCACAGCTCTTTCCTGCCCTATGGCCCCCCACCTGTAGGTGCACTGGGCCTCAGACCCCATCTTTCCCCCTATTCCCTCAAAGCTTAAGGACCTCAAGCGGCAGCTGCACTTAGAGCGGAAACGGGCGGATAAGCTGCAGGAGCGGCTGCAGGACATCCTCACCAACAGCAAGAGCCGCTCTGGTGAGGGACCTGGACCACAGGAGATGCTGAGGCCCAGGGTTTGGGCCTGAAGGCCAGAGCTGTTACCTGTACCTCACTCCACTAGCTCTCCTGCATCTTCTATTCCTCTTGAACTTAGTTTGTCTTTTCCCTTTTCACTATATCTGTCTTTCTCCTCTGCTTTTATCTCTCTCTGCATTATTTATTTGTGTCTCTCTTTCCTTCTTGCTGAGTCTCTTCTGTTTCTGTCTCTCTCTGTATCTGCCTTTCTCTCCCTGCTTTCTTTTTCTAGTTCTCTCCTTTTCTCCTGTCTCTTTAATTATTTCTCTCTCTCTGTTTCTCTTCTTTCTGTCTTTTGTCTGTTTATGTCTTTGTCCATCTCCCCACTACACCCTCATGCACAGTACTGCACCTCACCCAGTGTCTCTAAATCTCTTATATCCATTCTCATTCTATAAATATGGACTGAGCTCCCATGCTCACATCCAGGGTCCCTGGTGAGAAATCCCCCTAGTCTTGGTCTTCCAGAAGCTCCCAGTTGAGCTAGGGAGACAGACTTACAATTAGTCAGCAACAATGTAGTGTGATTATTATTCAGCTAAAGTCCATGTTATTTCTGCCATTTAAACCAGAAGATGATACAACAACAAAAAAAGCTGGAGTCACTTCAGTCTTTTTAAAGATAGAAACGGCCTATATATATGTTTAAATAAGTAAATAAGATGCAGTGATGGCTCTGGTGCATCTCCCATATCACAGACTCAGAGAAAACTTGCTCACTGTCCCCCTACAGCCATTCTGCTCCTGCTCGAGATCCTTGAGGTATGGTGTCAGCCCCCTTCATGATACCCCAAAGCAGCTGCAGGAAGAGAGGTGTGAGCACAGTAGCTATGTTTTAAGTGACATGGCGTCTTGTCCAAGGCGTTCTGTCTCCTGAAGTAACCTTTCATTATAAAGGAGGTGTTGAGTTTTTGTTTTGCTATAGGTTGGTATATGAATCAACAAACATTCGAATTGTCTGCCATGTATTCTCCTTGTTCATTAGATGAAATTCAAATTTAGGTGCATGGCTACAAGAGCCTGTCTCCAGTTTTTCCTCTGTCTCTGCTCTGATTCGTGTCCTTATCCAGGGTCTCCGCTTCTATCATGTGCTCCAGCTTGCTGTCTCTAGGCTTTCCTCTTTGTATGTGGGTGTGCCTGTCTCTGCACCTTGAGTTTGAGTGAAAACGCCACTTTATTGCCCTTGTGTGTCCACATCACCATCTTTTCCTGTCTCTTCACCTTTGTTTCTCTTCTGGTGTGTGTGGGTTTGCCTAGAGGAGCAGCTCTTTTTTCTGTTTCTGCCTCTCTCTATCCTGTCTGCCCAAGTGTCTTTTTGCCTTTTTCTATCTTTGTCAAATCTATTTCTGCTTCTTCCTGCCAGTCACTGCCCTGGCACCCTAGGGATCTGGGGCTCAGGTTTCGCTTATCTCTCTGCCCAGGCCTTGAGGAGCTGGTTCTCTCAGAGATGAACTCACCAAGCCGGACCCAGACTGGGGACAGCAGTAGTGTCTCCTCCTTCAGCTACCGGGAAATCTTGCGGGAAAAAGAGAGTTCGACCATTCCAGCCAGGGTAAGGGGCAAGGAAGAGCCAACAGCTGCAGCTTCTACCCAAATTCTGGGGCTCTCTTTCCCTCCTCTACAGCCATCTCTTACTGTGGGCCAAGCACACATATTTTCTTGTCAACTTTTATCCAAGCTCACCAACTTTGATTCTGATTACTAATTTGGGGGGGGGGCAAATCATTCTCTCTGACTCTCTGTTTCATCATTTGTGGGCTAATTCTACCTTTCCTGGTGCCATAAAATATATGGTTCACAGTAGGTGCATCATCCATGTAGAAGGTCCTTTATTCCAACACCTGATTATCACTTGTTATTATTATCATCTATCATGTCAGCTTCCTAGCCAGCTTTTATTTAGAAATAATTTATTCCACATGTGTGCATTGTAGAAAAAATTTAAAAAACACAAACAAGCAAATTTTTTATCTTCACCCAAGAGATTACCACTATAAATCCTTAGTTCATACCCTTCCAGGCCTCTCTTTTTTTAAAGCCTAAATGAGATGATAAGTAACCTGTTTTTTATTCAGCTGATCTCTGCCCTCCCCCTAATTTTGTAAATTTGTATTTTCTCTAATACTTTGAGCTTAATCAGATTTCTCTAGTTGGCCCCAAAATGTCCTTTATTGCTGGTTTTCTAAAAACCAGCATTCAGTTTCAGAGTGCATGTTGCATCTGGTTGCTTTATGTCCTTAAGTCCCTTCAATCTAGTGAAGTCCCTTTTTTTCCCATGACATCAACCTGTAGAAGAGACCATCCCAGTTGACATGTAGAAAGTGTTTCACCTTTTGGATTTTCTGCTGGCTTCCTGGTGAAACCATTTAGCTGGTTCCTCCCTCCCTTAGTTTTCCTGTCAGTTGGAAGTTAGGTCACATGTGCTATGGGCTCTCCCTTCATCCTCTCCATAAAGTTATGATGTGGTTCCTCTCTCCTCCTTTAGGCAAAGGGGGATTCAGTGTTTCTGAGGGTGCCAAGACTTACCTACAGCCCTAGGTGGAGAGCCACCCCCTAACTTGGTGGTTCTTCTCAGCCCTGATCTATATGGGGCAACAGCACTGAGCCTGGGCTGGTCTCTTCCCTCCTCTTCCCTGCAGTCCTTATCCAGCAGCCCTCAGGCCCAGCCTCTGCGGCCAGCAGAGCTGTCAGATGAGGAAGTGGCTGAGCTCTTTCAGCGTCTGGCAGAGATGCAGCAGGAGAAGTGGATGCTGGAGGAAAAGGTACTGTCTGCCTGCTTGTCCCTACTTGGCATACCCTTGGTAAGAAGGCTGAGGTGGGGAGTGATTGATGTTTGGCCAGCCCCTTCTCATGTGCGAACATGCTCAGTCAAGGGGTCTGAGGTAGGTTGGGCCCACCCCACAGGTGAAGCACCTGGAGGTGAGCAGCGCCTCCATGGCAGAAGACCTCTGCCGGAAGAGTGCCATCATTGAAACTTATGTCATGGACAGCCGGATTGGTCAGTGCCCCCTCCCCAGCCCTCACCCCTTATCCAGTCTCTCACTTGCCCGCTTCTTCCCCACTGTCCAGTGCCATGGCTTCTCTCCTCTTCCTTTGGAACTCAGCAGTTACTGACAAGACCACAGCTGGTGGAAGGGCAGGCCCATACCTGTGTGTCTCTCTTTCTGTTCTGTCTCTTATCTTGGCTCCTCCCTCCTCTCCTGGTCTCTGTCATCTCCCCACTCTCTATCTCTAATGTGTCTCTTGTCCTCTTTCTTCTTTCTTCTCCCTATGTTTCTTCCTCTTCTCTCTCCCCCTTCTCTCTTCTCCCTGTCTCTTCTTTCTGCACCATCCTCCCTTCATCTTGTCTCACTGTTCCTGGCTATATTGTTCCATCCCTAGAAATTTTCCTTCTTTGTATGTATATCCTTTGAGGTCCTTATCCCTTCCTCATCTTTCTCCTTTCCTTCCCCTTTCCTCCTTTTTCTTCTTTCTTCCTCCTCCCCATCTCTTTTTCATCTCCCCCTTTCTTTCTTATGAATCAGAATAATACTGAATGACATGTGCTGAGAGCTCTGTGCTCTGTGCTTCATATACAGTCATATGCATTTTTTTCAGCTCCATGAGTTAGTTGTTGTTATCCCCATTTCTCAGGGCCTCAGCTAGTAAGTGACAGCCAAGGTTCACATGACTAAGCCTCTGCCTCCTATATAACATGGCTTGTCCCCCTACTTTTCTCCCCTGTTCTGCTTCCATTCTTTCTATTCTGTCTCTGGCCGTCTCTCCTCTGGCTCTGCCGAGGGGGCGGCTTTCAGCCTGAGCCCTTGCAGATGTATCCGTGGCAGCAGGCCACACAGACCGCAGTGGGCTGGGCAGTGTCCTGAGAGACCTAGTGAAGCCAGGTGACGAGAACCTTCGGGAGATGAACAAGAAGCTACAGAACATGCTGGAAGAGCAGCTCACCAAGAATATGCACCTACACAAGGCAAGTGTGGTCTACCAGTCTCCTCATCTGTCCATCCAGCCACCTGCCTTCCCAGCCACACAGCCCCTACATCATCTGCTGGTCCTGCCATTCACTCACCCCATTCACCAACCACTCCATCATCATTTTCCCATCCTCCAGTCAACTTACTCTTGTCAATTTAGCTGTTCACTCTTCCCTCTGTCCTTGCATCCACTTCACTCATCCATTTATACATACATTCACCCAAGGCTCCCATCAGCCCACCATACTATTTGTCCATCTGCCCCCTAACCAGTTAATAATCTGCCCTATGTCTTTCCACCTGTTTCTTGACCCACAACTCTCTCTTTCTTACATTTTCATCAGTCACCCTTGTCTTAGCTTTTACCCTTCCTGCCTACCTGTTGTCCTCCATTTGTCTACCTATTTGCCTACCATGGATCTCCCATGCATCTACTCATATGTCCACTTGCCCATCCTGCTGTCCAGATATTTCTGCCATCTCTGGGAGAGTCAGAAAGGATGTAGACCTGGCCCCTGATTCTGAGAAGCAAGCTAAACATTTAGTAGAAAGAAGGTGGCAAGGGATGGGGTCATGTCCTCCAGCATACCATGCACAGCAGGCAATCTACTCCCATATCCATATCTCTAGCTCCAGAGGCTCCCACCCCCTCACACATACACCTTTCCTGAGCCCAGGCCACTGCTGGGGGCTCTGTGAGCTTCTCCAAATACCTTCCTGTCCCAGGATAGACATAACTGTTCATTGATTAATGAGGTGAGAAAGATGACACCTCTGCCACCTTTTCTGGCCCTGATGGTTTGTTTGTTTCTTAGGATATGGAAGTTCTGTCCCAGGAAATTGTGCGGCTCAGCAAGGAGTGCGTGGGGTCCCCTGACCCAGACCTAGAAGCAGGAGAAACCAGCTAAAGACCTGCAGGCTGCCCCCACTCCCTCTCCTCCCCATTCCCCAAGATACCATTCCCTTGGGCTGTGGTGGGGAAATGGGGGCCAGAGTCAAAATCAAATAGGTTGGGAGACTGGACATTAAAGAGATTGGAGGCCTGATGGCTAATGTTAATGAAACTGTGTTAGGGAGTGGTCCCTGGGGAGTGAAGACTCTGAGGATGGAGGGGCAGGGATTTCTCTTCCCCCTTGACCCTGATTTCTAGGGCCTTTGCCTTCATCCCTGCATGATCACTCCCCCCCCCCGCCCCGGGGCCAACTCCTTTTTATTTTATTTTATTACTTATTTTATTTTATTTTATTTTTAAATTGATGTCTGGAAGCCTGGCTACTCTGCATTTGGGATTGGGGGTGTTGGGTGGGGCACGGTCCCCATTCAGCATTCTAGTAATGTGTGTGTGTGTGTGTGTGTGTGTGTGTGTGTGTGTGTGTGTGTGTGTGTGTGTAAAGGCTATGCAGCCAAAATACCATCTTGCCAGACAGGCCTACCCACTGACTGACTGCTCTCATTCTTTCCAACTAGTAGGGTGTGCTAGAGTTGGTGACTTCATACCACTGACATGGAGAGGGAGGTCTCTGGCCACAACTTTACTCTCCTTCCCCCACCTTCGCCTAGCCTATCTCCAGTTATTGTTGACTAGCCCCTCAAACTGAGTGGAGCAGAAATATCTGCAGATAATATATGTGGGTGGTTGTGTATGGGATGTGGGTGTGGATGAGTGGACAGGTGGGAGGATGGATAAATAAGTGAAAGGTTGCATTAATTGATGATAGAAAATAAAGGGATGGATAGGTGAATGGATGAATAAATTGATGGATTGGAAAATAAAGGGGTAGATAGATAGGTAAATGGATGAATAAATGGATGGATTGGAAAATAAAGGGGTGGATAGATAGGTAAATGGATGAATAATGGATGGATTGGTAGGTGGATAGGTACAGGATGGACAGGTGGGGATGTAAGTGCACAGATTGATGGCTAGGGAAATGTCTGGATGGATAAGTGGGCAGATGAATGGATAAGCTAATGAATGGGAAGAAGAGGTGAATAAATAAATGATGGATGAGGCTATGGATAGAGAGAGAGAGATACATATGGATAGGCTAGTTAATAGTTAGGTGGATGGAGTGACTCTACAAATTGATAATTGAGTGAGTGGGTGGATTAATGACTAAATGGACAGATGGGTAGAGTAATTCGTTGTGTGGATTGCAGAATGGATGTGTAAGTGGGTGGTGGGTGGGTGGTAGATTGGAGAAATGGACAAATCAGGAGTGATGAGTGAGTGAATGGAGGGTTATATGGAAGTAAATCAATCCAAAGGCTAAAATTGGCCCTGCATTACTGCTCCCCAGTGCAACCTTTAATTATTAAAGATGAGGCCTCTGTGTGCCATGCCCTGTGCCATCCCCTTTCACATCACTCCATTTAATGCTCCCAACAACACCAACACCTTGGGGTAATTCTCCATTTGACAGCTGGGGGAAACAGTACAAGTCACTTGCTCAAGGACATGGCAAGTCCATGGCAAAACTGTGGTTTGAACCCATCCATGCTGGAGGCACTGGATTCCCAGTGCTTTTGCCACCAGGAACAGGGCCCTTTAGGGGAGGAGGCATGATCTGAGGCTCCTGGATGTGGACAGATGAAGGATACTTCCCCTCAGAGTGGGGCCTGTCTGGGAGAGAGCCTGGTATAGGGGTGAGACCTAGCTTGTCACCATCTGCACTCTTCTTACCCACCATTTCACATGTGAAAACATTTGGATAGTGCTCCAGTCCCACTGAAGCAGTCTAGTTTAGAGCTGGGTTCTAACCCACACCACCACAGAGAGCAGCTTTGGGGGCATAGCCATCTAAAGAAATGCCCCCCTTGAGTTCCCCCATCCTCCCTTCTCCAGACTTGGGGGCAGGGAGGGGACACAACACTGCATCATTCCCCATGGCACTCCATTCTAGGGCCATTAACAGACGCCTCCCCATCCTCCCCATTGATCACATCTGCTAAGTGCTGCTGATTCAGACTGGTGGGGGTGGGGCCCCTAGGGGCGGAGTGGGTAGGAGCTGAGCAGGAAGAGGGGACAGTCCAGGAAGGAGGTGGGGAGAATTGGCAAAGCTCCCTACCACCCCCATTTTCCAGATGACGCTACTGAGGCCCAACCAGCTTTGTAGGAGGCGGAGTCTCCCCAGGGTCTCAGGCAGTCCTAGGGGAGGGGGTTGTGGGAGCCAAGGGCCCCTCCCTGCCTTTCCATCTCCCAGCAAGCTCAGAGGGGCGGGGAGAGAGAGCCAGAGGAGGATAACTCGGGCAGCTCTGCAGAGGGGGGCAGAAGCTCCGGTGTTTGGTACCCTCAGTCCCACTGCTGTTGCCGCTGCTGCAGTGAGGACACAGGTGAGGTCGGCCCTATGGGGGGTGGGAGGGAGCCACCAACAACGCTGTCCTTTCCGTTCCCTGGTCCAGCCCCCATTCCCTAGCCCATCCTGGGACAGTTCTCGGGGTCCTGCTGGACCTTGTCTTTCCAGAGCCTCCTTCCAGGGACCCATCCCCTCCTCTGCCTGTGCTGCCCTCTCCTCTCCCAGGCCTGGCTGTAGCTGCTTCTCTTTTTCCTCCTCCTCCTCCTGCTGCGGCTGCTGCTACTGCAGCTGCCCAGCGCACACCACCAGCCCCTCAGGGTGTGGTTTCCCCAGACCAGTCCCCAGTGGGATGCACCCTTATACTGGCCTCCCCTGCCAGCCTCCTGCAAGGCCCAGCAGCCCCCACCATTCCTGGAGACACACCCAGCTCCTTTTCAACACTCCAACCCATCCAACCCATTTTGGGGAAAAACCCCTCTTCCTCTTAGTAGTTTTGAATCATCTGGGTACTCTGGGTCTTTGCCCAACTTCTTTCCAGTTGAGCCCCAGCCTCTTGGGACTCCTCAGAACCCTTTCCTATCCGTGGAACACTTGAGAGGGTTAATGAGACCTTCTCAGTCCCCCCAAACACCCCTCTCCCCCAGATACTTCTCAGCCTCTGAAAAATAACCTAGCTCCTTATCTACCCCTTTATATACTCCACTCCCTTCTCTAGTCTCACTAGGGGCCCCACCTCTCCTTCCTTCCCTTGAACTCCTGTAGAATGTAGACAACCCGCCTCAGGCTATTTTTGGCAGTTCTAGGCACTCTTCAGACACTTGTCAGCCTCTTTACAGCCTCCTGGCTCTACAGGCACCCCCTAGACACACCAATCCCTCTCCTAGATCCCCAAAGGGACTTTAACCCCATTATCTTTTCCCCAGAAATCTTGAGGGTGTGGACAACCCTCTTCACCTTTCTCAGTCCCTCTAGAACCCCCCCCCCCATATTCTCAGCCTCTTTCAAATACCTCTGGTTCCATTTCTACCTCTCTGGATGCCCCAATCACCTCTTCAACCCCACCAAGGGGTTTTAGTCCCTTCTTCATTGCCTCAGAACTCTGGAGAGTGTGGCTAGCTCCCCAGTGTTTCTTGTTTCTACTTGTTACCCCTAGATATCTCTCTGAAACATGTGCACCCCTGTAAATTATCTCAGTTTCTCGATACACTCCCTCAGATACCTTCTTGGCCACTCTAGACACCCCTTTTCTGCTCCTCTCCATGTGCCCTAGCCTCCTCTTAGTACCTCAAGACATCCCATAGGTACCTCCCAGACACTAAATGCCCCCTAAACCCCTGCCCCTGTCTTTAGTACCTCCTCCAGGTTCTTCTTGGCCTCTCTAGACACCCCTAGTTTCCTTGTGCGGGTGGCCCACGGCCTCTCCAAGCCCCCACCATCCTGGAGACAGCCACGTTCTCCTAAAGGCCATCCCCCAAGTCTCCAAGGGCCTGGGGCACGCGGCAGGATGGCGGCAGGTGTGGCCACATGGCTGCCTTTTGCACGGGCCGCCGCAGTGGGCTGGCTGCCCCTGGCCCAGCAGCCCCTTCCCCCAGCACCAGGGGTGAAGGCTTCTCGAGGGGATGAGGTTTTGGTGGTGAACGTGAGTGGACGGCGCTTTGAGACCTGGAAGAACACACTGGACCGCTACCCAGACACCCTGTTGGGCAGTTCAGAGAAGGAATTCTTCTATAATGCCAACTCGGGCGAGTACTTCTTTGATCGCGACCCGGACATGTTCCGACATGTGCTGAACTTCTACAGAACGGGCCGCCTGCACTGCCCGCGGCAGGAGTGCATCCAGGCCTTCGATGAAGAGCTGGCTTTCTATGGTCTGGTGCCTGAACTCGTCGGCGACTGCTGCCTCGAAGAGTACCGAGACCGCAAGAAGGAGAACACCGAGCGCCTGGTGGAAGACGAGGAGGCTGAACAGGCTGGAGACGGGCCAGCCTTGCCAGCTGGCAGTTCCCTGCGCCAGAGGCTCTGGCGGGCCTTCGAGAACCCACACACGAGCACTGCGGCCCTCGTCTTCTACTATGTGACCGGTTTTTTCATAGCTGTGTCTGTCATCGCCAATGTGGTTGAAACCATCCCGTGCCGTGGCCCTGGACGGCGGCCCTCAAGGGAGCAGCCCTGTGGCGACCGCTTCCCACTGGCCTTTTTCTGCATGGACACAGCCTGTGTGCTCATATTCACGGGTGAATACCTCCTGCGACTGTTTGCTGCCCCGAGCCGCTGCCGCTTCTTGCGGAGTGTGATGAGCCTCATCGACGTGGTGGCCATTCTGCCCTACTACATCGGGCTTTTTGTGCCCAAGAATGAGGATGTCTCTGGTGCCTTTGTCACCCTGCGTGTGTTCCGGGTGTTCCGCATCTTCAAGTTCTCTCGGCACTCACAGGGATTACGGATTCTGGGCTACACACTCAAGAGCTGTGCCTCTGAGCTGGGCTTTCTCCTCTTTTCCCTTACCATGGCCATCATCATCTTTGCCACTGTCATGTTTTATGCTGAAAAGGGCACAAACAAGACCAACTTTACTAGCATCCCTGCAGCCTTCTGGTATACCATTGTCACCATGACCACACTTGGGTGAGTGCAGACCTTGTGTTGGGAGCTGCCCAGTCAATAACATTCATCTTTCCTGTAAAAGTAAGAAGTTTAGGTAAATTATCTTATTCTCTCCATTTGAGCTTGTTTGCTCATCTGTAAAAACTTAGGGAGTTGGACTAATCTTCATATGTCTACCTCTGACAGTGCCTTGATTCTCCAGGTCAAGAGACTTGAGTTCAAGGATTATCTTAGCTGTACTCTTTATGTTGACTTTGTTTTCTCTGGGCCTGTTTTCCCCTCTGTAAAGTGAGAAATGATCCCTTTTGAGAGGCTTCTGTGACATCATGGTTCGGAAAGTTCTCCAAAAGTTTCTGATGCAGGATGAATAGGTATTGGCTTTCTGTCACCCTCTTTTCCATCTTGAGGACCCATGGCTCTCAAACCTTTAGAATCATTTGCTGTATGGGGCACTACCTCTGTGGCTTTGTGATTCCTTGATGTTCCCCAGAACAACATACTTTCAGCATTTTTTTTTTTACTGCCAATCCTTGAGAGAAAATTGTTGAGATAAAAGCATCAAATGGAATCCCCAAATTCATGTTTTTCTTGCACTGTCTAGGTCAGAGACTGTGATCCTTTTCTAAATTTCCATCACCGGGATTAGGTATACAATTGCTACTCAGTATCTGTTGAGTGGATGAATCGGGCTTGCTCAGTGCCTTAATAGAGGTACAGAAAAATTGATTTGAGGTTTCTAAGGAGTAGAAATTAATTCTGGTTAGAGTTCAGAATTGTGTCAACAAATACTGAATCTCCAGAATGGGTTGGAACTGGATATTTTGATGCCTTTTACCCTATTCAGTCTTAACAACCCTGGGAAGGTGAGCTGCTGCCCATGTCACCTAGTTGAAGACATAGTCTCAGATGACACATCACAGAACCAGAAATGATCAAGTTGGAGAGACTTTTAAATGAGTCAAAATAAAGAAATAAGGAAGAGCCATCCTGGTGGTTGTGTGGGAGGAGGCACAGCTTGAGCAAAGGCCTAGAGGCTTAAAGCTGTAGAGGCTGCACTTTTGTGGAGGGGACCTGATTGGTCCTCTAGTTAGGACAAAAGTATGCTGTGTGGTCGTGAGCAAGTCAGTTGTGGAACCTCCCTGAGCTTCAGTTTTTGCCTCCTCTGTGAAACAAGATGGTAAGATTGGCTCTGCTCCATCTCCATGGGAAGGGGGTTGGCATGGAGAAAGGGAGGGA
This sequence comes from Macroglossus sobrinus, assembly GCA_004027375.1. NCBI lineage: Eukaryota > Metazoa > Chordata > Mammalia > Chiroptera > Pteropodidae > Macroglossus > Macroglossus sobrinus. The sequence continues at coordinate 120,931 of PVKZ01001246.1, forward strand.
GGAGTTTTAAGGCTCCCCACTAGTTTTTCATATGATGACAGTTTCAAGGCTTTCCCTGGGAGAATAAGAAGGCTTTCTACTTATGGAAGGTAGGACAAACTCAAGCAAAACCAACAGAGCACTGCTCCCAGGACTCAGACCCCCTCAACTGGCTTGTGGTGGTGGAACTCTCTTGCCAGGTGGTTATGTTTACTGGCTGTGTTAATAGATTTTCCTGTGACTCAGATGCCTGGTCAGCAGCTTAGATGGGGGTAGCAGATGGTAGGGGCTGAGGGCCCATTTGTCACTTGACCCTGATTTGTGGTCAGAAAGGTCATATTCTCCACATTTTGCATAGCAAGAAATTGAGGCTCAGAGAGTTTTAGTACCTGGCCAGGGTCACAGTGAGTTGGGTTAGATATAATGGAGCAGGGGACTGAGGGGTGGCTGGGCACGTTTCTTGACCTTGGCTTACCTCCTCCGACCCCAGCTATGGAGATATGGTACCCAGCACCATTGCTGGCAAGATTTTTGGATCCATCTGCTCACTCAGTGGTGTCTTGGTCATTGCCCTGCCTGTGCCAGTCATTGTGTCCAACTTCAGCCGCATCTACCACCAGAACCAGCGTGCTGACAAGCGCCGAGCACAGCAGGTAGCTGCGCCTTCCATCTGAGCACCTCCTATTCCCTCCACCCCAAGCCAGTCATTCACCTCTTATGTTTACTCACCTGGCCCTTTCTGTCTTCTCTCTGTAGAAGGTACGCTTGGCAAGGATCCGGTTGGCAAAGAGTGGTACCACCAATGCCTTCCTGCAGTACAAGCAGAATGGGGACCTTGAGGTGGGTAGGGTTTATATTGGGTTGGGCATGAGCAGTGATGGGAAGAGGAAGGTGCTGACCTCATCCCTCTGCTCCATCCACTCCAGGACAGTGGCAGTGGGGAGGAACAGGCGCTGTATGCCAGGAACTGTTCTGCTTTTGAGCTGCAACATCACCACTTGTTGCACTGTCTAGAGAAGACAACGGTGAGGCCTAATGAGAGGTAGCATGGCAGCATGAAGGGGGTCCCTTGGCCACTAAGCCAACTCCCTTGTAGGATGGGAAACTCACTAGTAATTGTAGAAATTGCAGGGCTTCCTGGAAGAGGCCCCAATAGAGCTGAGCCTTGAAGGGTGGGCAAGGGATGGGAAGAGAGAGTGACTTCCAGAAAGGAAGGAATGGCATAAGCAAAGGCCTGGGGTGGGAGCAGCTCCTGTGTGGTGCCTTGTGACCTTCCTTGTGGTGCCTGCCTTCTTCCCACAGTGCCATGAGTTCACAGATGAGCTAACCTTCAGTGAGACTCTGGGTGCTGTATCACTGGGTGGCTGTACCAGCCGCAGCACCTCTGTGTCCTCCCAGCCAGTGGGGCCTGGCAGCCTGCTATCCTCTTGCTGCCCCCGCAGGGCCAAGCGCCGTGCCATCCGCCTTGCCAACTCCACTGCCTCGGTCAGCCATGGCAGCATGCAGGAGTTGGACACGTTGGCGGGGCTGCGAAGGAGCCCTGCCCCTCAGAGGTAAGCACCCTCCACCGCTGGCCACCCCTGGGGAAGCTCAGAGCTTGGACCATAGCGTCTGAAATTTCATGACTCCAGGTCTAGCAAGTCAAGCTCAAAACCGAACTCTTCCATGTTGGGAGCTGGAATGACTTGTTCTTCATTAAGTCTTTCAACAGACATTTACTGAGCACCTACTATATGTCAAACACAGTTTTAGGCACTTTGGAGTTCACTTTAGGAGTTTAGGAATTTAGTTTACTTTAGGCAGTGAATAGAACAGGCAGAAATCCCTGGTCTTCTGGAATTTATAATCTAGTGAGATGTGACCATTAATAAACAAACAGATACACAGATGATGTAGTGTGTCAAATGCCAAGGAGATAAATAAATCAAGGGTGGGGGATAAAGAGTGTAGAACAGGGTGTGATGTAGTTTTAATCATGTGGTTAGGGAAGGCTTTGCTAAAGTGACATCTGAGCCAAGACCTGAAGGAGGTAAGGGAGTAAGCCATGTAGATATCTAGAGGAAGAGCTTTCCAGGCAGATCAAACAGTCTGTGCAAAGGCCCTGAGGCAGGAATGGGTCTGTATGTCTCTAACGAGAGATACAGCCAGGAAGCTACTGTGAGTAGAGTGGAATGAGTGAGGTGGAGAGTGTTAAAAAGTAAAATCAGAAAGGATCAGGGACCAGATTGTGCAGCACTTACTGTAGACCACTGTGAGGACTTTAGCATTGTTGGGTGTAAGCATAATAAGATTTTTGTATGTGTTTGCTCATTATATCCCAGGCACTATTCTGGGCACTTTGTATCATTTATTATCTCATTTAATCACCACAAGACCCCCTATGACAGGAAATATATCAGGTTCTTGAATAACGTCATTTTGTTATAACATTGATGAGATGCCTATGAACTTAACACTCATTTATATTAATTAGCCTATGGTAAAACTGGTTTCATTATGTCATTTTACTTAAAACCACAGAACCTATCAATGACATTAAGTGAGGACTTCCATATTGTTATTCCCATGCTGCAGGTGAGAGAAAAGTTTAGAGTGGTAAAAGTGGGACCAGGGTTCAAACCCAGGACTGTCAGACTCCAGAGCCCTTACTCTGCATCACCATAATTGAGGGTGCAGAGGAAGTATTTAGCACAGTGTCAGCGACCCAATAAGTACTCAATAAATGCCATGATTACTGTGGCAAGTATTAAAATGACTTTTTAAGAACCTTCCATCTTCGCACTCTTATCCACAGCCGCTCAAGCCTCAATGCCAAGCCCCATGACATCTTTGACCTGAATTGCGACAGTCGGGACTTCGTGGCTGCTATCATCAGTATCCCCACCCCTCCTGCCAATACCCTGGATGAGAGCCAACCTTCTTCCCCTGGTGGTGGTAGCAGTGATGGAGCCAGCAGCACCCTCAGGAACTCTAGCTTGGGTACCCTCCCTGAGACTGTCAAGATCTCTTCCCTGTGACGGGGGGTACCCATGGCAGAGGGCCCTCTTGATTCTTGGAGACTCCTTTCCAAAGCCATATTTTGGGGAGGCACACAAGGGCAGGCCTGGGAAACCTTTCTGCCCCCACTGAGAACTATGCAATGGAGTTTCATGGAATGGCCCACCTTGTGGGGACATAGCCCAGGAATGGGATACTTCCCCACCCCAGTTTTCCTGGTAGGAGCTGAATCACTGGGTTTCCTCAGGACCCTGTCCTCCTTGCCCCAGCACACTGAGACTAAGCCTCTCTCCCAGCTGGCCTCCTGCATGATCCTCCCCTCAGGCCCTCAGACTCCCACCTGATATCTGAACTCTGGCCTGAGAAGGAAAGGTGAGACTTCCTCTTCTCTCTGGTTGGGCTGTGGAGGTTTGGAGGTTCAGAAAAAAAGAATTGTCACCTCTGATCTGGCCTCTAAGAGAGATCCCCACCCTTTGCCAGGCCCAACAACTCCCAGATTCTAAAGCTTGAAATGGAATCACAGGCTTCATGGGCTGTGGCCTCAGCAGTGACCTGCTACACCTAGGCTTTGGCTCAGGGGTCAGGCTTCCTCTCCCAACACACACAGCACAAACACTAGCCACTCTTTCCTTGATGCTCGAGATGGGTACCTGCAACCTTGTCCTCTGCTGGGTCCCCAGCAAACTAGCAATAGCAGCTACTGCCATGACATTATGCAAAGCCTCTACCCAGTTTGCTGCAGCATTTACATCTGCCCTAATTGGAGGGGCCACCTCTAATACTCCTTTTCTCTCCTCCTCTGGTTTGCTTCCTTCCTGGGTTGGCCTGGAATCTGGACTGGCTGAGATAAGCACCCGGAAGCTAGCAAGGGCTGGGCTTGGTTTCCAGATCATGGACTGATTCCATGTTTTTGGACAGGAGTCCAGGAGCATCAGAGGCTAAGGCCTGGGTTGTTCTTAAACTCTGGGAGTTGTATCAGGCAGGAGGAATTCATTTCATTCTCCTCTCTCCTACAATGCCTTTTCAAATCTCTCTCTCTCTCTTCTCCCTCTTCGGTCACCTTGCTCTCAGGCTGATATCTTGCATCATCTCAGGTTCCCTGTCCCAAGAACTGTCCCTGTGGAGCTGGTGGCTGACAAAGATGTAGTTTCCATCAGTCAATAAAACCTGAAAGAAGAGATGAGGATGATCATCTCCTAACTGTGGATTTGGGAGCTGGTTTGGTCTGGGGGATTGTAACTACTCTGATTTCAATTCTTTTCAACTAATAGGAGGGCTGGTGTGGGTAAAGGTATGGGAGGTGGGTGGTTGGTGACGTGTCCTGGAAGATGGGGATCTAGGCTAAATGAAAAAGAGGGGTTTGATGATTTGAATCTCTAGTCATTGAGGCAGGCTAGGAGGTCCTAAGACATGCCCCCTCAGACATTCATAGGTGGGGAAACAGACACAGAGCAGCACATGTTTGGTTATGGGAGACTTAAACCCAGGTTTCCTGAAAGCAAACAGTTCTGAATTGAACCCTGATGAAAAGCATCTCTCAGTGTGACAAATTACCCTTCCTTGGGGATGTCCCCTATATTCTCTCTTTTGGGCTACTGGGTACAGTAGGCTAGTGTGTGACTGAGCTTTGTGAAGCACTGGGAAGACAGACCTTGGATTCAGGTCGACCTGGGTTCCAATCTCTGGGAGAATTACTTTTTTTTTTTTTTTGCCTGAGACTACTAATCTGTGAATTGGAGATAATCATTCTTTTATTCACCAAATACTTATTAATTGCATATCATGTGCCAGCCCTAGGGGTACAAAGATGGACAAAGTAGACATCATCTTTGATCTACAGATGTGAGCATGGAAGGCAACTAAGCAATTACAATATAGTGCAAGAGAACTAGATCAATGGATTTCAGAGCATGTAGATAGCGGGAGAATCTTAACTTGGCTGACATATGAAGAATGAGTTTAAATTAGCCAGGTAAAAGACAAAAGCGTAAAAATGTTTCAGGCAGAGGAAATAGCATATACAATGACCTGGAGGTTAAGAGAGTGAACTTAGGGCCTTTGGAGAACTGAAATTAGCTGAGTATATAGCTAAAGAGGAGAGTGTGGGGTTGCAATGAGGGTAAAAGTGTAGAGATATGCCAGATCACAAAGGTATTTGAAGCTAGGATACAGATTTTGGACTTCATCCTAAGGATAATAGAGACCTCTGAAGGCTTATAAACAAGAAAGTCATCATGAGGTTTGTGTCTCAGAAAGATCATTTTGTTTGTGGAGAGTGGATTCTAGAGAAATAGTCCTGGAGAGAAGAGCAGTGAGGAGGCTTTTGCAGTGGTCTAATCAGAAGGTGATGGCAGTTTGGACCAGGTAGTGGCAGTAAGAGTTGGAAATTCAAGAGATCTGAGAGGTAGAATTGGCAAGCCTTGGGATCAGCAAGCATGAGGAAAAGGGATGCATCAAGGCTGACTCCTAGGTTTATGGTGTGGCTAAAAGCTGAATGGAGGTGCCATTCACTGTTAAAAGGAACATCACAGTGCAAACAAAGCATGTAGTAAGTACTTGGCGATGATTAGTTACAATTAATATCCTAAGCTCAGTTTTAGATGTGTAGTGCTAGACAAATATCCAGTAGGGAATGGGGTACATGGGTTGAATGAGATGCTCATGAAAGATTCAACGGGATAATGTGCACAGGCATTAAGCATAATGCTCTGAAAACTAGTAGGCCCAGTAAATGTGAGTCCTCTCCCATTAAATCTAATGAACAGAAAAGTCAATTTATTACTGACATCTTTCAAGGAAGACTTCAACCAAGATCAGCATCTGAAGGGAGAAAGTTAGGTGGCACCCAGAGGACCTTTCTGGTTTTTCAGTTAACAGGTTGTATGTCTTGGCTCCTAAGACGTAGTGAGCCCTTGCTTCTCACAACATCTTCTTGGTTCATGAGCTCATTGGAACCCCATAACTACTCCCTGAGGTAGTCTTGGCAGGCATCATCATTCCCATTTTACACATGAGTAGCCTCAAATTTGAGACACAATGACTTGCTCAAGGTCCTATGGCTGGTAATGGTTCATCGTGCCTGGGAACTGAGGTCTTCCTGACTCTAAAGCACTTACTATGTGCCAGGAACAGCACCAGTCCCTTTAAAGCATGAATTGATCTCTGATCCTTAAATTGGAATTATCATTGCCATTTTACAGAGAAGTATAAATTGAAGATGGGGGTGGATGTCAAAAGATTTGCCAGAGATCACTCAGGAGGGGCAGAACTAGGATGTTTGTAGCTCTCTGCAGCTGATAAGTAGCAGGGATTTTTACCAACCCCATTGCAAGACTCTGGCTAGTGGACAGACCTGGCTCATTAAGTTTTGTTGGATCCAAATGAACTCAGTTTGGGGTGGGGAAAAGAACTGTGAGCGACTGCGCACTAACCACAGAGCGGGGAGGTCAACTCGAGGGCAAACATGCAGTGGTGCCAAAAAGGGCGTGTCCACTTCTCAAACACCCACTGTCCCCATGGTGTTTGTCTGTCCTAAAGTTGGCCTGTCCAATGCGAGTGATGTCATCTGTTAACCAATTACCGCAGCTCTTGGCCAATTGCCAGGGCGAAGTGGCGCCCACCTCTCCACCAGGTGGGTGGGGCCGGAACTGACGCTTCAGAGGATTGCTATGTTCTAGGAGTGTTGGTATTTTCCTGTCAGTCGGACTGACAGCGGCCAAGTAGGGAGGCTGGGAGGGAGGCGCTTTTAAAACTGTCGTATATAAGTCAGACCACACTATCCTGTCGCAGTACACCAACCTGCAGTCAGATCCTCGGGGCTAGAGGTCAAGAGCAGGACCGTAGCAACGAAAAGGCCAAGGACCAAGGTTGCTGACTTTAACTGAAATCTGAGACGGAGGGCGCGGGGAAGGCGATCGCCCGCCTCTGACTGGCCCTTGGGCGTCAGGAAGAGCCTACGCAGCCGCTTCGATTGGTTGATGCCTGCAATTGTTGTGGCGGCAGTGAAAATTTTGCCCACGTACTTCCGAGAGAGAGGCGGTGCTGTACTCTGACGCGCGTGCGCGGTGCCCCGGGGCCCACCCGGTAGTTCAAGAACCTGCGAGGGGGCGGGGCGAAGAGGTGCTTGTTTTGGTTGTTTCCTTTGAAGCAGAAGGCTAGAACGAGCATTGCAATCAACTTGCCGAACTCGAGAGAAGGCAACGCCGAACTCGCCGTGCTGCCTTCACCTTGGACTTCACATCCGGGTTCTCCTGTCGCGGGACGCGCGCGCCGCCGACGGTTCTCGAACACCGCGGTGCCTCAATCCCTTTATCCGGGTCCCGCCGATCCCGTCGTGCTTGGCGCACCACAGTAGCCCCCCCCCATCCGGGTTCTCTCCCAGCGTGCCCCGCGCCGCGCTTGCTGAGGGTACTCGGCGGTGCCGCCATGACTATTCTTCCTAAAAAGAAGCCGCCGCCTCCCGACGCCGACCCCACCAACGAGCCGCCGCCGCCTGGGCCGCTGCCCCCAGCGCCGCGCCGCGGCGGGGGTGTGGGCGTGGGCGGCGGCGGCACGGGTGTGGGTGGTGGCGACCGCGACCGCGACTCGGGCGTCGTAGGGACCCGTCCGCGGGCCTCACCACCACCTCAGGGCCCGCTACCGGGGCCACCGGGGGCGCTTCACCGCTGGGCTCTGGCGGTGCCGCCCGGTGCCGTGGCAGGCCCCAGGCCACAGCAGGCCTCGCCTCCTCCTTGTGGGGGTCCCGGTGGTCCCGGTGGCGGTCCCGGCGACGCACTGGGTGCAGCAGCGGCAGGTGTGGGCGCATCGGGCGTGGTGGTGGGCGTGGGCGGTACGGTGGGCGTGGGTAGCTGCTGCTCCGGGCCTGGCCACAGCAAGCGGCGGCGTCAAGCCCCCGGGGTTGGCGCTGTTGGCGGGGGCAGCCCCGAGCGTGAAGAGGTCGGCGCAGGTTACAACAGTGAGGACGAATATGAAGCGGCTGCTGCACGTATCGAGGCTATGGACCCTGCCACTGTCGAGCAGGTATTGGCTGGGGCTGACAGGTGAATTGATATGGTGGATGGGATCCTCAGACTGGGGACCCAAGGAATGCTGTTTGAGATCTCCCCAAGATACTTAAATGTTTTCTCCGAAGCCTGACATTCTTTTTCTCTGGTGGTAGGGGCGTGAGACACCCTCTTCCCCCGCCCCTTTTCATCAAGGACTTGAGGTTAGAGGCTCCAGATAAGACGAAGGATTTAAAGATGGGACCAGTGGTCTCTTCCAGGCCCTGGGATCTCATCTTGTAGGCCTAGTAGGTGGGAACTCCCCAGGAGACACAGGCAGGATGGACTGCCTCCTAAGAGGGGAGTCTCATGACTCTTCAAGGGACCTTGGTCAGTACACAATGGCTTGAGATTTTTTTCCCCTCTAAAAAAAAAGAGTCTAAGACTCACTCCAGGGAACACGAGTGAGGTGGAGACCTCGGAGATATCTGTGTGTCCCCAAGATACCTAAACCCTTTCAGGGTTCTGAGACACTCTGTATAGGACAACCCCTCCCCCTTCTTAGGGGGACACAATACAGGACCACTCAGCAGTGGGATTTGAGACTTCCTCAGAGATCCTAAGCCTGGTTTCAAGGGCCTGGCACACACACATACATCCCCTTTAGAGGGATCTTCTGAGCTTTCCTCCAAGGAAATCAGTATCTAGATACCAGGAACTCTAGTAGGGTACACAAGACTCATTCGCTAAGTGATAAGGGTCTATGCTTCCTCTCAATAGTGTGAGACTTCCTTGGGGACAAGAGTTCGATTTTCTTTCCAGGAGCTTAAGCTTCTTTTAAGTGATAGACCTTTGGTCCCTCTCCCTTACCCTCCTTCTCCACCAGGCCAGAGTATTTCTTCAAGAAGATGAGACTCACTGTTTTGGATACTGGAGCCTAAGACTCCCCCTGCTTAAGGACTGAGGCTTTCAGAGATTAGATCTGAAGTCTATTCTGGAGTCTGATATCTCCCCGCAGAGGTCCCAGGCAAGGTGAAGTATTTAGGGGGCCTTTCTCCTCAGGAACTGGTATTTTTGAGTGTCTGAGATACCCTCCTACACAGGGGTATAAGCTCCTTCTACCCTAATTATGAAGGAATGAAACATCTCTTGGGGACATAATAGTCCCCTCTACCCCTGCAATGGGCATCTGAACCCTTCCCACTCCATGTGCTTGAGTTTGTTGTTAGGAACTTGATTTCCAACTTGGGAACTCAAGGTTGAGATCACTCTTCAGGGGACATGGGCAGCATGGAATACCAGAGGTGGCGTCTGAGGCCTCTCTAGGGATTTAAGCCTGTCTTTAAGGGCCTGAGACCCAGTGTACCAAGGTCACTTGAGATTTCTCTCAAGGACAAGACATATACATACATACCCAGTGACTGCTGTGTCTATATAGATGTCTCAGCTTCCCCTCAAGGAACTTAAGGTACCTCTCAGGAACAGGACCCCCCCACACACACACACACCAGAATTGATTCCTGAGACCCTTCTCTTGGCATGGATTTAGAGTCCCTGGAGAATAGGGTCCTGAGCCCCCCTTCAACACCCCCCCCCGAGAGTTTGAGTTTTCCCCCAGATGCATGAGATATCTCTCTGCCTTAGGACCTGAGACCTGAGCCAGCCCTGAGAGTACTGACTCTCACTTCACAGACAGCATAAATATACCCGAGTCATAGGGTCCTTTTAAGGACATAAGATTTCTTGCCTTGAGGACTAGAGCCTAAGACTACCCTCCACCTGCGAACTAAGTCCTGAGAACTTTCCACACCCCTTGGGGACATGGGTAAGGTAGGATTCTGAGGAAAAGAGTGAGCCTCTTTCCAGGGGCCTAACCTTCCCTCAGGAACAAGAGATCCTTTACCTTAGGGAGGGGCCTGAGCCCTACACACTTGGGTATGAGGCTCTCCCCTGCCCTAACCAGGCAATTCTTTACCACCAGGGAGAAGGACATGAGATCTTCCTCAGTATGGCCTGATGGCTTCCCCATTAGATCGAAGTACCTGAATGTTCTTCACAGTCATAAGAAACCCTTGCTCTCAGGCCAGGAAGATTCCCCTACTTTCTATGAGAATGTTGTCAGTTACTGGGGACATGGGAACTGAGGCCTTCCCTCAAGAACGAGGGGATATTCTGAGACTCTCCCTGACTTGATTCTGCTTCCTTCTCATTTCCAGGATCAGGGAAATAGTCTGAGCTTCCTGAATTGCTTTCAACAAGTTTTTTTCTTCTCAGAGACAGGAAAAGGGGTTTGGGACATCCTCACTCCAGGGAAATTCTCCACCCATAACCCTGTCCCCCTTGGCTCAGGTAAATCTTTCTGGACTTCACAGGAGCCCCCATCCTTGTTGCCTTTCTACCCATTACTACTCCAGACAGGGTAAATCATCTGGACCCACAGAATCAGGGCCAGGAGTTATTTCTTCTCTTCCTGTTTGGGGTAAAGTCTGCTTTTCCTCCTCCACAGAAACAGGGAGCGATACATCCCTGATCCCAGGAACAGAGAGGAAGAAAATCATGCACTGCCATGGTGACTAGAAAGATACCTCCTTACATACCCTGTGCATCTCTTGGGCTGATAGTTCCTCCCTTAAACTTGTTCCTATAAGAATGTGGAAACAAAGCTCTATGGTTGTGTGATATCCTCCCTTCCCAATGACAGAGGAGAGGCTTCCTGTCCTCCCACTTCTTGGGACAAAAGAAGGAAGAAGATACTTCTCTCTGCTTCACCTGGGCCAACTTGGGACCTTGTGGGGATGAGAAGAGGGGGAGATTCTTTCTGCTGACCCAGTCTTGGTCCTGAACAGTCACTGGGGCATTTGTAGCATGGAGACCAATTAGAGCCCTTGGGAAAGAGGGGAGTTGTTGAGAGGGATCCCACATGATGAATCTGACTACTTGTTCTGACTGCTCAGACTTCCTGTCTGTCCCAATGCTGTCACTGTACCTCTCTGTTGCCTTTAGGAGCCCTTTTGGCACCCTGGGGTCAGGGGTTTTCTTTCTCAGGCATGACTGCTTTGCTGAGAGTCATTTGATTTAAATGGAATCATACAATATGCAGTCCTTTGTGACTTGCTTCTCTCACTCAGCATAATGTTTTCACGGCTCATCCATGTTGTAGCATGTATCAGTACTACATTTCTTTTTGTTGAATAATAGAATCTTCATTTTTTAACCACTTCCCCAGTGTCCTTCCTCTTTTCCCACTTCTCCACCCTAGAGATAATGTGTTGGTTCTTAAAGAGCAGTGCATCTATCTCTTTCTCATTGGATGAGTTGCCTGCGTTTTGCCAGTGGAGCTGAGCCAGTGTTCTTGGGTGTTTGGGGGAAGTGGTCTTGGCACCAGACTTGCTGGGATAGAGTTGTGAAGCCCAGAATACTAACTACCTCTTGGCCATGGGCTCTGGGAAGACATCTATCTGTGAGCTGCCATTGCTGCCACCATCTTCCCCTCCCCCTTTCCCCTTTCAGCAGAAGCTCATTCATTGGTGAGCAGGATCAGCAGCTTCTCAGGCTGTGGGAGAGTCCAGGCCCCTGCTGCCTTATTTCTAACCCTTTCTCTGGAGAGGTGGATCCTTTGGGGTGAGAACCATGTAACGTTGCATCACAGCTCACACCAGAAGTGCTACAAGGGGTTGTATTATTTTTCTATGGCTGCTGTGACAAATTACTACAAACCAAGTGGTTTAAAACAACAGACATGTAGTTTCTCAGTTCTGGAGGCCAGAAGTCCAGAATCAGTTTCATTGGTCCAAAATGAAGCTACTGGCAGGGCTATACTACCTCCAGAGGCTCTAGAGGAAAACCTCTTTCAGTTTCTGACGGCTGCCAACATTCCTTGGTTTGTGAGCACATTGCTCTGACTTCTGCCTGTCTTCACATCATCATCATCTCTGTGTATGTGTGGTCTCCTCTTCAGTCTGTATCAGATCTTCCTCTGCTATTTTAAGTACACTTATGATTGCATTTAGGTCCAATCCAGATACTCCAAGATAATCTTTGCATCTCAAGATTCTTAATCACACTTGCAAAGACCCTTTTTCCTTATAAAGTAACATTTATAGGTTTCAGGGATTAGGGCCTGATATGTTTGGATGATAATTATTCAGCCTACTCCAGGGGTATTTTTGTTTCCCTTCCAGGGAGGGGAAGGGAACTCATCATTAAATTCTCTCCTACTGGGCAGAGTTCTGTAATATTCGAGTCTGTCTAGTATCTCTATTATTGGAAAACTCTAGAGCAGGTCATCACATGGCTAATTGACAGGAGCTGGATTGGAACCTGTCATTTGGGTGTCACTGTCTACTTAAACTTTTCTTGGGCCTTTGGACTTGGAGGTTGCAGTCTTGCACCTGGGATCTCCTGGTGCCAGAGAGCTTTGCCCAGCCCCTTTGTGGAGGCTCAGAGATGTCGAGGAACTTACTTGTAGTTTCAGTAGTGGGCTTGCAAGATTGAGGGTCTGGACTTGACTTTCTCAGGCCAGGGCATTGATGTAGCTTAAACTTCTTTATGACTGGGCCAGCCCTCACCCTTTACTCCCACTATCTTGACCTTCCTGGGTCATTTTCCTAAACAAATTCTGAGTTGGCACCTTTCCTAGAAGCTCCTGTCTAGCTGGGGGAAGGAAGAGACTGTGCTAGGGGCTCATAGGACTGTCTAAACTTTTTCTGGAACCCAAGACCTCCCTGTTTTCTCTCAAAAGGAGAGAGAAGGGGTTTCGGCCAGAGTCCAGACACTAAGGCTGCAGGTGCCAAAGCCAGTGGGTGGCTAGTGGTTTTGCCTCCAATTCCAGGCTCAGCTGCCACTCTCACTACCCCAGGACCAAAGGGTATGCTCAGGTCTCCTTCATTTTTAGAAACAAACCAGGATTTTCCCAGGATGGTCTGCTGGTTATGTCTCCATGTTTTAGCTCATGAGGCCTCCCCTGTTGCCTCTACACTAGGTCTTGCTGGTGCCCAAACTCCCAGTTCTTTCTGCCTTTGTAAAATGAGGGTAATGCTTTTTGCCATCTGGGCTGTGGTAAGGACAATTAAATGAGGTGACCTTTTGCATCTAGCACCTGGCATGGTACAGGCTTTTGGCTAATATGAGTTCATCTTTCTTCCTAGCCCTGCCCCGCTTACCTTCCTAGTCATACCCAGGACTTTAGCTCTGCTGAGCTCATTGCTGACCTCTGGAATCTGTGATGCTTTGTGGCAGAAGTAATTTCTTATCCAATTCACAAGCTTTTCTGCAGATCTTGGTATTTTAATCCTTTGCTCAGATGGCACCTCCTCTCAGGTGTCTGCCTTAATGATTGACCAGGTCCCTTTGTGTTCCACAGCATCCATGTGTTCATCTCTTTCACAGCCCTCCTCACACTTGTGTATAGTCATTGCCGACACACCTCTAGCAGTTTGTGAGCTTACCGAGGGTAGAGAGCAGGTCTGATTTAATTTCTCTGGCCTCATTGCCAGCCCAGGGTCTGACTTAGTAGCTGCCTGGTAAACCTTTGTTGGTAAATAAGTAGGAGCTCTCTCATCCTCTTTGATCCTCTTTTCTCCTTTGATCTTCTTTCCCCCTACATTTGAGAGCAGGAGGTTGCTGTGTGCCCTTCTTTTTTAGAACTATTGTCCAGTCTGAGGCTGTGGCCATAGTTGCAGTTTCTCTGCTGGAAACTTCTGGCTGGGGCAGGTGCCATGGTGCTGGGAGATGGCTGACCCCACCAGGCAGGGATGGACTTGGGGCAATTGGCTGGAGTGTGCTCATTTACAGCCTCTGGAGCAGGAAGGGCACCTGGACTGCGGGAATGTTGTGTGCAAACAAGTCTTTATGCTGCTCATGGAAGCCCATTATGGTCTTCCCAGTGCCTTTGTCATCTCTGGAAAGCCAGCCATACCTACCCAGGGTGTGGGCCCTGATAGTGGGGCCTGCTGGGTATTCCCTTGTCACTCTTCCTCATTCCTTCCTGTTTAGTCACTCACCTGGAACTTTCTGAGGGTCTCAGTTGTACATTATCTCTCTGTGCCTGTCTCACCCCTTCTGTGACTGGTTACCACCTCACCAGTATATGGTATGTTATTTACAAAGCCTTTTCTGGTCCTGAAGCTCCTCTGAGCTTCTTGACAGCTCTGTCAGATAGATCACATATCCCCTATTTGATAGGAAACAGGATTGGAGATTTTAGGTAGCTTACCTAAAATTATGCAGCAAGTGAGCAACAGAGCTGGGATTGTAACCTAGAGCTTTTGGCTTCCAAACCTTGTGCTTCCTACCTCACAAGAGCTAGGGGAAAAGGCCTGCAGAGAGGTGATCCCCTCTGGTTGGCATTAGCCTGGATCCTATAAATCCCTGGGTAGGGTGGTATCCCCAAAGAGCAGGCTTGGGATTTATGGTTGTTAGCTCTGATGCTGGATTAGGCTGGCTTCTTCTGGTAGCCAGCAGAGGGCGTGAGGGGCCTGGGAAAGGTCTGCTGCTTCAGGTTCGTTTTGTTTTGAAATGGAAAATACTTCAAGTAACATATGGATACATATTTTTTAATAGACTTTAATTTTTAGAGCAGTTTTAGGTTCACAGTAAAATTGAGCAGAATATACAGAGAGTTCCCATACACCCTTAGCCCTGACACATTCATAGCCTCCCTCATTATCAACATCTCCCACCAAAGTGATATATTTATTACAATTGATGAACCTACATTGACACATCACAATCACCCAAAGTCCATAGTTTACATTGGGGTTCACTCTTGGTGGTGTACATTCTGTGGGTTTGGACAAATGTATGATGACATGTATCCACCATTATAGTGTTGTACATAGTAGTTTCACTGCCCTAAAAATCCTCTGTGTTTTTTTTAATCTCTACATTATTTTTTAAAAACATATCTGAAAATACATATTTGTACAGATTCACTTAACCTGAACTTTCTTTGGGGCCAGGTGTGCTTTGGAATTTAGAAAAAAAATTAGAATTTAGGAAAGTCACCTTGTGTGTGCGCTGTGTATTCTGTAACACCTCTGGTGGGATCTATGGCAGCACTTCTTAATTAAATACCTAAATTTTTCTACATGGAAATGTTTGAATATTAACCTCCATGTGGGATAAATAGGTTCTCATCAGCTTAAATCAGGTTATGCCAAATGAGTTAGATAAAGACTTTTGGTTTTCAAAACTTTTTGAGTTTTAGAATTTTGGACAAGGGAGTGTACATCTCTTATAAAGAAGGAAGTGAAGTAAAATCACCTGTAATACCAACACCTAGGGATAATATTTTGTTGTATAGCCTCCCCAACTTTGTGTACATGTGTTTGTATACATATGCATATGTGTGTGTATGTATATATATGTGTATGTATATGTGTGTGTGTATATATGTTAAATGTGTTCAGTCACAAGTGAGATCATATTTTACATACATTTTTTCTTGTATAATATATTTTGCCTTATGTAATATCTTCGAATTCCCTAGCTATATGTGGGCTCAAGATCTTGCCAGTCACTCCCTTCTCAACATCTCTTTTACCCTAAGAGTGACCCAAGTGAAAAACCTTGAGGTATAGCCAAGTTCTTCTCCCAGGTATTTGCCAGCTCTGGTCCTCTGGCTGCCAGGATGGTCAGCAGGAGGTAGAATGCAGCTGGAACCTCTGTTCTCAGGGCAGTTGGGGCCCCTCTGGGAGCAAGTCTTCTGCTCACACAATAACTGATTTCCTACAAGAAAGAATTTTCTCCCATTCCACATGCATGGAGTGGTCAAACAGGGCTGAGAACTTGAGCCTGCCCAGTATCCTCTCAGCTAATCAGCTGGGTCCCTCAGGAGCTTGAGGGCAGGGCCCTCTGGAAGGGGTGCAGGCCTTGCCTGTTGCTGACCCCCACTTCTCCCTTTAGCAGGAGCACTGGTTTGAAAAGGCCCTGCGAGACAAGAAGGGCTTCATCATCAAGCAGATGAAGGAGGATGGTGCCTGTCTCTTTCGGGCTGTAGGTGAGTCTCTGCTTTAGCCTTGAAGAGCCTGGGGGTGCCCCTGAGTTGTGTTCCAGTTATTAAGGGTAACTCCTGAGAAAGTATTGGAGGCAGAGTTAGCTGGTATTTTAGAGACTCCAGGCCGCAGCCTTAAGTTAGTATCTCTGGCCTCTAGCCCTTGGTCATGAGGCAGTGTGAAAGTAATAACAGCAAAATAACATTACTTAGGGACAGGTTGCTCCATCAGGTACTACAAGAGACCATTTAAATTTTTCCCCAAGCTGGGTAAGTATTGGTACTGTTGCTTCCATTTTTCAGATGAGGAAAGCAGCTCAGATGGGGAGTGACTTGCTAAGGGTCAGGTAGTATGTAGTAGAGGCAGGGGTTGGGATCTGGGTTAGGTTAATCTGAGGCCTGGGCTCTGAACCACAGTGTACTACTCTCATCTTGGGATCATAGATCTTTTTTTAAAAACTTACACAAGAGAATAGCGAACCCTCATGTACTCATCATTCATCTTCCAAATAGTCATCAACACATGGCCAACCCTGTTTCATCACTACCCTGCCCCTTCTTTCTTGTTCTTCTGAAACGAGTATTTTTAAAGCAAAACCCCAACATTGGGTCATTTCATTTGTAAATGTTTCTCTGACAGATAAGGTGTGTGTCTCTGTCTCTCTAAACATAACCAAAATGCCATTATTGTATCTAATGAAATTAGTAATTCCTTAATACCATCTACTGTCCAACCTGAGCTAGATCTCTGAGGCCCCTCTGGCTCTGAATTTGTGACCTGACAAACACTTATGAAGTCCTGTGCTAGTATCCAGGGGAAGCTGGAAGTGTGATCTGATTCTCCTTTTGAGGCTCTGATATCTATGATGGAAAAGTGCTCTCTGATAGAAGCTTTGAGCTGGGAGTCAGAAACCCTATCTTCTTGTTCTGGCCCTCACTTGTAACTTCCATTGCCCATATATGAAGTGGTCTTGATTCTTAAGGGCTCCTTGAATTCGTTCTAGATTTGTTATTCTCAGTCTGTGGGTACCTGGCCCCCATGTCTGCTGGTAGGATAGACTGTCCCAGGCTCTGTTTTGGGTCATGCTGCTGATTCTTGGTGCGACCTTGGACAAGAAGCTTTTTTATCCTGAGCCTGTTTCTTATCTGTAACATGAAGCTAAAAGACCCAGTGTTGTAACAGTTAAATGAGATGACCTTTAGTGCCTGACATGTAGTTGGCCCTCATGGAACAGTAGCATTGGTAAAGCCGGAATGCTGTTCTCAGTTGTGCCTCAGAGCCACTAATGTTTTCTGAATGGTTGGAAGAAAGAAGGTGAGCGGTTGCCTCTCCCATTCTACCAGGCAGAGGTGATTTATGCAGGAGACTCTACTGGGCTTGGAAAATCCCAACCTTTCTATCCCTGTGGCTCAAGTCTCTGTTCTCTCTGGGATGTTTCCTAGAGAAAGAGCTGGATTTGGGGCATCTTGGACCAAAGGAAGGCAAATAAAGAATAAGTGGAGACCTGTTCAGTGTTAGGCCCTGTGCTCAGACCTCATACTGTTTGTGGGATAAGCAGAGCTACTGGTAGAGTGAGGGTCAGAGAATGCAGCTGGGATTTGGGTCTTGAGCAGTCTTTGATGCAGACCTTGGGGCAAGTGAAAACCTGGCTTCTGCAGTAACCTATATCAAGAGCAATATTTGTGTATCTAGGCATTTCTCCCAAACATCCTCTGACCCTTCCCCTGTTGGGGCCTTCCAGTAAGGGCCCTGAGCTTACAGGAAGAGCTGACCATGGCAGGTTAAAGGCCTTTCCTTATCAGCATGATGGTTATACATTTCCCCTGACTGAGCTGCCCTTGGCTTTTCTCCATAAAACCTCAGAAACCCATGGTCTCTCCCCAGAAGTACATGACTCCTGTGTCTCTAGGCCTCATCTGGAGTTTTTCCGTGGCCAGAATTCACAAGACATGTGTTTGAGAAAGGGATTTTTTCCTCAGGCTTTCTGCTGCCCCTCTGCTTCCAGCATGGCTTGGATAGGAACAGGTGGTAGTCACTGTAGGCTTTGGTGAGAAGGCTACAGGTTCTAATTTCCTGCCATACATTGAGTAGTGGAAGGAGCACATACTGATGGTGGGAGTTGGGATTACAGACATAGGGGCCACTCTGTTGTCCCTTGACCCCAACTCTTTGGTAGGTATTCAGCTGAGTGTTTCAGGTTCATCGACAAAACTAGGATCATTATTCCATGAGACAGATGAGAAGGTTGAGACTCAGGAAAAGGACATGACATGCTTAGAGTCATTAGTGGCAGAATTGGCATGGGAATCCATAGGTTTCCAAAGGACACATTTTTTCTGTGGCCCTAGGAAAGCCCTAGCTTCTTAGCTTTCAACTAGCTGGGTGACCTCAGTTGTATTCTTGACCACTCTGGGCCTTATTTCTTCCAGTTAGGAGCCTGTGGCCCACTACTGTTAGGAATCCTGAGGCAGGTGACTTTCTACTCTGTTTTGCCTCTGAGGTCTGGGTGTCCCCAGTGTGAACTACTATCCACTACTTGTGCCCAGTTCTCTCCTACCACCTTCTACTGGGGACTTATGAGCATCAGTGAAAGGTTAGGTGGAGTGTAAGTATGAGCCTGAGTCTCAGAGGTATTCTGTGGTTCACCCTGCCCCTTCTGTGCTTAGAAAACCTCTTCCTAGAAATGTGAGCCTGTATCTCTCCTCCCTCCGTCTTCCCATATGACTTTGGTCCTGACCCTTCCCTCTGTAGGCAAAGTGGAGGCCAAATGTGCATGGGAAGCAGCTGGGGATATGCATATATGGCAGTGGGGTCCAGAAACATTAGCCAGGCCCACTCCTCTGGGCCTTTTGGTCTTGGAACATGGACCATCAGCATTGGAGAGCTGAACCTTAGGACAATTTCGACTGTTTTATAAATGGAGAAACAGGCCTCAAGAGAAAGCCAGGACCCTATTATCTAGGTCACATGGGCCCATGTCAGAATATCGAGGTTCGAGGTTAAACCAGGCCAGAAAGAGAAGATTCTCATGGGCCACCATGTATGCCAGCTCCTGTTGGCCTTTGCCCTGTCTTCTTCAGTCTACCCTTCTTTGCCATGGAGTCTGAGCAAGTGGAGCAGGCAACTCAGAGGTCACACTATCAAGGCAGCCAAGTTCTGCTGTTTTGCCACTGAGGCTGTGCCATTTGGGGTAGTTGGGGCCACCAGCTAGGTGTACACCACAGCTGCTTGACAGGCAGATGAAGCTTTTTTTCCTGGCTCATCTCAGTGGGGCCAGGGTTCTCATTGGGCCAGGAGGGAAATAGGAATGAACCAGGTCCCTGTATCCTCCTGCTACTATGTGTACATGCATTTGTGTGGTTTGTTTTTAGATTCCCTGCAGATATCAAGCATCTTTTTCTGTCCTTAGTAGAACTTGCCTGTGGATCTTCTGGCAGGCAGGCAGGCAGGCAGGCAGCAGCGGCAGCAGCCACTGCCTGACAGGGAGGCAGTTCTCAGGTGCCTCTAAACTTAAACTCCTGTACTTAAACTCCTTTAGATAGTCCAGGTTTTCCTGTCTTGCTTCTCCACATAACTCCTCAAGCAAATAGTGACTATATTTTAGGGAATCCGAGGAGGAAGAATTACAGAGGTTTAGGTGATCTACTCCCAGGTAGCCAGCAGAGGGAGCTTAGAGCAAGTTTGTTAGCACTATTGATTCTTACCCCTCCCACCAACCCCTGGCAAAGGCTGGAAAGTAAGGCGTGGGGTCCTTAGTTTCACAGCCTCGCATCTTGTCCAGCCTTCAGTCTTTTCTCATTGATGGGCATCTACCTGTTGAATGCAATAGTTGTCTGTAGTTGTGAGGGTTGTCATGTGGGAATTTGGCCTCAGGGAACATCTTTGGCAGGATCTGCTGGCTGTGCGTGTGCACACATGTGCATTTCTATGCTGGTGTCTCTGTACACTAAGAGAAAATGTAGAAGTGGGTTCTGGGGAGGTAAGATTCATGCTGATCTTTGTGGTCCTCATGGAAAGTATAGCCTCTGATATCTGTAATCTTTGCCTAATCCCCAGCCTTTCCAGCTGATTCCTGATTGTGCTGGTGGGGAAACTGAGGTAGACAGGATCAAGCTTGGCCCCAGGGAGTCAGGTGGTTAAGGTGATAGTTGGATTGGGGAGGGGGTAATAATGTCACCTGGGACATCAGTATTCGATGTCACCATTTACTCCTTGTGAGCCTGGCCTCCCCTTCACCCTCCAAAATGTGTGATCTTGGACCAGCTGTGCTACATTTCTATACCTCAGTATCCCTCCTCTGTAAAGTCGAGATTTTTGGGGTGAGGATGGAATGAGTTGGAACATAAAAAGGCTTTGGGAGAACCAGTAGTAGTGTACCAAGGATTTCCAAGTGCTATTTGGGTTGAGGACAGAGGTGAGATGGTGGGGGACCTTCTTCCAGCTGGACTCTGGGAGGGGAGAGCAGGTGCAGATTGCCCACAAGTGCAGCATCAGCAAGAAAAGGAGTTTCAGTTTCTATCAAAACAAGTTCTCTGAATTCCCCTACTTCTGTAGGTCCATCAGGCCCTTTCCTCCACCTTGGCCCCCACAGGGAAGTCCAGCCAGGCTCCTAGCCCCCTGTGCCAAACTTCTGGGAGGAGAAGGGCTTTCTGGAGGACATAAGTAGGCTAGCAAAGTCAGGCAAGCACCTTCTCAGTGATGACTTCCTGTGTTCTTAGCTTGTGCTTGGTATTTTTCCCACCTTATATCATTGAAAAGACCCTACTCTCCCTTCTTATGGAGGTACTATTACTCTTTGTCCTTGATTCTGAGGAGCACATTTTCTTCTACATTAATGATCCCCAGACTATGGTGTATTTTATTATCAGTGAGGTGCCTCCCCCTAGCTGTGATTAAATACATTCATCATACCACCCATCAGCGCATCTTAGAATTAAGAGAAGGTGATGTTTTACATTTTACAGATAAGTAAAGGTCATACCTTGTTTACACTTAATGATCCTGTTTTATGCAGCCTGTATTATTGATTTGACATTAATTTGATTGCTAAAGATTTGCAGTATGGGCGAGGAAAGTGGGTCTGTGGCTCTTTGGCATCAGTAAAAGTAGAGAGCCATTTCTTACTACACAATGTACAGCCTAGACCCCAGGTTTGGGGCTTTCCTCTGGTTGAGGAGTACAACAGAAATGAGGAATGGCTTAATCAGTGGTTCCAATGACATTTTGGCTGACTTGTGGATGGCTAGCTACTTGAAGAGTCACCATCTTCCTCATGACAAATGGAGCCCTGTTTTTTGAACGCCTAGTATGCCTCAGATGTTTGGTAAATGTCCCCTGATAGCACCTTATGAAAGGAACAGGAATTATTCTCCCTACTTTATGGATGAGGACTTTGTAGCCTAGAGAGGTAAGGGCTTGTCCAGAGTCACACAGCTAGGAGGCAGAAGAGCCTTTCTGCCAGGCAAAGGGTTAAGGCAGGGAAATGGGGGACCCTCATGGGGTTCTTCTCCAGTTCCCTTCTCTGTCCCACAGTCTCTCTCTTTCCCCCATTTTTTTTTTTTTTTGGCGTCCAGCATCTAGCCCAGGTAGATCTCTCAAGCCTAGAAATGCCACTTGATGCTTCCCTAGGAACAGCTCAGCCACCTCCCTGAGCCTGGCAGGCTGGCCTCTATTTAACCCTTTCACTCCCATCTTAGTTCCTGTTTACTACAGCTGCCCACAGCACTGTGTTCTTCGGCACCTAAGCCCATTCTACAGAAATAGCTCGTCAAGCAGCTCTGGCAGGCACGCAGCTGCAATAATTCTGTGGTCCTGGCTTCTAAGAAAGTTAGCAGCAGGGGGCCTCCAGCCTGTGTGCAGGGCATGTGACTTGCTGGAAGTGCCACTGGTTGTGGGGGGATGGAGAGTGTGACCGCAGAACCCACATCCTTGTTTACATCGGTGATGGGGTTACCCCTTCCCGCCTTCACAACCCCCACATCTCCTCACCTTCAGTTCCCTTGGGCCCCATTTTCTGTCTCAGAGCAGCCTTTTTCTCCTTATCTCATAGAACCCTCCAGGGAGGAAAGGGGAGGGTAGTAAAGGTGTTCTTCTGGCCATTCTTCACAGTAGACTGGCTATCATGGAAGAATTCTGTCTGTGGTGTTTCCTGCAAAACGTGACCCTGACCCAGTGCCCTAGGGAGATCCCATTAGAGCAATGGTCTTCCAGGGATACACAGGGAAATTTCCTCTTTGTCTTAGCCAGTGGAGATCAGGCATGCCTTATCTTCAAGCCCACCTTAATTTCCCAGGGAAAAAGAAGGCTCCCCTACTATGGTGAAGGCGACTCTGATATACTGACTGGACTGCTCTGTCCCAAGCCCAGTGCTGGTCACATTACACCCATTGTTTCAGTTTCACAAGAAGGCCTGCCAAGGAGTTATCCAGCTTGTTCCTATTTTACGTGTGAGGCAGGTGAGGCTCAGAACACTTGGATCACCTGCTTCTGGTCATTTAGCTCACTAGTACCCGGCAGAACTGGGCTTAGATCCCAGCTATTTTTCTTCTTTTATTTCTTTTATTTTTAACCTACGAAGGGCATCCTCACTCTGGGAAGTCAGGAAAACTGAATTCTAGAGTTGAATTTGTCATAGACTGACTTTCTGTGTGAACTTGGTCAAGCCACAAACCCTCCGAGCCTCAGTTTCCTCATGTGAAGAGTGAAAGGATGTGTGTGGAATTGATAGTGCTCAAGGCCACTTATGGAACTTCAAATCTTTATTGAGTTGTCTGAGTGGCTGGCCAAACCCTAGACAGTCATCTGTTCAGGAGGCCTGTGGTTGTGTCCCTCTCATTTGTACTCTCTTGTTGTTAAAGACTGTCTCTGCCTGCCTCTTTTTTTGTGACCCTATTCCAGCCCACAAGGCCAAGAACTCTCCAGGCCCTGGGGTAGAAAAGGAAGTTTCCCTGGCCCCCAGCCCTTCACCCTGAGGATGACTCAGAACTCTTTTCTCTGGTGGCAGCTCTGATCCCAGTCTCTCTTTTCTTCTACCCCCACAGCTGACCAGGTGTATGGAGACCAGGACATGCATGAAGTTGTACGAAAGCACTGCATGGACTATCTGGTGAAACTTTGCAGAGACCTAGGGGTGGGGGCAGAGTGGGAAGATCTTCTCCCTACACAAATCTTGACCCTCTGATTTATTCTGCAGATGAAGAATGCTGACTATTTCTCCAACTATGTCACAGAAGACTTTACCACCTACATCAACCGGAAACGAAAAAACAACTGCCATGGCAACCACATTGAGATGCAAGCCATGGCAGAGATGTACAACAGGCCTGTGGAGGTGTACCAGTACAGCACAGGTACTTCTGTGGTGGGTAGGTGAGCAAACAATCGTGCCTGGTCTGAGCCTACCCTGCCTGGCCCACTGTGGATGCTCCTTCCTTCTTTTTTTCTGCAGAACCCATCAACACATTCCATGGGATCCATCAAAATGAAGATGAACCCATCCGTGTCAGCTACCATCGGAATATCCACTACAATTCAGTGGTGAATCCCAACAAGGCCACCATTGGTGTGGGGCTGGGCCTGCCATCATTCAAACCAGGGGTAAGTGGGTCCTCGTGCCAGGATGGCTTTTGGATTTAGAGGCAAGAAACCTCTGTTAGGGTCTCAGTTCTGCCCCTAGTCCACAAAAATGTCCTGCCCCCTCTCTGAGTTGCCTCTGAGGTCTCACCTCTATTAAATTAGGGAGCCACCCAACGTGGTCTCTTAGGGCTCATTCTGTGGTCTCAGTTTGCCTGGTAGAGCTGGCCACCCATAAATTGTGCCTGTTGAAGATTGGCATTTTGGGATATGGAATCACATTTGGGAACCATGAGCCTAGGGCTCAGTCTGGGTGTCTTGGCACCCACATGGATCTTCCCCTGAAATTCAGCAGTTATAGATAGTTGTGGTCACAGAGATTTGGAGTACAGGCCTGGCCCTACCACTTATTGGCTATGGGACCTAGGGCAGTATATGCAAGTAATCTGGGCTGGCAGCTTGGCTGATGTAGAAAGTGCCTAGTGCTGGGCCTAGTACCTAGTAGGTGCTCAGAAGGTGGCAGTACATTTTTCCAGCACACTGGCAGATTCTCATTCTCACTCATAAACAGTTGTCTGCTTGGGGGTTTTTGATATCTTCTATTCAGGTTTCACTTCCCACAAACAGAAAGTGCTCCTGTCTGTCTCATTATAGGAAACACACACCCTAACACTAACATAGGTTTTTTGTTTTGTTTTGTTTTTTAAATAAACTTTAGAACAGTTTTAGATTTACAGAATTACAATTAGAGAATTCCCATATATCCCACTATGATTAACATCTTATTAGCATAGTACATTTGTCATAATTAATGAGCCAATATTGATATGTTAACCAAAAAACATACTTTATTCAAATTACCTCAGTTTTTCCCTAATGATCTTATCTGTTCCAGGATCTCATCCAGGACCATATTACATTTACTTGTCGTGCCTCATTTGGCTCCTCTTGGTTGTGACAGTTTCTCCGAATTTCCTTGTTTCTGTTTATAGACTATAATTTTGCCTTATCTAGAACATCATATAATTGGAATCATACAGTATGTAGTTTTTTTTCAGAATGGCTTCTTTCATTTAACACTATACATTTAAGATTCATCCATGACTTTTTGTGGTTTGATAACTTGTTTCTATTTTCCTTTTTTAAAAAATGTGAACACTTAAGTTTTTTAATTTATAGACTTGTTTAGAATAATTTTAGGTTTACAAAAAAATTGAGAAGATAGTACAGAGTTCCCATATAGCCTCCCCCGACACACACACAATTTCTCTATTATTAGCGTATCGGATGACCATGATACATTTGTTACAATATATGAACCAATATTGATACATTATTATTAACTAAAGTCATCATGTCTCTTTAGGCTTCCTTGTCTGACGGTTTCTCACACTTTCATGTTTTTGATGACCTTGGCAGTTTTGAGGAGTATTGGTCAGGTATACTGTAGGATATTTCTCTTTTGGAATTTGTCTGATGTTTTTCTCATGATTAGACTGGGGTTATGGGTTGTAGAGAGGAAGATCACAGTAGCAAAATGCCATTCTCATTACATTATCAGCAATATATACTATGAACATGACTTATGACTTGCTGTTGACCTTGATCACCTAGCAGAAGTAGTACTTGTCAAGTTTTCTCCTCTGAAAAATCACTCTTTTCCCCCAACCTCTTTTCCATATTGAAAGGAAGTCATTATATACTGATATACAGTCCACACTTAAGAAGTAGGGGTTATGCTCCATCTCCTTGAGGGCAGGATATCTGCATAAACTTTTTGGAATTCTTCCTGCAAGGGAGATTTGTCTCATCCCCCATTTATTCATCATTTATTTATATAAACATGAACTCATGGATATTTATTTATTTTGGGTTATAATCCAATGCTATTTTTATTTTTATACTCAAATTGTTTTGGTTTTGGCAATTGAAAGCTCTCTTGATTGGTTCCTGTGTCTCTTTGACATACCCCCATTATTGTGGTGGTGGTTTATGTTTTTTAATTTTTGTTTTTGGGTTTTTATTTTTTTGTCCTTGGTTTTTATTTTTGTTGTTGTTTTGAGCATTTCCTTACTTTCTTGCACTGAAAGTGTTCTAGGCTTGTCTTGTATATTTCCTACTGTGGCCCTAGAACAAGCCATTTCTCCAAGGAGCCCTGGTTCCATTTATTGGAGAATGCTATTAGAAACCAAGATCTGGGTGCTGAATGTGTTCCTTGGTACAGAGGTGTTCTTGCTTTTAGGCCCTTTCAGCTGACAAGAGTAAGGAGATATATATGTGTATACTAACCTGTGTGTATACACATATCTAGAAATATTTCTATATGTAACCATCCATATCTATGAAGCTACAGTTCTTACTGATATCTCCAGCTGATAAGTACTGCGTTGTTTTAATTTGCAATTTTCTAATGACAAATGGTCATTGAGCATCTTTTCATGCACATATTTGCCATCTGTTTATCATCTTTGATGAAATGGTGTTTAGATTTTTTTTGGCCTATTTTTAACTTGTTCTAACAGTTTTATGTACTTTTTGGACTATTATCCATAGATAAAAAATTATATTTTATATCATTTCATGCATACACACATTGGTGTACAGTGTGTATATGTGCATTAAAATAATGTTCGAGAGTTTTGCTGAACAATACTTATATTTATTCCCTGAGATATGTGCTGATATTTTTTATTATTTTGTTTTTTAAAAATACTGTTGTGTCTCACAGTCTAATAAAGAGTACTCATACAGTGTCCCACAACTCATAGCACCTCACATGCTGATACTATCTCCTTGTCCCCTTAAATACCTGACTACTCTCTCCACGCTGTGCACACACGACTAACTTCTCAGGTGATCTTTTTCTCCTTGTCCCATCTGGACATAGGTGAGGAAGGCCTCAGCATTATGAAATTGAGCCATCATTGGGTGAAGCTTCTTTAAATTCCAGTCTAGGCTAGAAGGCATTTGGCTGCCCCAGACTTAGTACTTCAGTTGAGGTATCTTGGGGTTGGGAGCAGGGTTTCTGAGTGTAGGAGTTTGGAACAATTAGTGCCACTCAAGTCTGCCTTATTCTAGTCCCTGATGAATAGGCAGCCTGCCCAGGGGGGTGCTTAGTAAGAGTTCCTGCCTTCCTGTCTCCTCTCTTCTGGGCCTGTGGGTCCACCTCGCTGAGCCAGTTTTGGCTCTTAGCCAGAGTTTAGAGTGTCACTCCATGTATCTGTTTCTCCCCTTTGCAGTTTGCAGAGCAGTCCCTGATGAAGAATGCCATAAAAACATCAGAGGAGTCATGGATTGAACAGCAGATGCTGGAAGACAAAAAGCGGGCCACAGACTGGGAGGCCACGAATGAGGCCATTGAAGAGCAAGTGGCTCGGGAATCCTACCTACAATGGTTGCGGGATCAGGAAAAACAGGCCCGCCAGGTCCGCGGCACCAGCCAGGTGGGTCCTGGGCTCTGTCACTGCCCTAGCCAAGAACCCATTACTTACCATTCTCTGCCCCCAAACAGGCAGGAAAAGATAAAGCAGTTTTGACATCTGGGAGAAAAGGAAGCTCCCAGCTCTGTCTGTACCTCATCTTGGCCGTATAGTCTTGGCATTGTGCTGATAAAGCTCCTAAGGAATGAGGGAGAGCATCATTGGTGGTAACATGTGGGATCAATGGATAGTTTCAGAGGGACAAACTTTTGAATGTCCTTGGGTGCCAGGCTTTGTGCTGAGGATATAAAATCAGATCTAGTCCATTCCCCCTTCAATAGTCCCTTTTCTATTAAAGGAGGCATGCATCAGTAGGGCCCTTGACCCTGGATTGGAGGCTAGTGGAGAATAGGGACTCTGGTTAGTCTTCATACAGGAAGATTGAAAATTTTAGGGCAGGGAGCAAGTAGGACATACAGACATTTGAAGAATCACAAGTTTAGAATGATTATAGATATTGGCAGAGCCAAGTAATTCGTTCAGCAAATATTTATTGTAGGTTTGTGCCTTGCACTGTTCTAGATATACAAAATTACATTGGTGAGTGAGGCAAGCCCAGATTACTGTCCTTGTGATGCTTACATTTTTGCAGAGTGGAATAAAATAATAAGCATAATAAATTAGTTGAGAGGTGGTTTTATTGAAAAACATGTAGAGCAGGGTAAAGGGGCGGCAGGGGGCAGATAAGTAAGGCTGGGTGGGGCTGGGAGTTCACAATATTAAATAGCATGGACAGGCCTAAATAGTAAGCCTCAGAACAGGTGAAATTTGAGCAAAAGCTTGCTAAAGTGAGAGACTTAGCTAAGTGCTTATGCCAGGGCAGGCAGAAGACCAATTAGAGCAAAGGCCTTGAGGTAGAGCATACCTGGTGGGATTCAGGAGAGCCAGAGGCCAGTGTTTCTGAACAGAATGTTGTAGATGAAGTTAGAGAGGCAGTGGGGCCAGATTGGGAAGGGGCCTGTGGGCCATGGTGAGAACTTTGACTTTTACTCTGAGTGAGGCAGAAGCCATGGAGGATTATGATCAGGGAAGGGACAGGATCTGACTTAGGTTTTAACAGGATCTCCCTGACTGCTGAGTATAGAATGGAATGGGAGTGGGGCAAGGGTAGAACAGGAGACTAGCAAGGAGGATGCTGCTACAGTAGTCCAAGTCACTGCTGATGGCATAAGCAAGGGAGGGGGAGAGTTGTGTGTGGACTCTGGATCTAATTTTAAAGGTGGAGGTAACAGGTTTCCTGTCAGATTAGCTGTGAGTGGGGTTAAGGAGTTTATCTTCGTCCTGTGGTCTGTTGTGTGACTGGAAGTGATGGTGGCCTATGTAGAAGCTATATCAGATCCAAGATTCTAGGAGGGAGCGAGCCCTCAGGGATGGGGTAGAGGAAGGTCACAACTGGCTTACCTCCTTCTTCCCATTGTAGCCCCGGAAAGCCAGTGCCACATGCAGTTCCGCCACAGCAGCCGCCTCCAGTGGCCTAGAGGAGTGGACTAGCCGGTCCCCACGGCAGCGGAGTTCAGCCTCATCACCTGAGCACCCTGAGCTGCATGCCGAGCTGGGCATCACACCCTCTTCCCCAGGCACTGTCTTAGCTCTTGCCAAACCTCCTTCACCTAGTGCACCAGGTCAGTGACTTGCTGACAGAGTATACAGGGTTTAGGAGGTGCTGTCTTGGTCCTGGGCCCTGCCTCTGACTGTCCATCTGCCCCAGGTACAAGCAGCCAGTTCTCAGCAGGGGCTGACCGGGCCACTTCCCCCCTTGTGTCCCTCTATCCTGCTCTGGAGTGCCGGGCTCTCATTCAGCAGATGTCCCCCTCTGCCTTTGGTAAGCTTCCTCTGTTTAGGGTACAGGGGCCAACTGGGAGCTGGGGAGAGAAGCAGCAGTAAGTCCTGAGGAGGGGCCTCTGGAGCCTCTGGCCATCTCCCCTTTCAAGTCCAAGGGATCTGTCCCAAAGGGGTTCTGAATGGAGTTTCGTAGAATAAGAAGGGGTCTTAAAGATGTGGCCTGGATGGGATTTTTCCAGAGCCAGGGATCAGTGAAGGGTAAGGAGAGGGCAGGCTCAGGGTACTTCATCATCCTTTTCCCCTTCTTCTTACCTAAGCAGGTCTGAACGACTGGGATGATGATGAAATCCTAGCATCGGTGCTGGCAGTATCACAACAGGAATACCTAGACAGTATGAAGAAAAATAAAGTGCACAGAGATCCACCCCCAGACAAGAGTTGATGGAGACCCAGAGACTGGAGACCATCTCCCAACCCCCACCACTCCTGCCCTCTGGTGCCACCTTCTTGGCTTTCTTCCCTCTAGCCGTCTTCCTCCTACTCTATCTCCCTTCCTTATCCTCTTCTCCACTTTTCTCTTGCTGGCCCACCCCTGCTCTCCCTCTCATCGCTGCCACCACCACTATCACCTGTCTCTTCGCCAGCTGACGTGCCCTGTTGCCCCCTGCACAGCACCATCCCTGCATTCCACAGGGGACTTGGGCAAGGGTGCTGAAGGTAGGCAAGAGACACAGAGACAAACCAACTGGCAGCCAGGCAGCCCCTGAGGAAAGACATTCAGAAGAAAGCCTCCCTGATGATCCCCATTCCTTCCAAGATCAGAAAAAAACTTGTCACCCCACCTGCACAATAATGCCAGGGAGATGGGAGGAAGAAGTAGGGGATTCCTCTTCCCAGTACCCCAAAAATGTCTGAGCCTCCAATGTTGATTTTTTTTTCTTTATTAAAATGTACTTTTATCTTATAAAGTCAACCAATCCAAAATGACATAGACAACAGCATTGGCTCTATGAAGGCGACACCTCTCTGGTTTGGGGGCAGGCAAACCATGGGACACAGACATGTGGTTGCTGTCTCTGGCCTTCAGCTCTGTGGAGGTGGGCAGGGTCTAGAGTTGGAGCCAGGGCAGGGTATGGGGGAGGGAGGGCAGGTGTCATGCGGGCTTTAGACAATGAGACTGACCTCACTGCATTCCTTTCGCTACCACCACCACCACCACCACCACCAGTCTCTTTGGAATCTTAGGATGGGGGCAACTTTGAGGATCATGGCCGCTGCCCCAGGATTTGAGTGGGGAGTGGGAATAGCCTTGGCAGATGGGGCACCATGCCCTGCGGGTGTTGACAAGGTGCACCATCTGTAATGTCCTTGGCACAATAAAACCAAATGTTAGTTTCCCCGGAGCGCCTCTGTTTTGTGTGGGGCAGAGTGGGGGTGGGTGGGCCTCTGGGCAGAGGCAGCAAGGGTTCAGGACTTGGCTTGACCTCTGAGGTCTGTATGCTCTCCAGTAGGGTCTGTCTGGGCCCCACAGTAGTTCATGTTTGATTCATTACTTACTAAACCACATTCTGGATCTGTTTCCAAGAAAGCTCCATCATTGCTGGCTGCCCCTGCCTTGGTACTGGCACAGAATGTAACCTGTCTACCTTATTTCCTGGGGTATAGTGTAATGGGAAGCAGAGGACTGAGGGCAAGGACTGAACTTCCATATTCTCTGCCTTCCTCTCTTGCCATAAATGTTTTCTCTTTCCTGTGATTGATGAGGAAATGCTTTGGAAAGGTACGATAGATGCTTCATAACAACATGAGTTGAGTGGAAGTAACCAGAGCGGTCTCCCCTACTGGGTTTTAGAAGCTGAGGAAAAGCTAAACCCATTTTTGTTCATGTCTCCCAGTCCTTCAACACTTCTGTGTCCCTCACTTTCCTAGGGGTAAAAGCCAAGGCGGAGAAGTCAGTCTGGCCCTCAGGTTTTGTCAAGTATCTTTTTTGTGCCTCAATAATGGGGTCCTAGTGAAAGGATGCGTGTCCAGCCCTGCAGGTGAGGGTGTGGCTGGCAGAGTGGCTGGCTGTGGAGTGTCTGTGGAATCCACTCATCAAGCATGTGTATATTGGAGAGTTGGTTTGAAACCTGCCTTGGCTTTTTCTAGCTATGTGGCCTTGGTCAAATCACAGGGTCTCTGAGTTTCAAGTGGCCCATGTGCATGGTGGGTAATTAATGTCTACTATCTCACTTTCCGTGAGCACTGAGAGGATGCATATGGTCAACACAATGACGGCATAGTGCCTGGCACATTCTGAGACCTCAGATGTTAGCAGATACTTATCCTGTTGAAGTTTATGCATCATTTAGCCCATTCCTACCTCTTCTCGCTGCCCTGTCCAATTTCTTTGGCCCCTGCCTGGACTTTGCTGTCCCCCTGTCCCAAGTCCCCAACTTTTTCAAGATGTGTAGAAGGTTGCCTTTTGAGAAGCCCTGTGTGACCCCATCCACATTCTTCCCTCTATCTACAAATATGTCTACGGCCTCCCTAATAACTGTACTATCAACCTGGGCAAGGGCTGTGATGCCTGGCTTTTCTGTGTCTCTAATATCTGCATTCCCACCAGGCCTGGCAGGCTTACTGTAGGCTCCTAATAAATGTTGGATGAATAAGGGAGAGCACATAATGTGTATTTGCTTTTTGGGCATTGTGTGTGTGAGGGGCAGGGGGAGAGCCTGGTGAGTCCAAGTCTTGAGGCACATCTCAGTGTTGCTAGTGTGTGTGATGAGGGCTTGTTTCCAGGTGTGTCAGATGGTGACTGTGGGATTCTATCTCTGACAGTTTGTTTCTGAGTGAGTGCATGTCTGCGTGGGTGGGTCTGTCTGTGACAGTGCATCTGTGGTTTCTGATGGGGTGGATGTCTGTCTGTATTCCTGTGATGGATTCTGAGTAGCAATTTCTGAACAGTATCAGTGACAACACTGCATGCCTGCAGGTGTATCTTTAACTGGGTCTGTCCATGTCTGTTTTTGTGACACTGCTTATTGATGTGGCTCTATCACATAAGTATATGTCTGTCTTTGCAGCAGTGCATGTGTCTTGTGTCTGTGTGGCTTCTTGTGACAGATTCTGGGTCTCATTTCTGGGATAGTACAAGTCTTTCTCTGACAGTGCATGTCTGATGGTGCTAGTGTCTGTGACAAGTTCTGGCTGTGTGACAGGACATTTCTGTGTCATTGTCACATGGCAATGTAAGTCTATGTGAATCTCTGGAGTGCCTGCCTTTCTGTAACAGTGTATCTGTGTGTAATTCTGGGACATGACTCTCTTTCTGGTAGCATTCATGCCTGACAGTGGATGTCACTCTATTATAGTGCATGTCTGCATGTGTGTCTAGGACAAGTATACATGAATACAATAGAACATGTTTGTGTATATCTCACATGGTACATATGTGTGTGTCTTTTCCTGTGGCGCGAGGGCTGTTTTCCCCAAATTTGTGATTAAGGTTCTTTTACTACCTCTCTGAGCTCTTTCAGTCCCCCATCTCTCATCTGGAAGCACACCCCTAAGCCACCATCACTGTGGCTTCCTCTCATTCCTCAAGTACCACTCCCCTGCTATTCCAGATTCTAGACCTGCTGACTGGGCTCACTGCCAGATAGCCAGGTCTAGACTCCACAAACACCCCACAGGCCGCTGCCTGGGGGATGCTGCCTCAGCGATGCTACCTTTGACCAACCTGCGTGTCTTCCAGGATCCCCGGCTTCAGTTTCATGGCGGAAGCCATCGGTCCTCTAGAGGGCCCTCGCCATTGGTGAGAAGCACACTTCAGAGGCAGGATCCTGGCTAGCCACAGGCCAGACTTTTTAGAAGCCAGGCCTGGCGTTATTCCCGCACTTAACAGTGAAGCAGCAGAGGCAAACCAACTTCCTAGGAAAGAAGAGGGTGCAGTTATTTTTTTAAGTTTATATCTACACATACATACATACATACACACACACATACATATATACATACATACATGTATATACATACAACCCGTGCAACAAGCAAAACATGAAGTTGCTGCAAAGGGATTCCCAGAACTGGTTTCCTCTTCACTGGTCTCATTTGCATACAGGTCCCACCCCAACTAAGATCCGGGCACATATTTGCATAAGCGGGTACTTGAAACGTTGAGGGTGGTATGCAAATAAGGTCCGCCTCCCATTGGCTGGGGTACAGCAGGTGCCGCGTCCGGATTGATCAAAGCCAAGTGGGCGGGGCTATCGCCCAGGGCGACTCTCTCCGGAGGCGCGTGCCCCGGCTCAGTAGCGTTGGGGCTGGCGCGCTGGGCGAATCTCATCAGTGCACCGTTTGTGGGCGCTTCTGGGCCACCAATTTCCCTGTTTTCCACCCTGGCGCCCCCCAGTCCTAGCTCCCCAGCCTCGCTGCCCCGGGCATCCACGCCCTGCGGGCTCAGTGGGCTCAATCTGCGCAGCGCCTCCTCCATGTTGAGCAAGCCTTTTCAGGGGCTCGCGGTAGCCCCCGTGACCCCAACGTCGCCGCCAGGTGAGCGAGGCTTCTCTACAGCTACCAGGCCGGGCGGGCTGAAGTGGTGGAGGGCAGCATGTGGGGGGAGGGGGGAGGGGTCGTGGTGGGGCTCAGCACGCGGCCACCCTGACTTCCTCGCCTCCTCCTGCGTAGGAGGCAAGGATCGGGAAGCATTCGAAGCTGAGTACCGATTTGGCCCCCTCCTGGGTAAGGGGGGCTTTGGCACGGTCTTCTCAGGACATCGCGTCACAGACCGACTCCAGGTATCCACCACGAGGGTCTGGGGAGGGTCAGGTGTGTGTGTGGCGAGGGCGGGAGGCTCGGTGCTGATTGACCGGGAATGAGCCCACAATGTGTGTGTGGTGGAGTCCTGAGAACGAGGGCCGGGCTTGCTGGGGGCATTCGAGCGCACGTGCCCCAGTTGGGGGGAGGGGCGAGTCAAGTGGGTGTGTGGGGGAGGGGCAGGGATTCAGGAGGACCAGGGAGTGGGACTGGGAGGCGGGAATTCCTGAGGAATCTAGACCCCGGGACCCAGGGGATGTGTATATGGTTGCGAAGGTGGGGACCCAGACCTGAAATTTGGGGAATTTTGTACAGTATGGAGTCGTGAGCACCAGGACCCCAGGACAGAGTTGGGGCATCCTGCGGCTGTATGGGAAGATGGAGCGCTTAGGGTGTAAGAAAATTCGGAACTCAGGACCTGGATTGCGGGATCCAGAGCCTGAGAAGGGAGAGCCCAGGACTGAGGGCGGTGGGAGAGGTGAACTTGGTCACAGGGACCTGCGGGTCGGGAGAAGTCCCAGCTCGTTGGGAGGTCGTCGTGTGGTGTGGTTGGGGCCACAAAGACTACAGTGAGGCTCAGCATTGGGAGGGTTCTGCGGGTCATCTGCCGGCCCCCTCACCAGCCCGCTTCTCCAGGTGGCCATCAAAGTGATCCCCCGGAATCGCGTGCTGGGCTGGTCCACCCTGGTGAGTATTTTCAGAGACTTTTTTGACCTGGCGGCGCCATGGCTGACGATGAGTTCCCTTGCCCCCTTTCTTTTCTATGGCTTGTGTGCCTCCCCAGGCCCTGTAACAGCGAGATCACTCTTCCCAGCCCGTGTTTACTTTCCTGCGGTAACATCCACACCTCCACACAGTTCTGACTCACCCCAGTTCCTCTAGAGCCCTGGATTCTCCCCTCTAACCCCCCTTTCTTGTCCTCCCTCCAAACACTGCTTCAGGGGCTGCCCGCAGGGCATGCTGGTGGGGAAAAGGGGGCAGAGGTCACTGGTTGCCATGGTGATGGTGGCTACTTCTTTCTGCCTTTAGCGTGCTAACGGACGGCAGGGTGGGTCTGGGCCAGTTGTAGAGGCGGGAGCGCCCCCTAGCGGGAGATGAGAAGCCTACGCCTGCGCAGTAGCAGAATTTTCACCACCGTGAGAAAACCTGTCTGCAACAGTGCAAGTCCGTGGAGTGGCCAGGAGAGGGCCCCACCTCAGGCGGGAAGGCTGTATCTGGAAGTCCATGTGCCCCTATGGGACTTTTAGAGTGGGACAGTATTTGTGACCAGTAACATTTATGCCTTTTGTTGAGCATTACCTGCATGCCTCAGGCTTTGCTTCATCAAAAAAGCCTACTGTATTCCAAGTCCCACTAATCGCTTTCATTCAATATGGTTCTGGATGCTTGGTGACAGTGATAAAATATCACTTGATGATAACATTGAGTTCTTACTTTGTGCCTGTTCCTTTACAATTATTCACTTTTAGCTATTTAACAAAAGTATATTGAGCACCTACTATGTGCCAGACATAATTCTAGGCACTTAGCAAAATATCTTTTGAGAGCTTGGTTTTTTAAGGTTTTTTTCTACTAATTGCTTTCACCTATTTAACACATGTGTATTGAGCCCTACCCTGTTACCAGGCACTGTTCTAGTGTTTGAGCTATCTCAGCGAACAAAACAAACCATTACACAGTATTTACTGAGTGCTAACTCTGTGGCAAATGCCATTCTATAAAGTGCTTTTATCTATTTAACAAACATTGAGCACCTACTGTGCATAAGGTACTGTTCCAGACTCTTGGGATATGTCAGTGAACAAAACAGATAAAATGTTACAAAATAGTGGATTTCATTAAGAACCGCTTTTATTTGTTCTTCAAATATTTACTAAGCTATTACCTGCCAGATGTGCATAGGCTTTTGGTTCAAATCACTTTCCCAATGGGTGTGTGAGTTTGACCTTTAAGATGAAGCAACTGAGGCTCAGAGAAGGAAGTAGTTTGTTCAAGGCCATATAGACTAAGGGGCTATGTTTTAAGTTCAGGTGAGAAGTCAGCCTCAGAGCTGTTGGCCTGATTTCTGTGTTCCCTTTTCTCTCCGTTTCCCCCCACAGTCAGACTCAGTCACATGCCCACTGGAAGTGGCACTACTTTGGAAGGTGGGTGGAGGCAGTGGACACCCTGGTGTGATCCGCCTGCTTGACTGGTTTGAGACACCAGAGGGCTTCATGCTGGTCCTTGAGCGGCCTTTGCCTGCCCAGGATCTCTTTGACTACATCACAGAACAGGGCCCTTTGGGTGAAAGCCGAAGCCGCTGCCTCTTTGCCCAGGTAGTGGCAGCTGTTCAGCACTGCCATGCCCGTGGAGTTGTCCATCGTGACATTAAGGATGAGAACATCCTGATAGACCTCCGCCGGGACTGTATCAAACTCATTGATTTTGGTTCCGGTGCCCTGCTTCATGATGAACCCTATACTGACTTTGATGGTAAGGCTTCCCTAAATCTCAGTGGGGTAATTTTTTACCTTTTATCTTTATGGTCTTTTGACCTTTGACCTCTAGTGTTTGGGTGTCCTATCACCCTTGATCTATACTGCACCTTTATAAAGTTCTTGACTTTTAATATTGGGGACTCAAGCCTTCCCTCTGTTAAAGTTCATCTTCTCACAGTACCCTGACCTTATTCTGGGCTCTTATTCTGGTGAGGGGATCCTGTTATCCTGAGTGTTCTTTTTCTAGTAAGGGGATCTTACTGTTACTTTTAAGTGTTTTTCTTCTGTGAGGGGACTTGTTACTTTAACAGCTCTTATTCTGTTCATGAGACCCTGCTATTATATTTAAAGAGCTTCTGTTTTGGTGACGGGACCCTGCTCATATAGCGAGTTCTCTTAATTCTGGTGAGAGGACCATACTTCTTGGGGGCGGGAGTGGGAGAAGAGTATTATTAGAGAGTGATCTAACCTCTGGCTTGTGTGCAGGGACAAGGGTTTACAGCCCCCCGGAGTGGATCTCTCATCACCAGTACCATGCACTCCCAGCTACTGTCTGGTCACTGGGTATCCTTCTCTATGATATGGTGTGCGGGGACATTCCCTTCGAGAGGGACCAGGAGATTCTGGAAGCTAAGCTCCACTTCCCTGCCCATGTATCCCCAGGTGAGGCCCTCACTGGCCCTAGCCCAATGATTTCCATCCTTCCCAGGGACTGGTGCCCCCAACTAACTGCTAATCTCCTATGTGTTTCTGACCTGCAGACTGTTGTGCCCTAATCCGCCGGTGCCTGGCCCCCAAACCCTCTGCCCGACCCTCACTGGAGGAGATCCGGCTGGACCCCTGGATGCAGACACCAGCCGAGGATGCACCCCCCAATACTCCTAAAGGGGGTTCCAGCCCTATGGCCTGGTCCCTGCTGCCCTAGTTGGGATAGCCATCCCATGGCCATGTGATAGGCATAGAAAGACATCTGTTGATCTGGTTTTACAGGTCATCTAAAATCCAGTGTTACTAGGGTCAGATTAGGGATCAGGGGTCAGAAGACATAAGCCAAGTCTGCCCAGTCCCCATCCCAATCCTGCTAAGGAGCCTTCCTCTCAGAATTTATGGTTTCTTATTCTGGAGGGGGGACTTCCTTCTCATTTTGCTAAGGATGTTTACTTGGTTGAAGTTATTTCGATTCTGAGCCCCAGGACTTATTCTGATGTGTTACAACCCTTACACTGGCACCTCCTGCTACCACCACACAAACTTATTTCAAGTGCTCTAACTTGGGCAAGGGTGCTTTCCTTCCAATACCCCAGCAGCTGTCATTTTAGTGACAGGACCCTTTCCTCTAGCCTAGGGTCCCATATTCAGTCAAGCTGCTTACCTACCTCAGCCCAGGGTTGCTTATTCTGGGGGAGGTAATGCCCTATTGTTACCACAGGGCTTTTTTTTTTTTCTTCAATTTTATTATTCAATTTTTTTTTTTTTTTTTTTTTTTGGTGAGGGGATCCTACTCTGTTATTCCAAGTGCTCTTATTCTGGTGAGGAGAACCCTACTTCCATGATTTGGGAAGGAATGGGAGATGGATACCACCAGAGTCCACAAGGATGGGGTGGATGGTTTTTTGGGGGGATGGGGTGGGGGAAATAAGTCTTGTTGTTTGTTCTCCTGGGGCCTCCCCTCCACCTTTTTTGGATTCTTGCTGCCTCCTCCTGAGCCAGGATTGTCCAGTTGCTGAAATGTAAATACCTATGTATTGGGGGAAGGGAGCTCCAAACTGTGTCATCCTCTCCCTTCTCCCCTTGCCTGGATTATTTAAAAAGCCATGTGTGGAAACCCACTATTTAATAAATGTAATAGAATCACAAGTGACTGGCCATTTGTAGTTGCAGTAAGGCATCTGTGGAGCATCTACTACATGCTGAGCCAAGAAGGATATGGACTGGATCTCACCTCTGCTCTCAGGAAGCCTCAGTCTTGTGGTGCCATCCTAAAGATCTCTTATGGGTTCATTTAAGTAGGACCACAAAGTGAAACTTGACAGCTTCCACCCCCCCAGCTCTTATGTAGTTTCCAGTATGTGTAGAAGGGCTCCATTGGAGATAGACATTGAAGGTGTTTGGGACACATGCCCAATTAAAGATGGCTAGCTCAGGGACAAAAAAAAAAACCTCCATTTTCTCAACCCTAAGGAGGAAGTCAATCCCTTCCCCATGGAAGAAGATCCTTTCAGGGCACTGGTAAGGTTGAGGCTAGAATTGAGTCTGGACAAATCTTCCCAGCCTTTCTTGATTTCTAATATCCAGTTTTCCTCCCTTTTCATCTCTTCCTTGTCTTCTTACCTGTTCATCTCTCTCATCTTTCCTTTCTCAACTTTTTGACTTATTTGCCCTATTTTATTTTGGTTTCACTTGTCCCGACCTCAGCTGTTCCTCTCCTGCCCTGCTTTCAAAAGCTAACCTGTAAGCCTCTCACCTGCTGGCTTATCTGTTCCCTTCTCAGTTTTCCATCCTCAGTGGTGACTCACTTGTCCTCCCTTCTGTCTCAGCTGAACTCTCCTGTGCCTTTTCATTTGTATATCCTAAACTGCCCTATCTGCTAGAGCTACCTGCTGGACTCTCACCTGCCCCGCCCCCTCAGTCTCATTTCCCTCCCGGATGCCCACAGGCTCTCCAGGGGTTGGGCCCTCGCCGGGAAAAGGAGGAACTTCTGTCTAACCAGGAAAGACCTAGGAGTTTTGATGTGGAAAGGGCAGTGCCATCTGAAAATTGTGCCAATAAAGAGATTGAAGCGGGGCAACCGAACCAAGGAGACAAGGGTGGGCGAGTGAAATGGAAAGCAGGGTTAATGAAGACGAGGGCGGGTCTAGTAATGGAAACAAGCTGAAGAGACTGCAGGAACAGTGGGAGACTGAACCGGCCGCATTCCTGGTCTCCCTATCCTGATGGAATTTGTAAGTCCCAAGGCCGATGTAATGATGCGTGTCCATGAACAGACAAGAAAAGCCAATATTCTGCTTAACCCTTCCCTCTCCCCACCTCACCCCGGAAGCGGAAGTGACGGATACGGAAGTAACCTGTTGCCGAGGGGACGGGCCAGACAGATGCCAACATGGCAGCGGTTGGGTCTAGCGGTTCCACCGGTGCGGCCGGGCAAGGGACGGTCTCCTCAGGGACGTTGGAGGCTGGGACCGTGAGTGCGGGTGAGACAGGCTGTGGACGAGCGGTCGAGAGCGTGGCATGGGTCAGGATCGCTGGAGGGTCAGGAAGGTTCTTCACTGAGGCGAGGGGGAGCATTCCGTATGGACCGACGTGTGTGTGTGTGTGTGTGTGTGTGTGTGTGTGTGTGTGTGTGTGTGTGTGTGTGTGTGTGTGACGGGGTCGGGGGGAGAATGAAACAGGCCATTGTGAGTGTGTTGGGGGCGGGGAAGAGACCATTCTGAGGATGATGCGGGGGTCCCTTCTGCACATGGAGAGTAGAGACCATTCTGAGTCTAGGGGATATTTCGTTTTGAGGTGCCTAAGACCACTAGGACCATTCTGACTGTGTGGAGACCATCCTTAGAGAAAAGAGACCATTCCAAGGGTTGGAGAGTTTCTTATTATAGAGGGAAGAGAGTATTCTGAGGGTGAAAGAGTTCTTTATAGAAGAGAGAGGCTATCCTGAGGATGATGGTTTCTTCCTAATAAAGGGACAAGGGCTATTGTGAGTTATGGTGGGGCGGTTCCTTCCTTGTATGACTTAGAGAATCCATTTTGAGGATAGGGATGTCCTTCCCCATATGGGGAGAAAACCATTCTGGTGGGGTCCCTCTTAATGGCGGTAGAGCTCATTGTATTTTGAGTGGGAGAGTCCTTTCCTTATACGGAGGAGAAAGGACGTTCTGAGAGTACCGGACCCTTTCTTATAGCTGGTAGAGTTCATTGTGTGAATAGAGCAAGGAATAATTCCTTGGCTGGAGAAAGAGAGATATGGTGGCTGGAGGACTTGACTATGCGTAGTATAGAGTAATATTTCCTTATATCATTGAGGGAACCAGACTATTCTTGATGAAGTAACTATTAACTGTATGGAGTTCAGCCCTTAGGACAGCATGGGAATGTCTTATATTAGATCATTTTGGGTCAGGAGGAATCAGTCATCATAGGAGGGAGGGGTTGAAGAAACCATTCTGAGTGCGAGGTAATAAAATAATTTCTTAGATGGGAGAAAGACTTTCTTAGGGAGTGGACATGCCTTATACAGTGGTCTCATTTCCTGTATTGGGGTATCATTCTTTACCAGGGACAGTCTCTCATTAAATAGAAACAACATTTGATAAGTATTTGGTTTGCTCTTCCATAAAATGGGAATCCTTATAGTTCCTTCAGAGATCAGAGCGATATAAAGGTCTGTTGAGGTAATCCATATAAATCTCTTAGTCCATTGATAGGCAAACAGTAAGCACTCAATAAATGTTCAGAATGTAGTTGGTATTCTGTCCAGGGGAGAGGGAGGGGGGGTCCAGGGCCTGCCCCAGCCATTTCCTGACACCTCAGCAACAATTCCAGGTATGGGCCACACCCACTTCTCCCTTTCTGGCTCTTCTTCCTGTGATTGAGGCAGTGGAAATGGGAGGAGTCAGATCTTCATTGGGTCAGGATAGGCAGGCAGAAAGAGGAAGCAGCCATGGTTAGGAGGATCTTGATTGAGAAAGTAGAGGGGAGGGTGGTGGTGTGGTTGTACCCCAACAGCTTCTGACCCCTTCTTCCCTCTTGCTCCTTCCATCCCCACAGCTCACCGGCGCCTCAAATACATATCCCTAGCTGTACTGGTGGTCCAGAATGCCTCCCTCATCCTCAGCATTCGCTACACCCGCACACTGCCTGGAGACCGCTTCTTTGCCACCACTGCTGTGGTCATGGCTGAAGTGCTCAAAGGTCTCACCTGCCTGCTACTGCTGTTCGCACAGAAGAGGGGTATGAGCCAGAGGGGTGCTGCACTGGAGTTGGTGGGTGGGACTCTGTGTGTGTGTGTGTGTGTGTGTATATGTGTGTGTGTGTGTGTATGTGTGTGTGTGCGCGCGCGCGCATGTGTGCATGCATTTACCCCACCCACAAGTGTCTGTGAAACTGCCTGGTGAGTGTGTCAGTGCAGCTAAGCTCCCTTGTCCCTCCAGCTATGAATAGCTGAACCCACACTATATTCCAAAACCCCTGGGAACTGGCCTGAGGTGACTGTAAGAGTGAGATAGTCTGTGCTCATAAGTAGCATATGACCCCTACATGGTGATATATTTATTTCTCTTTAACTTTGTTATATGTGCTGCCAAAGCAAGCACTCTTTAACTTTATTATGGAGAATTTAGAACACAAAATCAGAGAGAATAAAAAAGTGGTAAATTGTTTATTTACCCATCACCCAGATTCAACAATTATCAACTCATGGCCATTCTGCCATTAAACACCATCAATGATTATCCACTCAATGCCAATCTATATGTCTGCCTACTTCCTCTCCCACACTTCATCATGTTGAAGTACAGTAAGTCTTCAATGTCATCAATAGGTTCTGTGACTTTAAATGAAACCACATATAATGAAACCAATTTTACCATAGGCTAATGCAGGGGTCCCCAGCTCCCAGGCTGCAGACTGGTACAGGTCCATGGCCTGTTAGGAACTGTGTCACATAGCAGGTGAGTGGCAGGTGAGCAAGCGAAGCTTCATCTGTATTTGCAGCCATTCTCTAGTGCTAGCATCACCACCTCAGCGCCACCTCAGATCATCAGGTATTAGATTCTCATAGGAGCACTGGTCCCTGGTGCCAAAAAGATTGAGGACCACTGGGTTAATGGATACAAATGAGTTAAGTTCCTAGGCACCTCATCAACATTATGATGCAGCAGTGTTGAATGGAAACAGTGTTATTTGAGGACCTGCCCTATGTTGCACATGAAGTATTACTTTGAAGTAAATTCCTCCTTATTATCTTTTTAAAATTAATTTATATTTATAGTGACATTGGTTAACAAAATTCAATAAGTTTCAGCTGTATCCCTTATTATCTTGAATATATATTTTGATACATATATTTTATAAATTGTAATAACTAAAAATCAGATTTTTAAAGTTAATAAAATAATTAAATATCTAGTTAATGTC
Source organism: Macroglossus sobrinus (assembly GCA_004027375.1). Taxonomy (NCBI): domain Eukaryota; kingdom Metazoa; phylum Chordata; class Mammalia; order Chiroptera; family Pteropodidae; genus Macroglossus; species Macroglossus sobrinus. Next base: position 163,125 of record PVKZ01001246.1, read on the forward strand.
CAGATTTTTTAGTGATTTCTCAAATGTCATAATTTTTTTTTAATTTATTTGAATCAAATTTATATCAAGTCAGTGTTTTGTAACTGGTTGATATTGTCTGGGTCTGTTAACCCCTCGGTTTTCCTCCAACTCTTTTTTTTTCTCTCTGTAGTTAATTTGTTGAAGAAATCAGGTCATTTGTCTTATAGACTTTGGGTAACCTGGGTTTTGCTGACAGCCTCCCTGTAGTATCATTTAACATGTTCTTCTGTTCTCTGTATTCTCTGTAAGTTGGGTTTATCTACTAATGTAAACACCTCCTTGAAGGCCTTTAAAATGTTGACCAGTCGTTTATAAAGGCATTGCCTGTGGCTGTGCCCTTGGCACTTATATTGAACGTGACATTCTTACCCACTCATTAGCTCAAGGGCCCTGGGAGTCAGCAGTTTAGGGACCCACCTGCTCTGTTCCTGATTGATTCTGAGATACTTCTGAGTGAACACTGCATGGTAGGCCCTTTGACTATAGAAGTGGGCACAGTAGCAGTGCAGACATGCATCTTGCCCTCATAGGACTATTTTAGATAGAAACAAACAGCTGCAGATTTAATCAAGGCTTTCATCTCTTAACTACAGTATATCAACCCTCTACTGCCCAATTTTCTTTTTCCTGAATTAGTTTGATAGTAAAACTTGGCCTGACCTGATGTAGGGCTATCTGTATATTTGTGGGGTTTTTTATTTTTCTCATTTGGTGAGAATATGAATATACTTGATTATGTTGTGTAGCACCATACATGTGGGATATGTTATGTGAGACATATGGTATATATACCATGCTACTTTTCTAACACCTGGAAATTTTTGAACACCAAAACCCCTGAGCCCAGAAAATTTGAGTAAGGGGTTAGACATTGATAAGTACTCCTGGGATTAATGCCATTAAGGGCAAAGGAAGGATTTTGTGAGCAAGCATCAGCAGGAGTTCCTGTGATAATCTTGTGCAGTGGTTATGGGGTTTTCCCTGAAGAGCGACACTGAACTGCAAAAAGTGGGATAAGCTTTACAAAGGCCTTATTATATAGGAAAGTATTCTTATTTATTGATTGGAGCAGGTCCCAACTAGACTTAGTGCTTAATAGTCAAGCCTACATTCTTCCATGTGGTGGGGGCAACTCCTTGGTATGTGTAGGGCTGACAGAAAGATTCAGCTAAGTGGGAGATGGCCCCTCAGGCAGGTTGCAGTAAGGAGCTAGGATAAGTCTACAAGTCAAGTCTAAAACTTCCCCTTGGGTAAACAGCTTTCCACCCACACTCCTAGGGCTTCTACTTCACAAGTTCCTAGTTGATGCTGATTAATTCATTGTACAAATGTGTACTGAGTGCTTGCCCTGAATGGGGCTCTATGCCAGGGAGGTAGGCTCTAAAATGAGTAAGATATGGTCTGTGATTCTCAGACACAGTGTTAAATCTAGTGTTAGTAGACTTCTGTGTCCATTCAATGAGTATCCAAAAGATTTACTAGAGATGTGCTTGTACTGTTGAGAAATTGAGAGCATAGACCTCATTCTAGCCTTCAGGGTGTCAGAGTGTGATGGGGAGAAACAAGATCAGGCCCAGTCCTGGACCTCAGAGAATCCCCATCTTTGGTGGTTGGTGCTAAAAAGGGCTCTCCTCCCCTACCAAGGTAACGTGAAGCACCTGGTCCTCTTCCTCCATGAGGCTGTCCTGGTACAGTATGTGGACACACTCAAGCTTGCAGTGCCCTCTCTCATCTACACCTTGCAGAATAACCTCCAGTATGTTGCCATCTCCAACCTGCCTGCTGCCACTTTCCAGGTGAGCCCCAAGCCCAGCATGGCCCTGGAGGAACTGGCTGGGGTGGGGGATATAGGATGTGGAGGGGGCTGCAGAGAGCAAGAGCTGTGTCACCTTGGAACTCCCTTGACCTTTGTTTCCTCATCTGTGAGAAGTGGGAATGGAAATGGTAATAGCTACTCACTGGGATGCTGGGATAATTAAAAGATATAATACCTGGGAAGAGCCCCTGGTTGGCGATGGATAAGCTTTAGTCTATTTGCAGACAGCCTTGTGAAATGGTTAAAGAGCCTGAATTCTGGGGCCAGGCTGCCCGGGTTGAAATCCTAGTTCTGCTACTTTTCAGCTGTGTGATACTGGGCAAGTCAACTTCTTTGTGCCTTAGTTTTCTCATCTTTAAATTGAACATTATAATAGTGCCTACTTCATACATGAGGATTAAATGAACAAATTTACGTGAAGTGCTTAGACCCACACCTGGCACATAGTATAAGTGCTATGTACATGTTTGCTGACATTACTGTGTGGTTGGCTCATTTGTATCAACAGGTATTGATCAAGACCTCTGTCATCATGATGTCTATTCATTAATTTACTATGTGAGGTGTTTCACATACACCAGCAATATTTTCTAGCACATGATGTCAGGGCTCAGACAGGGCAGGTGCTTTCTCCTACATCACACAGCCAGGAAATGGGGTTGGGATGTAGGCCTGGGTGTGGCCCAGGATTTCTCTGCACAGCCAACCTCCTGTATGTATACCTTCTGGGAGGCACCTCAGAGCTATTTAGCTGTGTCTCAGTCAGTGGCCAGTAGCTTGAGATTTTTGTTGTTTTTATTGTCATCTACTCCACCCTGTCTGCCTATTATGCCTGGGGGCCCACAGTGAGGGCTGTCCCCCATATGTACATGTTGGGGGTCAAGGGCAGCCCTCAGTGCCTTCCACATGCCACTCGCAGGTGACATACCAGCTGAAGATCCTGACCACGGCCCTGTTCTCTGTGCTCATGCTGAACCGCAGCCTTTCCCGGCTGCAGTGGGTCTCCCTGCTACTCCTCTTCACAGGCGTCGCCATTGTCCAGGCACAGCAAGCTGGTAGCGGAGGCCCACGGCCACTGGATCAGAACCCTGGGGTGGGCCTAGCGGCTGTCGTGGCCTCTTGTCTCTCCTCAGGCTTCGCAGGTGTCTACTTTGAGAAGATCCTCAAAGGCAGCTCAGGCTCTGTGTGGCTACGCAACCTGCAGCTGGGCCTCTTCGGCACGGCACTGGGCCTGGTGGGGCTCTGGTGGGCTGAGGGCACTGCTGTGGCCCACCGTGGCTTCTTTTTCGGATACACACCTGCTGTCTGGGGTGTGGTGCTCAACCAGGCCTTTGGTGGGCTACTGGTGGCTGTTGTCGTCAAGTATGCCGACAACATCCTCAAGGGCTTTGCTACCTCCCTGTCCATCGTGCTGTCCACTGTTGCCTCCATCCGCCTCTTTGGCTTCCATGTGGACCCATTGTTTGCCCTTGGTGCTGGGCTGGTCATCGGGGCCGTCTACCTCTACAGCCTTCCCCGAGGTGTAGCCAAAGCCATAGCTTCTGCTTCCACCTCTGCCTCCACCTCCGGGCCCTGCACTCACCAGCAGCCTCCAGGACAGCCGCCACCACCACAGCTGTCTTCCCACCATGGAGACCTCAGCACACAGCCCTTTCTGCCAAAGTCAGTGCTGGTGAAGTGAGAGCTGGCAGTGGTGGGGGGAGACAGGGAGGGGGACTGGGTGGAGGGTGTTGGGCATCTGCAGAACCCAGGTTGCCACTGGGGCCTGGTTCTTCTGGGTAAGAAGTCTTCTTCCAGGTCATTGAGACTTCTGGAGGGTCATAGGGCTGGGTGGGCATCACAGGACCCCTTCCTTGTAGGCTGACACCACTTCCCCTGGAGGGGTTTTTAGAGCCACTTCCTCTAACCCCTTTGAGGACCAGGTAGGATATTGTCATTCAAGGCATTTCTGTCTACACCCCCTCAGCCAGGTGTCTTGTTTCTCATGCTTGGGAGAGTACCTCCCAGCAATCCCTCTACCTTTGTAAGGACAAATTGGACAAAAATCCTATAGCTCTTTAGCAATGATTGATGCCCACCTGTGAGGTTCTTTCCCACAGCTCAAGGCCTTCTCTCGTCCCTTACCACCACACTGGATCATGTTAGTAGCTCAGTCTTTTCCTGGCCCTCAGGCAGCTTCTCTGATGCTGAGACCTTTGAAAATGGGCCACTTGTGAGCATCCAGAGTGAGTGCAAGGGGCGAGAGCTGAGATTTTTGCATCAGCCTGTTCCAGAAGCAGGGACTATTTGGTTTTTAGTGGTTTAGGGATTTGTGTAATCAGATAATTAATGACCCAGGGTATAGGAAAAGTAGGGAGAGAGGGATGTCACTGAAGTGGCCAGATCTCATTAAATCTAAAACAAATGTCAGTTGCCAGATACAGGGTTATTTTCTGAGATATCCTGAGAGGAAAAATAAAGCTGCCAACCACATTTATGCTACTCCACTGGCTGAATGAGGCACCCTTACTTCATGAGGGGGAAATGTATTAAAGTTGCTGAAATATGGAACCTGCCCCCTGCACTCCCCAAAGCTTATTAACCCCTTAACTGTCTCCTGAGTGTGTATGTGTGTGTGTGCACACGTGTGTGCATGGGAGATGCCTGGGCTGTCTTTGCTATGTGTAAATAGGGCCGTTGGATCTTTATTTTTAAATAATTTGTTCTGTTTTTTTTTGTTTGTTTGTTTTCTAAGTAACTGTAATGAACAAATGTCAGGATACCTAAAGCCAAATAAAGATGTTGTATTTATTTAGTCCACGTGTAGCTTTCTGATCTAGGGGATCTGCTCTCTCTGCATGGGCTGTTACTAACCCCAGGACTACCAGACTCTTACTATTACCTTCGCTTGCTCAGAACACCCACCTGCCAGCCCATCCCAGCTTTCTGTGTTTTTATTTCCTCCCTATTCCCACCACAGGTTGCTCACCAAGGTGAAGGGTTCGTAGCTGCTGGGATTGAAGATGCTGGTCTCGTCTCGTTCTCCGTTCTTGTCCTGGCCCAGCCAGGACAAAACTCTCTAATCAGTATTAGGGGGAGGAAGACACCAATGCCCCTATCTCTCCACCCCCACCCCACACGCAGGGCTGACGCAACTAAACTCTCTGGTTAGAGGGGCCTAGATAGGACCTACCTCAGGCTCCAGCCCCTGCTGCCCCCACAGTATTTCTTAGGTGAGTTTTTACAAATAAAATGTTTTTCAACTTGCCTTCTTGGATTGTAAAAGCCTCAAAAGTATGAGAGAAGGAAACACTCTGGTCTCATGGATATAATCCACTGAAAAGCTTTTATTAAGGGTTCAGTCCTGTTGCTTAGTTCGGGAGGCCTCGGCATTGGCCCGGAGCACAGCCCCTGGGGATGGGTAGGGACGTTGCTGGAAGAGGGGCCCGGCAGCTGTCGTGTCTGCACCTGTCTTGGCTTCATTCCGCTTGGGGAGTCCTGTTGACCATGTGCCCCTGGGGGTGACAGAGTATAGGAATGTGGGATGTGGTGGGCACCCACCCCCCAGCAAACAACTGATAAGTAGGAGAAGGAGATAGTGAGAAAAAAAGAAATAGTCACTGGTACAGTAAGTCAAGGAAAGAGAAAGTCTTTTGTGAGTGGGTGTTACTTACCGGGGTGCATCTGAGTATGAGCTGGGGTCCATGGGGTCTAACTCTTCATCCTTCCGGCTTGCAACTGTGGAAGGAGGTGGCAGAGCGAGGTCTTCAATGTAGGCACAAGAATCCCCTGATTACTGAGCTTACCCCATCCCGGGAAGAAATGGAGCCCATGGCTGCCATGGCTGCAGTACCTTCTGCCAGGCCCAAGGTTCAGGCACTTGCATGAAAAAATGTGAGGGCTTCTGTACATCATGCACCCCCTGGTGCCTTGCTGCCTCACCACAGTCTTGGCCCTGCTCAACTTACCCTTCTTGCTCTTGGGGTAGGGAGCCAGCTCCTCCCGGCGATGGTGGCGCCGTTCTTTTCCCTCCTCCCGGTCTGCTTTGTCATACCCGCGATCCCGGTCTCGATCCCTGTCCCGCTCTCTCTCTCTGTCCACCTTGTCATAGCCACGCTCTCGGTCTCGGTCAGACTTCTCATAGCCCCGGTCTGACTTCTCGTGGCCCCGGTCCAACTTCTCATGGCTCCTGTCCAACTTCTCATGGCTTCGTTCCAATTTCTCATGGCTCCGGTCCAACTTCTCCTCAGCATCTGGGGACACAAAAGCCTTTCTCCTTTTACCTCAGGGCCCAGTAGCTTCTGCTTCTGACAGCCTCTTTTGCCTGGGGCTGGGGCTAGGCCTGCCTGTTTCACCTGCCCCTCTGGATCCACTATCATCTATAGAACCATCTATGAGAACTGCTACCAACTCACCTGTATTATTGCTCCTGAGCTTCTTGGAAGATTTGGTAACAACGGAGTTGGGGTCATGTGGGGAGAGCCAGGACACAAGGTCTGTGTCCACATTCCAGTAGTAAGGAAGCCCGCTGCTGGGCAGTGAGAAGGAGGGAAGGAGCGTCAGCACAGATATCCTCTCCTTGTAACCTTAACTCCTGCTCCCCAATCTCTGTCTATACCTACCCCATATCAGCTCCTTCCAGATCTCGTCCCCTGCATCTCCCACTTACCCCAAGGCCAGGAACAGCATCAGAATGGTGAAGTCAGAAGTCAGCTTCCCCTCCCCCCTAGGTCCCCAGGCTCACCAGGAAGGGTCGAACACCTTGTACCAGCTTGGTGGCAGGCCTTCCATCCGGGTGGCCTCATAATCCACGGGATCATCGTCATAGTCCTCAGCAATGATCTCTTCCTCTGGTTCTGCCAGGACAGATGGGGAGGAGGGGATCAGGGAGATTCTCATCCTACAGTCTAGGCCCACAGAAAAACTCATATTCACATGGACAAAGGATTTATCCAAACACTGCTCTGAATCCATTTAGTTCCTGAGGCCTGACACATGCAGTGTTAGTTAATATCAGTATAACAAAAAAAGGTGTATGTTGTCAACTCAGTACCTGGCCCTCAGTAGGCCTAGCAGATTTCAGGATATTACTGACAATGAAATGTATGTTAGCAACAGCATAGTGCCTGTCACAATGCAGGCCCAAAAGAGATGTCAATAATCATCAGTATTATTTTAAGCCTGGCATCCAACAGGCTTAAAATAAATATCAATAATTATTATCAGTACTATTAACCACAAGATCTATGCCCAGCACACATTAGGCTTGTAATAACTGGCACTTATCAATAAGATCAAAATAAGATGTATTTTCCAGTGGCTGGCACACTGTAGCCCCAATCAGATGCTAGCTTTTACTGTTACTGACAATGAGGTGTAAATAGCAGTGGCAGCAGAGCATGCCTAAATGATAGATCCTATCATTTTATACTGCTAACCATAATGTTTATGCCAGGTTCTCAGTAAACCCAAAATACATGTCACCAATTGATATGGTGAACAATAACATATCTCACCAGCATAGTGCCTGGCACCACAGAAGTCTGAAAAATGTTATCAGTATGGTAAAGAACAAAATATCAATATCCGGCCACTGTCCTTGGTGCACAAGAAACTGCAGTAGATGACAACTATTTGACATGCTGTAATCACATCCATGGATTGATGGATGGATTGAACCTGGCATACAGTAGGCCCAAATAAGTATCAGCTGTCAAGATTAAAGATGAAATGTTTAACCCCCAAGTTCCTCCACCCCCCACCCCATGCTTGGCACCCAGTAGGAATGGGTGTCAAGAATCCACACTGTTAACGATGAAATACCTGCCACCCCACTGCCTGGTGCACAGTAGGCCCAGCTAGGCATCAAGAGGCAGTATCAACAACAAAGTGCCTGTCAAGCTTGGCATGTGGTAGGCCCATCTGCTCTTAGCTCTCACCTGGCTCCAGATGTTTGAGGATGCCTCTCTTGGCCAAGCGAGTCTGCAGCGCAACAGGCAGCGGCATACTGAGTAGCAGACAGACCTAGGGGCGGATGAACAGACTAAAAACCAGCTCAGATTAAAATTCGAATCTGGATTCTGTAACTAAGCGCCTCCCCCCAGCATGTACTTATCTGGACCCTCCGCCCATCTACACTAGTAGTTGGGCAGATGAAAGCAGCGCTAAAAGGTGGAAGAGATAGGTGACAATATAACCAAACCCCTCACCAACCCTCCTCTCCAGGCGCCGCGCTCCAGAACGCAGTTCCTCTCCCGGGCTCAGGCTCCGCCCACAGCTGTAGGGGCCCAACGTGGCTCCCCACGCCCCAGAAATGGGTTCACCCAACATCCCCCAAAGACTGCCGGGTAGGAGGAACCAAAGCGCTGGGATAGGGGTGCAGAGGGAGCATCTCCTCCAGCTCCAAAAAGTGCGTGCTCCCTGACATTACCAATACAGTCACGCGAGTAGTGGAAGGCTGTTAACCTGGCCGCCTCGCTGTCCTCACCGTTAGGATCACCAGACCCACACGTCTCTCTTCTTGCAAAGCACAGAATTATCTTCTCTCCCGGACAGGAACTAGGCGACCGTCAGTCTGCGGGGAACAGATGACGCAACTCGGATAACCAATGAGAGTGCGCCGTTGTCCTGATTTACGTTGCAGTAACCCAGCTGTGGTACTGGGATAGGTGGAAAACTCAGGCGCTTGTATACGTTTACAGTGGGGGCGTGGCCTAACCTTGGCTTAGGCAGACTGCGCGGCCGGACGCCGGCGCCATGGAGGAGTACGCTCGGGAGCCCTGGTACGGCGATGGGCACAGGCCTCGGGACTGTTGCTGTAGTACCTCGGCCAGCTGTGGGAGGCGGGCGGGAGAGGTACCGGCCCCAGAGCGCCAGCGTCCAGGAACAGGAGATGCTTAGTTGTCTCCTTCCGCTACCCTCCACTTGGCTCCTCCCATTCGGAACCGTTAAGAGGGGCCACAACTGTGTGCCTGGAGAACCACTCCATGTTTCCCCTGACTCCGTATCTCCCAGCCCCTATTAACGAAAAGAGACATGTTGGTCGAGTCCATTCCCGGCGCGGGGTGGCGTAGTGTTGAGCGGAAATCTCCAGGGCTATTACGCCTGTTTTTTTCCCCTAGGTCGCTTTAGTGAATGGGGGCGGAGCCTGGATCCTCCCCACAGTCTGCCCTTGGTTTTTCCCAGTTGTTCCTGGGGCAGGGATGGGGCTTGCTTGGACGTGCTCATTGTCGGAGAAGGGGTGCGACCCGTCCTCCTTTAATAACAATACTAGCTAGTTAACAGTTCTATAGAGATTATTTAAACGTCAAATCTGTGTGTATCAATTCATTTAATCTTTGATAGTAAAGTGGTGGGCTAATTCCGTGGTTGGCTGCAAAGGGGGGTGGGCGGGCGGAGGGGGCAAAGACTAGTATTTTTCCTTTTTTGCACTATTTATTGCTTAAATGAGGGGGAAATAATCTCGTTATTTAAAGTGCTACTTCCCATTCGGTTCCATTCGATTGACAGTTCCTCCTAGTTGAAGGTGTCGAGGTGACATTGCATAACAGGAGGGCTCACATTTACCCCATCCTCCCCTTCACACTTGCAGCCCATGGCGAATTGTCGATGATTGCGGTGGAGCCTTCACTATGGGTGTCATCGGTGGCGGAGTCTTCCAGGCCATCAAGGGCTTCCGAAACGCCCCTGTCGTGAGTCCTGGCCTTCCCTGGGTGGTTCGGGGGGTCATGAGAGCACAGGATACTGCTCTGAAAAGTGCTTGGAGCTACCAGTCACACACACTTAATCATTCTAGTGCGTGCTCGCTTGCTATGTGCCAGGCCTAGCTCCAAGATCCGGTGTTTTGGAGAACTGCAAACATGGCCTCTGTCCCTCACTCCACACCCAACTGGAGCTCTTTTGTAGAAATGCTGTGCTATCTACCGCCATGCCACCCTGAACAAGCCTGGTTCTGTCTGATCTCGGAAGCTAAGCAGGGTCAGGCCTGGTACTTGTACTTGGATGAGAGACCACCTAGGAAGACCAGGTGCTGTAGGTATAAAAATAAAAATAAAAAATAAGGGATTTTAAGCTGACAAGGTCCCTGCAATCTGTGAAGTCAACCAAGGGTTGCCTCACCTAAAAAAAAAAAAAAAAGAAATGCTATGCTGTGAAAAAGGTCATCACTGTTGACACAAGAATGTTCAAACGTTTAGAAAATTTTTATGAGTTTATTAAAGTTTATTTGAGCCAAACAGAGGACACACCTAGAAGCAAGATCTCAACAGACTGAGAAAAATGCTTTCCAGAATGAGAATTTACATTTTTATATATTTGGAATTAAGGAGGGAACATAAAGATGATTACATGAACTGTGGGAGAAAGCAAGGTGGGAAATCTCTATGATTAGATTGAATTACTGGATAGTTAAGATTATGTGTTCTCTTAAGGGTGGTTATGCTTCCTAGGGGGTCTGAAAAGTAGGTATTTAGAAGGTGTGTTAACCTAGATGCACAAAAACAATGCACAGGGCTCCCTTAAGGCAGATAACCTTTTATTAGGGAAGTTATAGCCTTGAGGTGTGACTACCCACCATGATCTGCCCAGTTAGGAATTTAGGATCTCTTAGCTCACCCTGTGAGGTTACTTTCTGTTAGATTTTATTACAGAGCCCCTTTTTTCATCCACACCACTAAATCCTATATGTGTGTGCAAAACCAGACAGATTTTACCTAGAGGTAGATTCTGGGTCAGAAACTTGGACAGGGGAAGTGGTAGCTTAACTGGCAGAGGGAGGACAGCCTTAAAGTTAAGAAAATGCTTTTAATTTAACATAATCAATTCTGTCTCTCTGACACCTCCTTCTGAGAGATCTCATCAAATGTCATACTTTGAATGCCATCCATTTGCCAGGGTCTCTGCAATTTCTATATCTAGACCTGGATCTTTGCCCATATTTCTCTTTCTCATCCCCAAGGTCTCAGCACGAATGCCCTCCTTAAAGAAGTCTTTCCTTACCCTTCAGCTGCTATCATTTCTCTTCATCCTATTTCCTCTAGGGTGTGTACTGCTTTGTAAAGTTGTCTTGTTTATCCGTACCCTTGCTCAGCATCTATCTTTGAGAGGACAGGGGCCAGGTCTACATTGTTAACTGCTGTATCCCAGCATACAGCATGGTGCTAGGCACATAGATGCTCAGTAATCATTGAATGAAAACTTCTCAACCCAGCTCTGAGAACACCTATGTTGGGGTACTCCCCAGCTCCCTAGTTCTTGGCCACTTCTCCACATCTCTATCCCTGATATCCCTAATAGGACTCGTGCCCCCTTCCCTCTCTGCAAAGCTAAAATTCCTGTCTGCCAGTGGTCTCAGCCCTGCTCTGACTCCCCTCCTCCTCATTTCCCTCAGGGAATTCGGCACCGATTGAAAGGTAGTGTCAACGCTGTGAGGATCCGAGCCCCCCAGATTGGAGGTGAGAGGCTTGGGGAGACGAGAGATGTGATGGCATAGTTAGTGGTGTTTGCTTCTATGAGTCTAGACTGCAAGATGGGTGTCCAGATTTGAGTCACAACTCTGCCTGGGACTTCCTGGGAGAGTGACATTTCCCAACAATTTAATAGGGGTGGGTTCTGAAGTTTAAGTCCAGACCCTGGCTCTTCCCAGATGTGTGACTTTGGACTAATGACTTAACTTTTCTGAATCTCATCTATAACACAGGGATGTCAATAGCAGTAAACACCCTAGTCATTTTGTAATTTATATAATTAACATAACACTAAGTGTCTGTTGTTCTGCTAAGCACGTTAATAATATTAATTAATTTAAAATTTCAGAAGTCAAATAACTCTCAGTCCCTAGATCAGGTCCTGGCATACAATAAGGCATTAGTAAACATTTTAATTATCACATTGTTAACTGGCTTTCCTAACCTGTTTCCTTCTCACTGAAACCAAGATCAGAATTCTAACTCTGTGTTGGTTATGAAGATCAAAGTTGCTCTGTTAAAAGCTATATAGAAGGTAAATGTGCTTGTAAACACTTGTCACCTCCCTATGAAGGAGAAAGGAGTATCCGTGGTGATTAGAGACAGCCTGAAGGAGTTGCTATGGGGACAGATATGGGGAATATCCCCTAGGAATTTGCTATCTCTCTTTGCATCTGGGTTTTTCTCCTGTCTTTGCCAGAGCATTCAGGCCTTGGAAGTCCCCAGTATCTGAGCTGTGGATTCTTAGGATTCCCCTGGAACACTAATTAGGCCTCTGTCCTGCTGCAGGTAGCTTTGCGGTGTGGGGGGGCCTATTCTCCACCATCGATTGTGGCCTGGTGCGGTTGCGAGGCAAGGAAGATCCCTGGAACTCCATCACCAGTGGAGCACTGACCGGGGCTGTGTTGGCTGCCCGCAGTGAGTGCCCTCAACCCTGGCCCCAGCTCCTTCCACTCTGTTCTACTGGCCCTCACCTCTCTCTCCCTGCCTTCTCGCTTTTCCAGGTGGTCCATTGGCCATGGTGGGCTCAGCAATGATGGGGGGCATCCTGTTGGCCCTCATTGAGGGTGTTGGCATTCTTCTTACTCGCTACACTGCCCAGCAATTCCGCAATGGTGAGTACCTGCTGAAGCTGATTAGGGAGAAGTGGGAGATGCTCTGCCTAGCCTCCTCTGTTCACCTTTACCTGATTCTTCCCTCTCCAGCACCCCCGTTCCTGGAGGATCCCAGCCAGCTGCCCCCTAAGGAGGGTACCCCGGCTTATCCCAACTATCAGCAGTACCACTGAGGACGTGACTGCCTATCACCACCACCTTGGGAGCTCCTCCTCAGTTCCCTCCCCGATGATCTACCTCGAAGGGAGGGCTGGCTCCCACTTGGCCCTGGGACCCTCCAGAGAGGGCCTCTACTCTTTCTCTGAGCCCTTGTCACAGGGAAGGTGTGGGACACTCCAGCTGCTCTTATGGGTCCCCTTCTCTCAGGGCACCCAAGCTCCACACACATGTAACAAGCTCTCACCCCAACCCCTTCCCATGGCACCCTGACAAGTATTTAAAGCCAGTTTTGAAATGCTTGCATATGTACTCTTTGAGTCATCTACGGGAACCCCTCCTTAGGACAAGGAGCAGAGCCCTCTTTAGGGAATCAGAAGCCCTAGATTCTGGATTCCCACAGAGCGGGCTGTAGTAAATGTCTGTGGGATGAATGAGCAGGAAGTGAGTGAATCAAGATGTGAATAGGTATGTGAATAAGCATGTGTGTGGGCCAAGTGATGAATCATAAGCAGACAGAGGAACAGGCTTGGGAAAGAAGGGAACACAAGGATTGCTGGGGTAAGGGGGTGGTTCTGCACTAAACACCCCTGACTTATTGTTCCCCCAAAGCCCCCATTGCCAAGGCTGGGAAATCTGTCCTCACAATGAACTCTGATATTCTGGATACCAGCCACCCCATTGGTGTGAAGATAAACTTCATCATGGACCTGGGATGAGAGTAGGGATCAGGGAGACCCAGCTTCCTTGAAGAAGGTGTCCTGCATTGGTCTCTTCTGTACCACAGAGATACTTCTGCTTTGTGAAGCTGTGTTGTTGGTGTTTCTTTTTTTAAGGGTAACCACAGAATAACCAGAAATGACTTCATTCATTGGGGTGGAAGAGTTATAGGAAAGAGATTTTTCTGGATGTACATCAGCCCCAAATACTATCTCTTCCATGTAAACCCTACATGTGTGAGGCAAACATTGTCTCCACTGGGGCGCAAGTGCTCCAGTGCAAACGGCCTCATGGGAGACATAAAAACTGTTCCTTTTGTGCAAGTTGTGGCAAAGAGGTGGAAATGCTTTTATACAAAGTCACTCACTTGAGGTGCAAATGATAAGTCTCAAGACCTCTCAAGGCTTCAACAGGGAGCTGGTGGTCCTCAGCAGTAGCAAAACTGTAACACTGCCTGCTTGATTGACTCAGTGTCAGGCAGAGCCCAGCCACCTGAGTAAAGGCCCTCAGGCAGGGAGGGCAGGGTAGGGGTAGCAGGCACTGTGTACACAGCTCTTAGAGTGTTCCATCCTCAAACTCACCTTCACAGGCAGGCCTTTGTAAAACCTGGGTGCCAGTCAGACCCAAGGTATCTCAGGCAGCCACCCTTGTATTTCCGGACCACTTCCTTTAGCCCCACCCTTCCTCACCTTCAGGCCGATATCCTCTGTATATCCAGACTCCACCCTACACCTATCAAACACCATCCCATTAGCTCCTCTGAGCCTTTCCCTTCCAGGAGTGAGCAGGCTCCATCCCCCTCAGGCTGCAGTGATGCTCACAGACTGTAATGCCTCTAGGCTCTACCTCTCAGGCTCCACACCCTTCCTATCTTTCAGCCCTGCTCTCTGAGGCCCAACCCCTATGCATCTCCCTGGTCCCCATCAAATGGGCTCCGCCCCAACAGGCCCCTAGGATCGACAGTTTCCTGGCCCTCAGTAGCCTCTAGGCCTCTTTGCATCTTTCGGCCCTTGCCCCTTCCTAGGCTCAGGCCCTGACCTTTAAGGTACCTCCAAACCCCAGGAGCTCCGCCGTCTTCAGCGTCCCTGGTCTGGAAGGTGGCTGGACCCGCAGAGTCGTGAAGCAGCTACTGGAGACTTCCAAGGCCTTCTGCTCTGGCTCTTCGGGCCGCTGGCTGGGGCGAGGCGGGGCCGGGGGGAGTGGGTGATGAAGAAGGGCTGGACCAGTACTGAGTTTAGAACCCAAGATTCCAGGCTTCGAGTGAGAGATGGAGGACAGCATTGAGCAGTGGGTGTGGCTCTGTGGGGAGCCTGGAGTCCTTGATGTCACCAAGCTGCTAGTCCTCAGGCCCCGCCTCTTGGCCAGACTATGGGCCCATTTCTCTTCTCAGAAGAGGATGCGGACTTAGACCTCGGAGTTCCTACGGGCAGGGAGTGCAGAGACTGAGAGAAGGCTGGAGTGAGGATGAAAGAGATGAAGGCGAGAAATGGAAATTGAGAGATACAGGGAGATAGAGACACTAATGGAAATGTAGAAAGAGATGGAGGCAGAGAGAGACGAGATAAACGAAGAGACAGACAAGAAGAAAGGGTAGAAACAGACAAGATGCTGTGTAAGGGTCGGAGATACAGGTAGGGACGTGGGAAGAACTGCATCAGAAGGAGGCAAACGCAAGAGAAGGCGAAATGGTGGTGTATAGCTGTGAGCTGGATTCAAGGGCTGGACGGCTAGAGAGCTATCAAACCCAGCCTCAGACCACCTGCCCACTTACCTTCTTTCTAGCTGAGGGGCCTCAGAGAGGCAGAGAGATACTGACCTGCACCCTTGCAGCCTCTCTCCCTCTTTCGCTGGCTAGGTCGCACTCTCTCATCTCTAATTTCCTTCCAACATCCTTCTAACAAGCATTTCAGCTGCCCTTCCTCAGTTCCTTCCTGTCATCTTCCCTGTTTCCTCCCAGGCTTAGCCCCTTCTATCAGTCTCGATCTCAGTCATTCTTCAGTTCTCTCCTTTGATCCTCCTGGCTGATGGCTCTGTCTCCCTGTAGCCTCTGGCTTTGCCATCCACCTGTTCACATGGTGGATGGTGGGAATATTTAGTGGATGAGGAGGGTTACAGAGGTGGACAGAAACAGGGAAGAAAAGGGGATAGGGTGGGGGAATCACCCTATCTACTTTCTCAGGCAGAGGCCCTGAGAGGATGAGGAGAGAGACATAGGTAAATCAAAGACAGGCAAAGAGAGAGAGCTACACCAAGAGAAAGAGTAGTCAAAGTTTACAGAGATACCAAAGGAAAGACAGAGCTGCAGAAAGAAATACTAGGAAAGAGAAAAAGCAGTACAAGTAAAAAGAGGAAAAGAATATGAAAGTGAGGAGATAGAGAGAGAGATTGGAAGAGTCAGACAGAAAAAGGATATAGAGACAAAGAGAAAGAACAAGACAGAGAAGTGAGAAGGTTGTGCAGAGGGAGGGAGAAAGTAAGAGAAATGAGAGTTGGGCGCACACACTTTAACCTGAGTCTGAGGATTGCTCATCTGACTTCTTGTCTTCTGTTCTTTTAGTGGCAGTTGGAGAACCAGGCCAGACTGGGCAGGATAGCTCTGCCATTCCCACCCTCACTGCCTCAGGTCATCTAGGTGGGTGGGATGGTTACCTCTCCTGGAGATATGATGTTGGGAACTGGGAATCATCTCAAGTAGTTCATTTAGGGCCAACCTCTGGAGCTGACCAGTGGGGGCCATCTCTGGGGAATCAATCTGCAGGGTCATCAGATTGCCTGTAAGCTTGTGGAAGAAGAAAGATATACTAATCAACACCTTCTGAATTGATAGAAAAATCTTCCTTTTGTTACCCTCATTATACATATGAGGAAACCGAAAGCACAACAAAGAGGTAAAACAGCTTGTCCATGGTTATACTGCCCAGAAGTGACAACGCTGGGCTTTATATCTTTATTTATAGTGCTTAGAGTTTCAGCAATGTCATTTGCAACATAATTTCCAGGACAACACATTATCAGTCATGATTACAGGTGCCATTGGAAGGATTTTTGCAGGCCATAGGCACAATTTCTGAGTCCCCTCTTTTAAAGTAATAATTTCAAGGACAAACTTGCTTAGTGGAGATCAAGTTGGCAACAATCCTGGGCATTCAAACAGGGCTCTGTGTTCATACAGGAGCTCAAGACAAAGTTTCTCATTTTAACACCTCACCAAATCAGATGATGTGAACCATCTTCATGATGAAGAATGAAAGCTCTCCCTCCACAGTTCATGAAGGTGGTGGGGGGACATCTTCTTTCCTCCTTAGAATCCTTTAGTTAATTATGAAGACACAAGGCTGGGCTCTGAAATTTTATTTAGTGAGCATCAGAAAGAAAAAACAAGCCTATGGAGCTAAATTTTTATTGCAAAATATAAAGGTTGGGGCCAAAGATATATATTTTTTAATTTTAATGAAACAATATATATTTTCCTTTTTAAAAAGAAAATCTCTCTTCCTTTAGGGTTTGTCCCCAGTGAACCCCATTTCCTTAATAATTTCAGTCCACACAGGTTCTCTGTACACTCATTTTCCTCGGGCTGGAGTCTAACTTTTGAGGACTTAGAGAGGACATGGGAGAATGGACTGTCTTTGGAGATCATTTCTTCACACAAGTGACTTCTGAGATGTGCCAGGTCCTGTGTTGTCCTCAGCTGTTAATCCATGCCTTATGCTCTGCTTTATCCTTCAAACTGGCTATAGGATACCTCCAGGTCTAACTCTCTCTCTCAGTTAAATCTGTTTTCCCCAGGGCAATAGGAAATATTGCTTCTCTCCCCAGCCATAATGGGAGCTTGATGGTTTTATGAGGCCCATCTGCTTAGAACAGCAGTCCCTAATCTTTTTGGCACCAGGAACTGGTGCTCCTATGAGAATCTAATGCATAATCTGAGGTGGAGCTGAGGTGGTGATGCTAGCACTAGCAAGCGGCTGCAAATACAGATGAAGCTTCACTCACTCACCAGCCACTCACTTCCTGCTGTGCAGTCCAGTTCCTAACAGGCCAAGGACCTGTACCAGTCTGTGGCCCAGGAGCTGGGGACCCCTGGCCTAGACCATCATACAGACATGTCTACCCCAATAGACACAGTCAACTTCAAAACACATAAATGACAAAGGATAAATAGCCACAACATATAAAGAACTCCTACAAAACAAGACAAAGACAAGCAACACAATAGAAAAGCAAGCAAATGCTAAGAAAACATTTTTACAAAAGAGGCACAAATGACCAATAATATATGAAAATAATGCTTATGGTAAGTCAGGGAACTATGTATTAAGACATATAAATACTACTCATATCAATCAGTTGGGCAAACTATTTTAAATCTGATAATAGCAAGTGTTGATAAGGAATTCTAGAAACAAATTGTCTCATTCACAGCTTATGGGAGTATAGTGAGAAGAACAATCATTCTGGAAAAGTGTTTGGCAGTATCTACTGGAGCTGCATATGTGCATACTTATCACTCAATGATGTCATCTCTACATATACACCTAACAGAAATGTGTACAAATGTTAACCAAAGACATCTACAAGAATGTTTATAGTAGCTTTATTCATAATAGCCCCAAATTTAAAACTACCAAAATGCACATCAACCTAAGAATGGATCAGTAAATTGTGGTGTGTCCACACAATGGAATAGTATAGAGCAATGTGTTGGAGACAAATTTCTGCAGATTTCTCATGTTCCTGCATGGTCTAGGCCTTCTGAGCAAAGGTCGTGTTTGAAAAGCAGTTTTGGAGATAGTGTATCCCTCTGGAGGGATTTAGAGACAATTGGGATAATAAACCTAGAAATGTGTCTCCTATCCAACCAAGAGATTGTTTACATTCCAGGGTAAAGAGTAATCTCCGCCTATGGAGGCGAGGACAGCCAGATTTGTCAGCAGCTTCATAAAAGCCCAGTCTCCTAATTTCAGGTTTCTCTCCTGTAGTGCAACACACTGCATGCAAGGGAAACATCTGGCCTCATGCAAATTGGGGCATGAGGAACCTCTGGCTGCTGCTTTTTGCTGTGAGTAATAAATGGTCTGTTTTTCTGACACATGCGTGCGTGTGTGTGTGTGTGTGTGTGTGTGTGTGTGTGTGTGTAAAACTGTGGCAGGCTAACTTATTAGCTTTTGCATAGTGTAAAACTTCAGGTTCTGTCTTAACAGCATGAAAATGGGATGTGGTTCCATAGTGTAGCAGTTAGCATGTCTCCTTTACATACAGAAGGTCCTGGGTTCATGCCCCAGTGGAGCCACAGTCCATGGTCTATGGCCATGCCACCCTGAACAAGACCAATGTCTAATTTCAGAAGCTAAGCAGGGTCAAGCCTGATTAGTAGTTAGATGGGAGACCACCTAGGAAGACGAGGTGCTGTAGGCATAAATAATGATAAATAATAAAAGAAAAAAAAACATGAAAATGAACAACTGTAATTCCATGTACATAGCATAGATGAATTGCCCAGTGTTGTACAAAAGAAGCTGCTAGACATAAAAGAATGCATGCCATATGATTGTCTTTATACAAAGTTTAAAAATCAGGCTAAATTAAACCATGCTGTTACAAATCAGGGTGGTGGTTACCCTGGTGGGGATGCTGGGGTCAGTGATAGGAAGTGGGCACAGGGGAGACACATGAGATGAGGTGTTAGTCATATTCTGTTTCTTAATCTGGTTGCCAGTTACTGTGTATTCAGTTTGTGAGCATTTATCAGATTGTACCTTTCTGACATGCACTTTTCTGTATGTACATCATGCCTCACTAACGATTTAAATAAGAACTAGAGCCATGTGTATCAACATGGATAATTCTCAAACCTACAATGTTGAGACAGAGAAAAGAAAGTCTAAGACTGCTATGTAGAGTATGGTATTTGTTTTAAACAAGTTTTAAAAAACATTCAAGTAACATGCAGTTTATGGATTCCTAATTACACAAAAAAATAATAAAAACATGCAAGGGAATGATCGACAATAAATTCAGAACTGTAGTTACCTCAGAGAGAGGGAGAGGTATAGAACTGGGTAGAGTTTCAGCTGGAGCTGAAATATTTTTGTTTTTTAAGGAAGAAAAGACTTAAGGCAAATGACAAAATGTTGAGATACATTGGAAGAAGAGTTTCCAGGTGATCATTATAGTATTTTCTTGTACAGACTATTATACATTTGAAATATTTAATAATTTAAAAGAATAAAAAGAATCCTGCTGGTATTAAATTGAATTTATATATTAATTTGGGGACACATTTATCCAATGTTGACTCTTCACGCCTGGAACATTATCTGTCTCCTCATTTATTCAGGTCACCTTTTTTTCTTCTGTAAAAATGTATTCAGCTTGTACTTTTCTTGCTCAATGTAGTCACAGGAAGTTGATAAATTTTGTTACTGTGATGAACTGTATCCTTTTGTATTAAATTTTCTAATCTTTAGTGTCTATAAAGGAAGACTTAAATTTCTTGTTTGATCTTATTTCTGCTCACCTTGCTTACTTTTCTTATTAGATCTAAAAATTTTTCATATGATCCTTTAAATTTCCTAAATAAATAATATCAAGAGCTTCAGCCAAAGGCCACCAGGAACACACCAGTAGTTGAACAAAATTGGGTTTTCATTGCAATGAGGGAGAAAAGCACCTCATGGAGAACCCTGGAACATCTCAGTAAGAGAGAGTTCAGAAAATATGAGAAGATGTAGGTTTATGTTAGATGATCTTGGGGGAGGGTTAAAGAAACAGGACTTCACTTTGGATTTGGCTGCTCTCAGAAAGTAGGGGTAATTCTATGATGAAGTATTTCAGTAATTCATATCTAGAAGGCAAGAGGAATGAAGCAATAACTAATACGGAAGCAGAAAACACTTATATTAGACAGGATAGAGAGATGTTTGGTCATTTTGTGGTTTGGACGATGTTCATGTTTTTGTCTGTGCCTAGACTTGATTACAAAGTGGTATGTTTTTTGTTTGGATCTCTTGTGGTCACAGAGAGGCCTTGTATGATATTGATATGTTGTGGAATTGTTCATGTCCAATAGAATGTCAAGCCTTAGTTGTTAGTGACAAGCCAGCCTCTCATAACACCAAGGCCTAGATAATAGCATCAGGCCAGTTCCTGGATATCAAGGACTACATTTCTCTTTTTTTAGTATCTCTTTTGTCCAAAGTTAGTGGTGTGATCACTTTACAGAGGTAAGATGGACCCCCTATACACAAAACTTAGTTTGGATGTTCAGCCTGATGATGCCACACAGGTACCAAGAAGGCATGGACAGGTTTATTAGTCACATAATGAGGCTTTCTGGAGATGTCAGGGGAAAAAAACTGGTTTGAGATTTTATTGTGGTTAAGGGATGGGACTGTGGGGAGGGATCCCACACACAACCAAAGCTTGGGTGGTTTGAATTTCCTGCCAGTGCCGAAGGAGGGAGCAACTCAGATTTTCTTATAGCTTGCCCAGATGTGAAGGAGAGGGTAAAGGGGAGGGGTGAAGCTTAAAAGTTGTCACCAGGTAAACTAACAAAAATGGAGTCAGACTCTTTATTATAGTTGGATGAAGTCAGACCATAATACACAAATCTGTATATTCTGATCTCTGCCATTGCCGAGGTTTTGTCAATCTGGAGGTGGTTCAGAGAAAGTTGTCTGCACTAGGACTAGTTTCTCCTGCTCCTTCTGTTGCAGGATGAGTTGCTGACTCCTCTGATGTGACAAGGGTTGTACAGTGACATTTAAGTGTACCACAGGCAGTTACCAGAAACAGTGATAATTGGTCCTTGTAATAGAATAGACCCTGGAGACAAGGACCTAGATGACCAAACCCAGATCATGGAAACATGTCCCAAAGCCCAACTGGTCTCTTGGGGAGAGCCAGGTACCTTTTTTTTAGCCTCATTAGAAATTGTTCTACTTGACCTATAGTATTTATATAAGTGTAGTAGAAGTGTTCACTAAAGCATAAACTCCCCGCTTGACTGGCCAAAGGAAATCAAGGGTTATGAGCTTGTTCATGACAAATCTAGTAATGAATTTAAATGTAAAGTGGTTTGTTGGACTTCTGGAGTAGAAGTTGTGTCATTTGTAACATCTGCTAAATTCAGAGACAAGTTTGGGGCCACCTTTCCAATTATATTATCCCCACTGTGGGAACTGCAGCTCATATGAAGAAGGAGTCAGCTGTCCCTACTGGGAGTTCTTCTGAGGAGCCTGTGCTTGTCTCATTTTTGGAGCTTTCTGGAAATCTTCAGGAAACACAAGAAGGATGTAGTTTTAAATATCTGAATGTCTGGAACAATTATCCTGAATACACAGGGTAAATTAGTGTGCAGCAGGCAGATTAAGCCTCATATATCCTCCTGGAGCACAGACTGTATTGGGAGTACATGCATCACTTATCACAGCATAAAAAAGACAATTTGCATCCCTCAAGAGGGATATATTTTTTGAATGAAGTTAAACAGTAGTAGCAAAATAGGCTGGAGTTTCTCTGAAGAGAACAAACTGCCCCAATGTGAGCCCCCATTCCTGATGGACTAGGCCACCCTGATTTAATTGTAATGACCTCGGCAGAAAGTCTGTGAGGCCAATGTCCAATTTTTACAAGATAAAGGTTTGGGATTAATTTTTTGAGGGAAACGTAAGTACCAGAAGAGACCTATAGAAATAAAGCTACCTTCTAAGGTATTTGAAAGAGCAGCTATATTAAATTTTTGTCAGTTTTAGGTAGGTGTGTTTGTGTGTGTGTGTGTGTGTGTGTGTGTGAGAGAGAGAGAAAGAGAGAGAGAGAGAGACAGAGACAGAGACAGAGACAGAGAGACAGAGAGATTTAGCAATCAAATTCAGAGAAGTAGTCATAGTCTGAGCAAACACTCAAGAGAGAGTTTTTTTTTTTCTCTTGAATGACAGAGGGAGACCATAGGATATCAAAAGTAACAGGGTGAGCATAAGGGAGATCATACTGAGAGGTATTTTAGTTGGTTACTAGAGGGTGTCAAGCTATAAATATAGTTAAAATTAATAGTGGAACACAAAGAAAAAAGGTGCTGAAGTATCAGAAAATTAATTTTTTAAATATATTTTTCAGTTACTGTTGACATACAATATTATATTAGGTGTACAACATAGTGATTAGACATTTATATACCTTATGAAGTGATCACCCGCATGAGTCTAGTACCCATTTCTAGTACACTAAACAGTTATTAAAATATTGACCATATCAGAAAATTAATCTTGTTTGATGGCTTGGGCAGAAGTTGTCCATCTCTGCAGTCATCAGCTTCTGGAGAATTCCTAAGAACCCTCAGTTTGAAGACTATTAATAAGGTATTTTTCTCTTGAGGCTCCAGAGAGGTTTTCTCTTTGATCACTCAGGCTTTGTTTAGGTGGATACTTTGGAAATGCAGAACATCTGGAGGCATCATACTGGGTATCCAGTAGTGTTAAATCAGATTGGCCTGTAACAGGGCATAGACTCTAGGTTTTGAAGTGAAATTACAGAACATGTGGGAGTAATCTGTTATTAACTCAGAAGTAACTAGAGGTGGTCCCCAGAGAGGTTAGATCTGATTGCTATCAAGGCTAATGGCAACACTTTTAGGCCCTGGAAGTTAGAGGGTTTCTCAGAAGTTTATTGATTTTACTTTTAGAATTCCATTTGGTCTATCTACTTTTTCTGAAGACTATGGTGATAATAGCTGTAGAGTTTCCAAGGGCTAAAACTTTACAGAGTTTTAAAATAACAGTTATTTAAATAAATGCAACACATGTCCCTGTTAATGGAGAGGTAATTTGAGATACCCCAGTCAAGAATAAAAAAGCAAGCAATTACCTCTACCATTTCAGGAGAAGCTCAACACACCTGGAAAAAACCCACAACCAGATGTGCTCATAGCCCATTTGGAGGTATTCAAAAATGCCTCGAGTCTTTGGTTCCTACCCATGTCCTGCCTTGTCTTTGCCATGACTGTGTTATTGGAGGTATGACATGTGAGAGGATCATCACAGCAAGACCTTTAATATTATTCCATCAGTGCTTATTTAGTATCAAGGCCAATTTATCTCTGCAATTGTAGCTAATATCATGAAATGCTAACATCCTTGCTTCTTATGGCTAGCCCAAGTAATGGCAAGCTATACAGAAATTCCTTCATTTGTTGTCTGTTTTGATAAGGGTTCCTATAGTGGCTTAAGATGAATATGAAGTTATCACTGTAAAAGTCTAGTTAGGTTTCCTCTGAAAAGAGAGGGGAAGAACTGTGGCTTCAGAAAAACACAATTTGATGTAAACATATGCCAAAGGGAGTTATTATAGCTAATTTAAACAATAATTCAGGCCCTTGACAATTTTATCAAGACATACTGTTAAAAAGTCAGCACTTATTAATATCCACATACAGAAATGAAGAAGATGTCTATTTTGTTAAATAAACTAATCTCTTTCTTTTAGATAGATAAAACAAACCATCGACTTCTTACTGAACTCCAGCTGTTTGCTGCTTGGGTTGTTCTATTCAAGAATTAGATGTGGTTGTTAGGTAGTTTTATTTATTTGCAGCAAGTAAAAGAGACGGGGGATTCATATCCAAAGCTCTGATTCCCCAAAGGGAGGTTTAGCCCCATTGCTTATATATGCTGTTTGGTTATTACATGCTGATTTCTTCTTTGCACTTGTCTACACTTACCTAGTTGGGTTTAGGTAAAGTTCATCTTGTTATAGCTGAGTCTGCAAAATGTTGTGCTGCATTTTACCATTTAGTAAGAGCTGCCCAGACCTGAAACCCTTGTTCTACCTAACGTCTTCATGCAGATTTCTGCACTTTCTATTCTAAGGCATCTCTCAAATGAACCATCTTGTTCATAGCAAAAATTTCCCAAAGTGGTTACTTCAGTTCCAAAATTTTCTTAATGAAATTATAACAGTTATATATGTGTGTGTGTGTGTGTGTGTGTGTGTGTGTGTGTGTGTGTGTGTATTGCCATTACAGTGAGAAAACATGAAGGAAGCAGTTACTTGGCCTAAAAGAGGCACAATTTTAGACTGAGAGGATCCCACAAGAATCGCAGTGTTCCCTAAGGATGGTGCTTGTATAACTTGATGGCTCCAGATTTTGGCCAAAGGCCAATTGTCACTGATCATGGACCAGAAATAAAAACTCTTCTGATTCTGGACAGATGCAGTGAAACAAAGGAATTCTCAGGGACATAAAGACAAGACTGAGTAAGAAATTCACATAACGTTGTGTTTTCCCATTTATTTTTATTGCAGTAAAATACACATAACATAAAACTTACCATCTTAACCATTTGTAAGTGTGCAGTTCAGTGATATTAAATACATTCATATGTTGTTCAGTTATTGCCACTATTCACAACTCTTTTCATCTTGTGAAACTGAAACTCTGTACTCATTAAACAAACTTCCCATTCTTCCTTCCCTCTAGCCCCTGGCACCCACAATTCTACTTTCTATCTCTGTGAATTTGACCACACTAAGTACCTAATACTGAACTCATACAATTCAGTTGACCTTAAATAACATGAGGGTTAGAGGAGCTGACTACCTACACAGTCAAAAATCTTCATATAACTTTTGACTCCCTGAAAACTTAACTACTATTGACCTGAAGCCTTACTGATAACATAAACAGTTGATTAACACACATTTTATATTTTATATGTATTATATACTGTATTTTTATAATAAAGTAATCTGGAGAAAAGAAAATGTTATTAAGACAATCATAAGGAAGAAAAATACATTTATAGTACTGTACATTTTTAGCGAAAAACATCTGCATGTAAATGGACCTGTGCAGTTCAAGCCCATGTTTGTTCAAGAGCCAACTGTATGTCTTTTTGTAACTGGCTTATTTCACTTTGAATAATATCCTCAAGGTTTATCTATGATGTTGCATGTGTCAGAATTTCCTTCCTTTTAAAGCAGAATATTTCATTGTATGTATATACCACATTTTGCTTATCCATTAATCCACTGATGGACACTTGGATTGCTTCCATGTTTTAGCTATTGTGAACAACACTGCTATAAACATGGGTGTACAAATATCTCTTTGAGACCCTGCTTTCATATAAGGTTTTTGATGGTGATTCAAGTCATGTTTGTCCAAAAGAGGCAGTTTGAGAAGAACTTATGAATTCATTAACCCTCAGGGTCAGCTCAGAATAGATGTATCAAGGCTATGATCATTCTCTCCCTATAGACTTTTCCTTTTGTTGCAAAATATCACTCAACATTGAAACTAAATATGAGACTCATTCTATGCAACTGAACAGACTATAGGAGCAGGCGGAAAGCTAGAAAACAATTTTATCAAGTTGAAATCCATATCTGATCAGGGCCAGGGTCCCAAGGATTCTTATTCTCAGGAAAACAAACAAAACAAGTAAATCCAATGCAGAAGGGCCTTAGTGCAATGTCTCTATTCAGTTCATTGTGAACTTAGTCCCAGGGACGGGCAGCAAGGAGACTCGATTAGCTGGAGACACAAGGGGTTTCAGATATGTGCACTATTACTGAGTTGAAGGTCACAGTCCAGGGTAGTGAGGGCCTAAGCTGAATCTCAAGGAAACTTTCATCTGTGTTAATGTCTATCAGTCAAAGACCGTGGGGAACACAGCTGTAGTCAAACCTGGTTGAGTTTATTGGCTCGCTGCAATAAGGGAGATCACACATCATGGGGAACCATGGAGTATCTAAAAAAGGGGTGTTAGAAATAAGTTATTATTGGATTTAGCTTATGTTAGGTGGTTTTGTAGTTTTCAGTGTACAGGTCTTGTATTTATTTGTAAGTTTTTTATTATTTTTGATGCTATTACAAATTGAATTGTTTTCTTAATTTCATTTTTCGATTGTCCATTGCTAGTGTATAGAAACATAATTGAGTTTTGTAATACTGACCTAGTATCTTAAAACTTTACTGGTCTCATTTATCAGCTGTAATGGTTTATTGTGGAATCCTTAGGATTATCCATGTACAGTGTCATGACATTTACATATAGAAATAATTCCATTTCTGCCTTTCCCATACAGATACCTTTTATTCTTGCTGATTGCTCTGGCTAGAACCTTCCATACAATGTTGAATAGAAGCGATGAGAGGACAGCCTTGTCTTATGATCTTTGAAGGGAAAGCTTTCAGTCATTCACCACTAAGTATGATGTTAGTTGTGGGGTTTTTGTTCTTTTTCAGGTTGAAGAACTTTTCTTTTATTCCTAGTTTGTTGATGATATGTTGATTCATGATAAAAATATATGATATAAACATATGAAAGAGTTTTGAATTTTGTCAAATGCTTTTTCTGCATCTATTGAGATGATTATGTGGTTCTTGTCCTATATTCTATTGATATGGTCTATTACAAATAGATTTCAACCTTACATTCCTAGGGTAAATCCCACTTAGTATATAATCCTTTTTATATGTTGCTAGTTTTGGTTTGCTAGGATTTTGTAGAGAATTTTTGAGTTTATATTCTTAAGAATTTATATTCTCTAGTGATTGCTTTGTCTGGTTTTGCTTTGGTCCTCATAAAATGAGTTGGAAATGTTCTCTTTAACTTTTTGGAAGAGTTTAGGAAGGATTACTGTTAATTCTTCTTGAAATTCTTGGTAGAATTCATCAGTGAAACCACCTCTTCCTGGCCATCTCTGTGGGAAATTTTAAAATTAATTAATTAATTAATTATTAATTTCAGTAGTTTACAGAAACTCTTCTCCAGTATAGCTTTGTTCTTTCTCTCCTCTTTTGTTCTGTTATTACCAGGCAAATTATATCTTTATACCTTCTTAGTCCATCAATAAGTCTTATAATTAGTTCTTCATGCAGTTGTCTTTTAAATCAGATAACAGAAAAGTTACAAAATATGTATTTATACTGTATTTTATATTACCTACACAGTTACCTTTCCTAATGTTCTTTATTTCCTTATGTGGTTTTGAGTTACCACCATTTTAGCTTGAAGGACACACTTTAGTATTTCTTGTGGGTCAAGTCTGTTAGTGATGTTTTTGTTTACCTGGGATTGTCCTCATTTCTCCCTCATTAAAAAATATATAACTTTTTTACTTGTGGTAAAATACACATAACATGAAATTTCGCCTTAATTTAAAAAAAAATTTTTTGCTGCATTTGGAATTCATGGTCGACATTTTCTTTAAGCATCTTGAATATGTCATCTCTTTGCATCCCAGCCTCTGTTTTCTGTTAAGAAGTCAGCTGTTATTCTTGTGATCATACCCTTGTACATAATGCATCATTTTTCTCATGTTGCTTTCAAGATTTTCTCTTTAGATTTTGACAGTTTGATTATGACGTGTTTATATGTGAATCTCCTTTAGTTTATTCTACTTGATGTTTGTTGATCTGTTGGATGTATAGATTAATGTTTTCCACCAAAGTTGGGAAGGATCTTTATTTTGCCCTCAAACTTGAAGACCAGGTTGACTAAATACAGAGTTTTAGCTTAAAAACTTCCCCTCCTAGCCTCATAGCTTTTAAGCTATTGCACCATGTGTTCTAGTACCTATGTTGATCGAGAAAACTCTGATGCTGCTTTATATTTGAGGTGATTTATTTTACATCTTTAGAAACTTCTTCTTTACCCTTGGAGTTCTAAATTTCCTCGGGATCAATCAATTAATTAATCAAATATTACATAACTATTTTATGTTGGACACAGTGATAGGGAGATACAGCCATGACATTATAGGTGGTGTCCCTGCTCTTACTTATAGAACTTCCATTCTAATGGGGGAAAGAGGCAGACAAGTAACAAATACATAAGTACAGGTTGCAATAAAAACAATAAAGAGGATGGGGCTCCATTTACATAAGGTGCTCAAAGGAGCAACTGATTCTATGTAAGTATAGCATGTACAAATGCATAAATAAAGAAAGATGCATGTTAAATTTTCAGCATTGGTCTTTTATGGCTCTTAATTTTCCTCTTTCAATGTTTATCTCTTGGCCTTTTGGGATCTTCAAATTTGAGATGCTTATTCAAAATTATATTCCAGATTACTAATTATCTCTTGTTATATCCATTCTATGTATTCAGCCCTGTGTCCTTTGATTGCTCTTTTCATAGCAGCCTCTTTTTGTAAGATTTTATTAATTTAGAGCAGTTTTAGGTTCACAGAAAAATTGAGAGGAGGATACAGAAATTTCCCAATACCCTCTGTCCCTAAACATGGCTTCCTCTTATTTTATGAGTATAGTATCAATATTTGAGAAGTATCCATATTCTTTTGATTATCTTTGTTGCCTCTCATTTTTCCTGTTCCATTATTCTTTGTTCTGTTTTGTGCCATTGTTTTTTCTTACTCATTTCAAAACTTTATACATATTTATTGAGCACCTACTGCATTCCAGGCATGGGGATGCAATGGTGAAGAAATCAAAGACTCTGTTACCATGAAATATACATTGTAGTTGCAGAGACAGTATATAAAACAATATAGAGATAATATAATGAAGGCAAATGATAAGTACTACAATGGCAGACTATGGAGACAGGATGCTAGGTAGAGAGATCAGGGAAAGCCTCACTGAAGGGGTGATGTCTGAACAGACAAGAATGAAATGAGACAACAAGCTACATGCAAAGCTAACAGGAAGTATAAAGACCCTGAAGTTTTGAAAATACTTGGCATGTATGAAGAACAAGAAAGAGATCAATATGGTGGGAGCAGACTCAGTAAGGGGGACAGTGGCAGGAAATGAGGTCAGAGAGGTGGCAGGGCCTAGATCTTACAGGGCCTTATGGACCATGGGCTTTATCTGGGACCATAGACTTTAGCTTTTATTCTGATGGGAGCCAGTGGGAATTCTGAGCAGATAAGAAACATTAGTTAAGTTAGAATAGGATGCCTCTGGCTGCTATATGGAGAGGAGACTGTAAGGAAGCAAGGAAGGAAGTGGGGAGATGAGGAAGGAGGCTATTGTGAGGGTCCAAATGACTGATGATGGTGCTGGCAGTGGAGGGCATAAGAAAGGGTTGGATTTTGGATCTATTTTGAAGGTGGAGACAACACGATTTCTTTAGAGACTAGATGTGGGGATGAGAAGAGAGGAGTCAAAGATGCTTCATGGTTTGTGACCTGAGAAGCTCTGTGAATGATGGACCATTTACTGAGATGGGGGAACATGAAGGAGGAGTAGCATATGTGTGCCTGTGGTATAGAAGCCTAGGAAGCAGTCAATCAATAGTTCAATTTTGGGGAAGTTAACTGAGATGTCTATTAAACATCCAAGTGGAAATGTTGAGGAAGCAGTTGGATTTTATATCTGGATAGGCCCAGGCTAGAGATATGAATTTGAGAGTAGCAGTAAATAAATGCTATTCAAAGGAATTAAAGGGACAGAAAACTCAGGAGGATGTCATACTGGCAAATGCTCCAGACTGAAGTGATATGTGCCACTTCCACTCACAACTCATGAAGAAGTACAATTTTACCATGTTCTATGGTCCTGGAAGTAGGAAAGAAGTGAAAATACAATACTGGCAAACAGCATGAATGACCACCACAGAGAGTCAACAGACTCGTTTTCACTTCTGCAAAAGTCACCACTCCACTACCACTCCCCTGTATTTGTGTTGTGGTTCCCTTAGCTTCTTTTCCCAAAAGACTTGATTCCATCTGCAATCTCTCTTCTAGAAAAGGCCACAGAATAACTGGTCATCTGGTAGCTCCTTTTCTTGAAAAGCATCACCGGAGATTTTTTCTGTGTATTTTTGGGGTTAATTTGGGTAACAAATGAAGGTAAATATATTTTCTCATTAGAGCATTTTGCCACACTCTTCCAGAAGCATTAAAAAATACAGCAAATCAGAACATGTCACTGCTATGCTTCAAACTCATTTCCTTGAATATGCCACACTGCTTTTCACTTTAGACCCTTTTCTTGAGCAGTCTCTCTGCCTAAAATGCTTTTCCTTTATACTCGTCTCCCTGGGTAACTACTCCTTGACCTTTAGTTCTCAGCATAGATACCCTTTTTCAGAGAGAATTTCCCCAGACCCACTCCACTATGGGTGGTAGATCTTTTTACCACTGTACTTGACAACTCTAGGCTAAAGATTAACTTGATTAAGTACTGCCAGACAACTGTCCAGAATGTCTGTTCACCAACAGTATATGAGGGTTCCTATGTCCCCACATGCCAACACTTGGTGTGATTCAGTTTTCTAATTTTTGCCAATATGATGGGTGTAAAGTAATATGTCACTGTTTTTTTTAATTGCTCTTTTGTAATCATTAGTAAAATAAGCATGCCTTCATATGTCTAATAACCTCACAGGTTTCCTCTTGTATGACTTGTTTGTTCCTATCCTTCATCCATTTTGGGAGGGAAAGATTCCTGTTTTTTTTTTTTCTTGTGGATTTCTCCAAGTCCCCTTTATATTCTGGATATTTAACCTCTTGTCAATTCAGGCATAGCAAATATTTCCCACTTTGTTGTGTCTGTTAACTTTGTGGATGGGGTCTTTCATTAAATAGAAATTGTATATTTTGATGTATATATTGTCATTAACATTCTTTGTAGCTTAGCCTTTTAAAGTTTTGTTCAAGAAGTCCTTCTGTATCTGTAGGCCACGTAGTATATTTTCTCCTGTTAATTTACATATTTTCCTTTAATGTTAAAGTATTTAACCCATCTGGAGTTCTCATTTGTATATGGTGTAAGGTAGGGCTCCAGCTTCTTTTCCTCAGTTTTCCTAACAACATTTACCTTTCTGGTTTTGTAAAAAAACACTAACATCTGGTAGGCAAAGTCCATCTTCTTTACTCCCCCTTTTCAAGAATTGATTTAGCTATTCAGCTATTCACAGACTTTTATTCTTTTATATAGATATTTATTTGTTAAGATAAAATTCACATACCAAAAAGTTCACCTTTTTAAAGTGCAGAGTTCAGTGGTTTTTAGTATGTTCACTAAGTTGTGCAACCATCACCATACCAGAACATTTTTATCACCTCAAAAAGAAACCCTGTATCCATTATCTGTGCTCCTCATTCCATTCCCTTCTCCCCCCAGACCCTCGTAACTACTAATCAACTTTCTATCTCCATGGATTTGCCATTCTGTACATTTCACATAAATGGAATCATGCAGTGTGTAGTTTTTTGTATCTAGCTTCTTTCACTTAGTATAGTTTCAAGTTTCATCCACATTACAGCATGTATCAGTACTTCATTTCTTTTTATGGATGAATAATATTCTATTGAATGAATATATGCTTCAAATTGTCTATCCATTCATCAGTTGATGGACACATGGGTTGTTTCTACTTTATGGCTATTATCAAAAATGCTGCTTTTAACATTCATTTACAAGTTTTTGTGAAGACTATATACATTTAAAAATAAATTTTACTGATTTTCCTTAAGACATTCATCTGGAGTTTAAAGTGAGATCATGTTGAAATTATGTATTAATTTGGAGATCATTGGAATCTTTATAATACGAAATTGTCTCATCCAAGAGCATAAAATGTGTCTTAATTTATTCAAATCATCTTTTATACCTTTTAATGAAGTTTTAAAATTTTATCTATAGTGTTCTTATTTATCCCATTTATACTACTTTTCTATTGCAGTGTAACAATATACTGCTCAGCTTAAAACAACATATAGTAACATAATTGTAGTTTCTGTGGGTCAGGACTCTGGGTGTGGCTTAATTGGATTCTCTGCTTAGAGTCTCACAAAGCTGAAATGAAGGTGTTGTAGAACTGAGGGCTTCGATTTCTTGCTGGCTATCCCCTGGAGGTTGACATCAGCTCCTGGAGGCCACCTTCTGTTTGTTGCTGCATGAGGTTCCCCAAAGTATCTGCTTGCTTCATCTAAGCCAGCACAGCAAGAGTTCCTTCTCCTGAAATGACAAGATAGGTGTCTTAACCTCATTTTAAACATAATTACATGCATGTAATCACATACATTTGGTCACCTTTGGTCATGCACACACTTAAGGGGAGGGGATTACACAAGGATGTGAACACCAGGAGGCAAGGATCATGGGAGCCATTTGAAGAGTGGCCATTACACCATCTTCGGGTATATAATCTCCATAGGGAGATGCACATAAGGATTTTCATTGTTGATTTTCAAAGTTGTTTGTAATACTGAGGAAATTAAGGCAGTTAAGATCAGTGGATTAGATATACTCACAGCAATATAAAAGCATCTTGCTTTTCTTTACTTTTAATTTATGTCATGTTGCCATACATCATTTTAATTCCAAACTGAAAATACCTTCATTTTTATGTGATTATAATAGTAATATATACTCATTGCAACATTTTTTTCCAGACAGTAGAGAAAAGTGTAAAGGAGAAAGTGATAAATCATTAGTTATCTCCCTACCCATACATAATTATTAACATTTCCTTCCCAACACTTTTTTCCCTATGGATACACAAATTTTACCAAATTTTTATATCTTTTGAAGTGTCATTTTAAGTGGATAAAACCTATCTATCTATGTATCTATCTACGTATCTATAGGAAAACAAGTAGATATAGACAGTAAAATAAAGACAGAAAATTTGTAGAGATAAAGGGAGAGAGTCAGAAGCAGGGAGAGATAGACAGGAGAGAAAGACAGGTATGGGCACAGAAGGACAGAAAGAGAAATATGGAGAGCAATGGAGAGATGAAGATACTAGCAAAGAGACAACGACAGGATGGAAAGGAGCATTTATTGAGATCCCACTGTACGTGATTCTTATTAAACCTTCGAAGTCACTCTGAGGGGCACTTACTGTTAACTCCTTCATGCAGGTGAGGGGTGCTGAGCTTTAGAATGGTAAACTGACCTGTCCATTGTCACATCACCTGGATTGCACCCATGGCTCTGTAAAGGGCCTAGTCCATAGTAGGCATTCTATAACTGTTTATTCAATAAACAGTTATATATCATATATCTCCTCTCCAAGGGGAAAAAAGTGGGGACTAGACCCCCAATCCACTCCACTAAGTCAGTTTTTCCTCTCTGTCTAATAAGATGACAGCAAGGTTTGTCGCCCTGGCAACTGCCCTCCAACTACCATGGCAACCACCATCAGTCTCCAACTCTCTACCTTGCCCCTTGGGTATATCCATGACAACCGGCGGGATGGAGGGGCTGCAGGAGCTCTGAGGCTGCGCGTGCGTTGAGTGGCAGGAGTGGGTGGCAGGGGAGGGGAGGGGCCTCTGGCATGCGCAGCCGCAGAACACCACAGTCTGGCCTGCTAGCCCCCGCGCTGCGCATTTGCCAGCCAGTCCGCCTGTCCGGAGCCCGGCTCGCTGGGCAGTATGGCGGGGTCGCCACTGCTCGGCGGGCCGCGGGCCGGAGGCGTCAGCCTTCTGGTGCTGCTGCTGTTGGGCATACTTCGGCCGCCTCCTGCGCTCTGCGCACGGCCGGTAAAGGTGCGACCCGGGTCGGGCACGGGGTGGATGTCAGGGAAGGCGGAGGGAAGATGCCATCTCAACCTCATTGGTCCCAGTTCCCAGGACGTGCGGAGACATTAGACAAGGTGGCTTGGGGTCCGCGGCCCAGGCCATGCCGGTGTCCCCAGGGCCCAGCTGGGTCTCTGGGTATGCGGGTGGCGGTGTCCTGGGCTCCACCAGCAGCGACGCCCTGACCATCCCTCCCCGTCCTGCGACAGTGGTGTTGTCTATGGGACTAGCACGTATGAAGGAAGGGGGTGCACGCATCGGTGTGTGTGCATGCGTGATGTGATGACAGGGAGGTGAGGGTGTGGTGTCCATGTGTGTGTCCTTTGATGTGAGTGATTCCAAGCATTCATACAGGGTTACTGTTGTGGGTCCAGTTGTGCAGTGTGTGTGTGATGCTGGGTGTGCTTCTGTGTGTCTTTTCTCAGTGACATCGTGTGTATGTTTATGAATCCTATGGTGATGACGTGACTATGGATGTGTGTATGTGTGTGTGTGATTTCGTTTTTGTTTCGAAGGGAGTGGTCTTTTTATCCGCGTGTGCACATCCCATTTTCGTTCTGTTGGACTGAGTGATTAGGATTTCGTATGTGTGTTCATGATGCTTTTTCTACATGTTCCTTTGTGGATCTGTGTCATGGTGGGAAGAGAAGCCATGATGTCTGTGCTGCATTGTGTCATTAAGGATGGTGCGTGTCCTTGCATCTTGGCGATTGTAACTGAATGAACAGTCATGTGTGTAAATGTGTGCAGTTCCTTGAATGTGGATGTCGCAGTGTTGGGTTGCATATGTGACATTTCAAGGACTGTCAGTCCATGTTAGTGTGTGTGAGGCTGTGTTTGCTGGTGAATGTGTGATTCACTTGGGGCTGAGAGGTGGTAGGTGCCAAGGGCACTTGGAACACATCCTCTTCTAACTCTTTAGAGCTGGCAGATTTTAAAATTTATTAAACATTTTATATATATATATATATATATATATATGTGTGTGTGTATATATATATATATATATATATATATATATGACATAATATATTTAACATAGATATACAAAGTAAGGAATAGTGATACCTATCGCTCAGTTTAAGAAATAGAGCAGGACCAATAGAAGCCACTGGGTGCTCCTCCCCACAGCCACTCTCCTCCATGATCACTATCCTTTTTTTTTTTAATCTTATTTATTTTTAGATGAGGCAACCCTTGGTTGACCTCACAGACTGCAAGGACCTTGTCAACTTACAATCCTTTATTTTGAATTTTTTACACCTACAGCACCTGGTCTTCCTAGGTGGTCTCCCATCCATGTACTAACCAGGCCCGACCGTGCTTAGCTTTCGAGATCAGATGGGATCGGGCTTGTTCAGGGTGGCATGGCTGTATTCACTATTCTATATTTTCTGTCCATTGATCTCTTACTTTTGTTTGTAGTGTATGACCTATACAATATTTTGTTTAGTTTTTCCTCATAGAAATGGAATCATACTGAGTGTCTGGCCTCTGATCGTCACTAGGGGTCACTAGGAAGTCATCAGGTGTCTGTTAGTTTCCGGCAGTCTGCTTTGGAATTCTGCAACCTCCTTTTTTTTCTCTCTGCATTGGTTGTGAGATTCCTCTACATTAAATTGTGTGGTTCTAATTAATTTTTTATTACTGCATAATATTTTATTCTATGAGTATATCATGAGTATATGGGTATATTTTGGTTAATGGATGCATACTCAATATGTCAGTAGACATTTGGGTTGTTTCTGGGCTTTTCTGTCTTTTTTTTTCTTCCCTCTACTTTTGTACTATTACAAACAGTGCTGCTGTAATTTTTCATGAACTTGTGTCCAGTAGTATATGTAAAAAAGCTACCCTTGGGTGTAACACCCCAGCAGTGGGTCATAGGAGATATGCATCTTTCTAGACACTGCCAAATTTTTCTCCAAAAGTTATTTCAGCAATTGACTTCTTACCAGCAATGTATGAGAATTTCCATTTTTTCCACATTCTTTTCAACATTGGACATTATTATACTTTGATTTTGGCTATCTTTTGGAGTATTTTGCATAGTATCTCACTCACATTTTAATTTGCATTTTCCTGATTACTAATGAAGTTCACTATTTTTCATGTTTAGTAACTACTTTTGTTTCCTTTTTGTGAAACACTCATGAATTTTGCCTCTTTCTATTGCTTTTTAGACATTCTTTGAATATTGAAGACTAACCCTTAATTGACTATTTGTGTTGTGACATCTTCTTCCACTCCCATCATTCTTTTTATGATGTCTTTGGATATCAAAGACACCATATCTTTTTATGATGTCTTTTTATGATGTCTTAATTCTAATGTAGTCAAATTTATTATTTTTCTTCTCCATTTTATCAAAGTTGGATCACTTGTTGTTCTTGCATGATTTATTGGAAAAAATCCATTCTGTCCCTACTGCTCTGCAGTGCCACCTTTGTCATGTAGCAAATGTCAATATGTAGGAATCTGTTTCTAAGCTTTGTTCAATCTCATTATTTCCTGTTCTATATCTAATCTTCTGTTTAACTTGACCATTTAATTTGTTTTTATGACAAGGAATACTTTTTTCAAACCTATCAGAGAAATGGACAGGTCACGTCTATAACAAAGTGTCATATTTTAAAGCATAGGCCAATACTTGTATATGAAGGTATACACTGCTACATACAAATAACTGACTGAATTAACTGAGCAACTTTTCAGTGTTTAAAACAAAATAAGCTTCCCTGTAAAAGCAGCACCTTTGTGATATTTTAACCTTAGTATTCCTCTCCTTCTTCCTTACCCTCTCCTTCAACAGAATCCACACCAACCTTCTTATAATCCTCTCAAGGGCAGCCATGTCCTCATGGACTCAGAAAACTTCTCTTTCCTCCATGCCCTCACCCAAATACCAGAGAACAAAGGCATACTTGGCATTCATCAGGTCAAACTTGTGGTCCAGACAAGTCTAGGCCTCAGCTATAGCTATGGTGTAGCTCAGCACACACATAGCTCCTTATACTTTGACTGGGTCTCCACCAGGAGACTGGTAATTAATGCCAGCTTTGAAGCCAGTGGGACACCAGTCCACAAACTAGATGCTGCACTTAGTCTTCATGGTGGCAATGGCAGCATTGACATCTTTGGGAAACATGTTGCCAAGGTACAACAGGCAGCAAGCTATGTATATACTGTGGCCGGGGTCACATTTCACTATCTGGTTGACTGGCTCAAAGCACACTTTGGTGAGCTCTGCTACAGAAAGCTGTTCATGGTAGGCTTTCTCAGCAGAGATGACAGGGGCATATGTGGCCAGAGGGAAGTGGATGTGGGGATAGGGCATCAGGTTGGTCTGGAATTCTTTCAGATCAACATTCAGGGCTCCATCACATCTGAGGGAAGCAGTGATGACAATACAAATTGACCTTTCAACCTCTTCAGGTTAGTATAGGTTGGGCACTCAATATCAAGGTTTTTATGACAGATGTTGTAGATGGCCTCATTGTCAACCATGAAGACATAATCAGAGTGCTCCAGAGTGGTGTGGGTGGTGAGGATGGAGGATGGAGGGCCCAGCTTTGGAAACAGTTGTGGAAACGTGGGGGGCTGAGTAAATAGAGAACTCCAGCTTGAACTTGCCATAATTGACACAAAGACAGACGCTCCATCATCAGTCTGGGTTCAGCGAACCCAGAACTACTTCCCCCACCAAAGCCATGGAAAACCAAAAAACCCTAAAGACCTGTGCACTGGTCAGCCAGTTTCTAAATTTGGTTCAAGACAAGGGCAATGATCTCCTTGCCAATGATGCAGTGTCCGCAAACATAGTTATTGGCAGCATCTTCCTTGCCTGTGATGAGCTGCTCAGGGTGGATGTGACTTGGCACCTGGTCATCGGCTGGATACCATATTCCAGGTAGTAGCATTACCAGCAGGCATTGCTGGTTTGGATACCAACCTGACCAAGGTCGATGGAGATGTAGTCATGCATGGTTGCTGCTTTGTGGCTGCTGAGTGAATGGCTGAGAGAAAGAGGAGAGGTTTCTTTTTACAGCACAACTTTTAGGTGGTCAATGTAAGAGAACCCGGTGCCATTTTAATTTTTAATTTGATTAAAAAGATATATCTAGGTGCTCTAGATGTTTTTTTTTTAAATCGTCATTCATGGTCACTTCTTTTTTTAAAGTTTTTTAGGCAAGGTAACCCTTGGTTGACCTCACAGATGGCAAGGACCTTGTCAGCTTCCAAACTCTTATTTTTAAGTTTTTATGCCTACAGCACCTGGTCTTCCATCCAAGTACTAACTGGGCTCAACCTTGCTTAGCTTCTGAGATCAGGCTGGGTCGGGCTTGTTCAGGGTAGCATGGCCATAGACCATTCATGGTCACTTTTATGGTCTCTCGTTTCTTCAAACTTATTAAAACTGTTTCAAAACTGTCTGAACTGCAAATTAGTCATTGTGTAATTTATTCTACAGATAGACTTGTACACGTGCCAAATAATAGATGAACGTTATTCATTCCAACATTACGTATAAGAATAGCAAAAGATTGGAAACACCCTAAATGTTCTTAATTGAAGACTGGTTAAATAAACTATTATACAACTACACAAAAGGGATCCAAATGCAGAAGAAAGATGAAAGAAAGGGAGGGAGGGAGAGAGAGCGAGAGAGCAAGAGAGAAAGAGAGAGAGAGAGAGAGAGAGAGAGAGAGAGAGAATGTTTTAAAGAACTGATGTGAATATAGGTTCCAAAAAGCAAGGTGCCCAGACTGCTACATTTTGGGTAAAACAAGTGGACAATAGGAACCTATAAAATGCAAATGTAGGTTCCTTTTGTCCACGACATTAATATAGAAAAATCTATAGATGTCATACTATCATTGCTACTTCTATAAAGAAACCCGGTCTCCAGTAGCCTTGGGGCAAGTTGTGTGTAGGGGGAAGGAGAGGGGAGAACTTTAGGAGTCTTTTGTGGTCTTAGTGTGTTTGGAGATATTTGGGGGCCTCCAGTGGTCTTAGTGGTGTCTGGGTATATTTGAGGGGCCACGGTGCCTTTGGTGGCATCTGGGGATGTTTTAGGCCCATGGAGACCCCCGAGTTGGGGGTCCTTGACATGACAGGCGCTGAGGATATCTTTTCCCCATTGCGTCTTCCTGCAGGAACCCCGCGGCCTGGTCGCAGCCTCATCGCCCATGGGCGAAACTGGAGCTTCCCGCCGCTTTCGGCGGGCAGCGGCCCGGGGCGAGACGGCAGGGGCTGTGCAGGAGCTGGCGCGGGCGCTGGCGCACCTGCTGGAGGCTGAACGGCAGGAGCGGGCACGGGCGGAGGCGCAGGAGGCTGAGGATCAGCAGGCTCGCGTTCTGGCGCAGCTGCTGCGTGTCTGGGGCACTCCCCACACCACCGACCCAGCCCTAGGCTTGGAGGACGATCCCGATGCGCCCACTGCACAGCTGGCCCGTGCCCTACTCCGAGCCCGCCTCGACCCTGCAGCCCTCACAGCTCAGCTGGTGTCCGCCTCTGGGCTCCGACCGCGGCCCCCAATCTACGACGATGGCCCCGCGGGTCCGGAGACCGAGGATGCCAGCGACGACACACCGGACGTGGACCCCGAGCTGCTGAGGTAGCCAGCACGGGGTGGGCGGGGGGCAGGCGCTTGCATCTCGAAGTGGAGGTGCAAATACGTGGGTCTGGGTCGTTGCAACTCTAGGGGGGGGTAAGGCCCTGGACCCACGGTGCTGGGGCAGAGATGTGTGGCTGGTGGGGGACTGAGGGACGTGCATTCTCGGGGATGAGCGACTCTGATGCGCAGTTTCTGTGGGGAGGAAGGGGAGGTGGGGAAGTTGGGAAAGGTATAGTTTCTGGGATGGAAGTTGGGGACATTTTCTCTGAAAGGCAGTGGACTGGGGACGCCGGTGTGGGGTGGAGGCTGGAGCTGGCATGTCCCCAGTCTGTAGTATGGGGTTGCAGGGCCATCTGGGTCCTAGGGCCCGGGCATTGACACGCCGAAACATCCTCACTGCATCCACTCTGCTCCCCTGCAGGTACCTGTTGGGGCGGATCCTGGCCGGAAGCGCGGACCCTGAGGCTGTTGTTGCCCCACGCCGCCTCCGCCGCTCTACCGACCAGGATCTGGGCCCTGAGGTGCCGCCTGAGGGCGTGCTAGGGGCCCTGCTGCGCGTGAAGCGCCTGGAGACCCCCGCACCTCCGGCGCGCCGCCTCTTGCCGCCCTGAGCACCGCCAGGATCCTGTGCGCCCTTGGGCCCTGGGCTGACCCTCCCCGGACACTCCGACTGCTTCCCGCCGGTACGTCCCCTTCAGGTGCAGTTTCTGCCCTCGAAACCCAAGATCCCCATCTCTGGCCCCATAATAAATATGATCTTAATCAGCTATGCCTTTGTTTGTGTGAATGGCAGTTTCTAGAGGGCTGGGGGGCTCAGTAGCCATGGCCGCCCTTAGACCAGGGAAAGAGCCCCCTAGCCTCACTCCTGCACTTTAGAGACCCCTTCTTGGTCTGTGCCCACCCAGACCCTGCGCCCCATTTCTAGGCCTTACTTGGATATGGGAAGCCCAAAGTCTTTGGAGCTACTTTCGGGGTTGGCAGCATCATCTTCCTGAGGACTGAGGGGTGGCTTGCCTACCTGTACCTGGGTGCCTCCTGATGTGAGGAGGGGCTACCTACGGAAGGGAAATTGACTGGGCTGCAAGCCAGTGCTCAACCTTCCCAACCCACTCACATTCTGGCCTAAAACTGAGGGGTACCAGAAATGAGAACCTGGGCCCCCAAGTCCTTAAGAAAATGTTGTCAAGGTTGGAGGATAGGATGTATATTAGTTATGTAGTATAGAAGCCATTGTGTCTGTATGCTTACCCAGCCCTGAAGATATTAGGAGTTTATATGTTGGTAGCTGTTTTGTGGTTATAGCCTTTGAACTAGTTATTCTCTCTACTCATAGTTATCTGCAAGTTTTTGCTCAAATGTCACCTACTCATTAAGGCTTTCCTTGACCTACCACCTGTCACATTTTATCCCTTCACCTGCCTTTAATGCATAGCCTTATGTCATATGTACAAGGGCAGATTTTTTTTTAAGTGTTTCGTTTGCTTCTACATCCTTTGTACCTAAAGCAGGGCCTGGCACACAGCAGTTTCCCTATTTCTTGAGTGAAATAATTCTCACAATTCAAGTAACATTCTCCCCAGTCTCACTCTCACCCACATAACACTTGGCATGGAGGCAGCTTTGAAACCTGAAAATATTTAATTTTCCACAAAATCTTTCAACTTGACAGAATATAACAGTATGCCCCACATTACCAAAACTCCCATCACCAAATGAAACCTCTCCAGAAGAGGAGCCTGTATCTATCTTCAGTACACCCAGTGTTCTAATAGATAGTTGCTCAGGGGTCATATGTCAAGGAACCACCACCACCCTTGGCCTGGGGGAGGGTCCACTTTTCTTGATTAGACCTTCAGCACACGGAACAGCCACAACGGCACATGATCTTCCGGTGCCGGGCCTTATTTCTACCTGCCCCTGCCTCCTTTGCCATGGTCTCCTGGAACCTCTGGATTTCAAGGATGAGCAGGGAAAAGGCCTCCTCTACGCCTTGACGTGTCTTGGCTGAGGTCTCCACGAAGGGAGCCCCCCAGCTCTTTGCAAGGGCTATAGCAGTGGCATGAATATCTCCGGTGGTATTCACAAGGTCGCACTTGTTGCCCACAAGGACAAGGGGCCGAGTATAGTGAGGGCCCCAGGTGGCCCTCATCTGCTGCAGCTGGGTTAGAGATGAGGGGTCATCGAGGGCGAAGACACCCAGCACACCATCCCCAATAGCCACACACTGGTCACGCAAGCCCTTGTGAATGGCCTGCCCTGCCGTATCCAGCACATTCAGAATGCAGCCCTCTTGGCCCAGGGCCACCTCCTTCCAGTAGGAATCCTGGATCGTGGGGTCATGATCTTCCACAAAGCACTGGTGGTTCAGCTGGATGGTCAATGCACTCTTGCCCACACCACTTGCACCCACCACCACCGCCTTGTACTCGGGCAGCTTCTTGCGAACATTCTCAGAGGGTGCAGGAGCAGTGTGGCTCTCTTCCTGGGTGTTAAGGCTCCTGGTGCTCAGGCTCAGATCTAGCATGCTAGCCTTTGTTGGTAGTGCCATGCCCAGGGAAGAGATGTGCAGAGCAGATCCTGCAACTTGGAAGAGAAGGAAGACAACAGTATGTTGGGGGGGCAGGGGAGTACGTTAGGCAAGGAGACAATTTGGGGGCAAGGGGACAGCTGGTATCATTGAATCAACATTTACTGAATGCCTAGTGTATACTAATCACCTTCTAATATGCTGTATATATTACCTATGTTGTTTATTCTCCCTTTCCCTTCTGTGATAAACTGAAGGCAGGGATTTTTAAAAACAGCTTAATTGATATATAATTTATACACCATAAA
Source organism: Macroglossus sobrinus (assembly GCA_004027375.1). NCBI lineage: Eukaryota > Metazoa > Chordata > Mammalia > Chiroptera > Pteropodidae > Macroglossus > Macroglossus sobrinus. The sequence goes on from PVKZ01001246.1 coordinate 205,344, forward strand.
GTTAACCTAGTTAAAGTATAAAATTCAATGAATTTTAGTTTTTTTCACAGAGTTGTGCAATCATCATCATACTCTAATTTTAGAACATTTCATCACTCCAAAAAGGAACCCTCTGCTCATTAGTAGTCCTGCCCAACCAAAGGGAGGGCAGGGATTTTATCGGTTTTAATTTTAAATTTTGAACAGTTGAACCCCAGCCCAGCATAACGCTTGTAATATAGTATGTGAGGAGCAAAATTCCTGTCCCCAGGCAGTTTTTATGCTCTAAAAGGTTGTGACAACGAACCAAATAAATAAGCAAATTATGAGGTATGTTAGCCATGATCTAGATATTCAACATATTGCGACTGTGTGGCAAGGCGGGGGTGGGGGGGGGAGAATAGATAACAAAACCCAACCCTCAAAACTATGACAATCTAGTCAGGAAGACAGAAACAAAGATATTCCAGCAACAGGTGATGATTAGCATGCAGAAGGTGCTTGGTTAATATTAGCATTTTTATTATAATTTTTTATTCATTACTTCAAGAGGCTCCTGGCATGCCAGACATTGTAATGGGTGTGTGTGGGGAGTGGAGGTTGGGGGATGTGAGAGGTGTGGGGGTGGGGACCTGGCAGTGAACAAAATAAAGTTTCTGCCCTTGGGAGGATTAGATTCTGAAAGTGAGGAAGAGACAATAAACAAGATAAGCAAGTAAATTACCAAGCAATTAGAGAGGATAGGCACACAGCAGGCACTCAATTAGTGTTAGCAGCTATTAATAGAAAATCACCGTTAAGTCATTCAATACACATCCTGGTCTTATTCAATGTGTGGCCTCAGGAAATGCATCTTAATGCCTGCTACCAGCTCTCTGAAACCTGGGAGCAATGGCAGCTTAGGAATAGATGGGGGTTTCACGTGTCCATGGGGGTTTCTGTTGAGTTTGAGAGCTGGAGGTCAAGATGGGGAAGCAAGGGGATCCAGCTGTGGGGTCCTTGGCTCAGAGAGATCCTTGAAACTAGTTATTGGATATGCTCACCAAGAAAGAAGGGGGCTGTGATGAGGAAAGAGGTAAACAGAGGATAGAGTTCTGTGGGGGCAGGAACAGGGAGAAGATCTAGCTGTGAGGACTGAGAGGAGGGGATGGGGGTAGAAGCAGTGAAGAGGTCACTGTAGTAGACCAGGTTGGAGATGACGGTGGATATGGAGAGGAAAGGTCGGATTCTGGTATATTCTGAAGGTGTAATTAACTAGCAGGATTTGCTGAGAGTTTAACAGTCAGGAGAGGGGGTCAAAGATGACTCCTCGGTTTGGGCCTGGGCAGATTGAAATCTAAGAGTGGGGACATGTGAGATGGGCTCTTCCCTCTTGGCGAAAGTCGCCATGACTGTGACTATGATCCTAAAAGCAGTAGGTATTATTTACTGAGAGCTTAGCCTGTGCTAGGTGACCCACCTGTAATGACTACACTTAGTGCTCCTGACACCCTGGTGAGGCCTGGGCTATCATCACTGTGGCCTATTAATGAGGAACAGTAAGGTGCAGAGAAGTGAAGGGACGGCGGTGAGTGGCCCGAGGTCCCACAGCCCATCAGAGATCAACAGAAGAGAAATCTCACCCTTCACAATAATACAAAACCACTGGCGGTTGAAAGTGCTATTGGAGAGTCATTATGCGGTCCTTGAGACCCCATGACCCCCTCCCCCACCTCACCGCACCCCCACCACCATCCTGGCTGCCTGAACTAAGTCCTTTGTGTGTCCTTTGTGTTCCCCTAATTGATCTGGGAAATGAGCTTGGGGGGGGGCGCAGATTAAAGGAGAGTGGGGGTTAGGGGGACCACCCTAATGCGGGCCCTTATAATTCCCCTTTCAGGGCTAGCTCGGGGCAACCTCACCAGGTCACATTTCCCGTGACTAAGCTAGATATGGTGGAAAGATTGGGGCGGGGAGGAGTGACCCCCAAGATTCACTCTAAAATCCTGACCCTGTGCTCAGTCTGGACCATCTTGGTTAGTTTTTCTTTAGGGGGAACAGGGTGGGGTAGGGGAAGAGACCCCTCCCGCCCTGAAGCTAAGTCCATAGCACCGATTCCCGCCCAGCGCGGCCCCTGGCCCAGCTTGGCCTCCACAAAGCCGACCGCCAGAGGGGCTGGGAGATGGAGGCTGGCCCCGAGGAGGGGCAGTGGAAGGGGAAGGATACCTGCAAATGCCACCTCGGTCTCGCTCTCAAAGCCCTTAAGTGGAAAGCCCTCCCAGGTTGGGGTTAGGCTGGGGGCCCAGCCAGCCGGCTCACCTCAGTGCTGAGAGAAGCTGTAGTGCTCGGATCCGAACCTGCTGCAGCTCTGACAGGACTGACAGGGGAGGAGGTGTTGCACCAGCCCCAGAGCTGGGGGGTGGGGTGGGGGCGGGGGTACGCATGCGCAGCCCGCCCTCAGGCCCCTCCACAGGCGCAACCCCTCCCCTCCCCTTCCCCCTCCCTGCCCTGGGGTGAGCGCGGGTCTTGACCCCGCCTGCAGGTGAGTACCTAGGAGGTCCACTTTGGAGTGTGCTGCTGGCAGCGGCCAGACCTCCCCATAAGCCCCCTGTCCTGCTGCACCTGGCCCTTACCTTGCCTCCAACTGGGTTGTGGCTTTGGGTTTTTATTGTGTGTAGGGTGTCAGATTTTGACCTGAATGGCCAGACTTTGGAAAATGTTTTGTGAGTGCCTTTTTGAGGCCATGGAGCCTGTGCTACCTCAAGCAGGCTTTTTGGTGTCTTGGGAGTGAGTAGTGTCTGTTTCTGGAGGGAAGGAGGTGCTGGAGAGAGTTGTGTCCATTCCTGGAGGGAAAAAGTTATCCTTATGCTGTCTGGGCAGAAAGAACCCAGTCTGAAGTACATATATGTCAAGGCTAAAACATTCCCCAGACTCCCTTGCAGCTATGAGTCATATGACACAATTCTGACCAATGAGATGTAAGCAGGGGTTATTAGGTGGGGCATCCAGAATGCTCCTTAATAGGAAGATGGACTGATATGGCCACAACCCTCAAGGAGAAGGGTCTCCTTGCCTGGATGGGGCTCTGGTAGTCATCTATAGGTCATAATATGGCCATGAAGAAAAGCCAGGAAACTCCCAAATTAATTCTCATTATGTGGGAGAAATAAAACCCCCAAATTATCCTCCAATTCTCCACCCCTAGTCAATGCTTTCCCCAGGAAGCTATCCATGACTATCAAACCTAAGTATGTTAAACCTGGACACACACACACACACACACGCGCGCGCGCGCGCGCGCGATCAGGATAAAAAGATAGATGGGGAGACTGAGGCCTGGTGAGGACAATTTCTGATCATTTTCTTGCCTTCTCAGCCCAAGGTGTAGCTGAGACTGGCTGTAAGTCTCCTCTTTCTAAGGCATGCACTCATTTTTCACAGATTCCATCATTTAATCTACAGTGGAACCAGTCAAGCTGCTTGTTCCATTTCCAGTTAGTTTTTTGGGCACTGACTGGTCAGGGGACTGATCAGCCCTATTGGCCAGGAGTGTTTTCTCTCCCCACTCAAGGTTAAAAGAATTCTCCAGGTTTTGTAATAGTTCGTACTTTATTACTTATGTAACCCTGCCATACCTGCCAGTTGATCCCCCCCTCCTTCCACAGTATCACCTTCTTGATATCAGCCCCTCTCTTGGGGCCACTGAGCTGGTTCCACTTTCCTTCTAGGGCAGAGTAGATAAAGTCCCTAGAGCAGGCAGTAGACAGGGGCAGATCTACAAGTCCACCATCACAGTCCTCTTACAGTTATTTATAGTTAAATCATATCCATTAGTGAGATGTAAAGGGTTTTCAGAATGGGATAGAGGCTGCCCCTCATCCAAGGTACAGGTTGGAATGAACTAAGGCTGGTCTATCTTGGGTCTCAAGACGAGAGGAGGAGCATGTTCTGGGAGTTAGTGTGAGTGGGGCATGTCCTCCCCAAACTTGTTTTGGTGGGCGACGTTCTTCACATCTAGGAGAGCCTGAGGAAGAGGAGGCAAGATACAGTAGGTAAGAGAGAGTGAGGACCCCCTCTACCTCAGCCAGGAGGCTGCCCCTACTCTGGCCCTCAACCATCCTGTCTCTTGGACTATCCCACATGCAGAAGGGCTTCCATTCTCCCCTTATCCAATCATAGAAGGTATGTGGGGGGAGTGAGTATGAACACATTAGAGGGTCTGCCTAGGGCCTACCTGGTGGTGGACATAGGCCTGACATTGGTAACACCAGGTAGAAAGGTCGACGTAGCTGAGGACCATTGGGTGTCCTGAGCCTTCGTAGTGCTGCAGCATATGGGCACTGATATAACGACCACAGTAGACCTGAGGTTGGAGAGTGAGTATCGGGGCAGGGATCAGCACCCACCTGGTGGTTTGTTCCTAGGCCAACTTCTCCCCCATCCCCTTCCTCTGTTGCATACCTTATAGCAAGACAGACACACCCAGTTCTCCTGGAGTGCTCCACAGTCCTGGCAAGGCTGGGTCACATCCAGGCCTGCTTCAGGAATGGGGCATACTGCCACCAAATGAGGACACCAAGGCAGTGGTGTCACAGCATAAAACATGACCTGGGTGGGTGAAACTGAGTAAGCTAGGGACTTATCTACCCATTACATGCTCCTACAACACATGCTGCTACCTGGAGGAACAAATGGGCAAGAGAAGAAAGCCATAGTCCCACTCCCTAAGCTCACCTGGTCAATGTTCCCAAAGGCCTGCATCAGCACTGAATTATCCACATCCTGACCTCCAGCTGCTTCTCCAAGTAGTTTCTCCTCTTCTGGGATCTGAGACTCTGGGGCCTCCTGGACACAAAGATTCAAGAGATGTATCTGAGAGGCCTGATTCTTGCCCCTTCTTCCTACATGTGGGTGTGCTGGTGGGTCTTACCTGAGCCTTGTTGTCTAGTTCCAAGGTCCTGAGATTCCCAATCAGCTTGCTTAGGGATATCTGGGCTGTGGCCTCTTGCACAGGTGATGTTGGAAGAGTCTGGCTGTTACTGCATGAGGCTAGAGGGGTTTGGATCAGCTTGGCAATTTTCACAGCCTCCTCTGAGGTGGTCTGGCCCACCATGGCTGTCTCTGAGGTGGTCTGGTCCAGTGTGGCTGCCTCTGAGGTGGTCTGGTCCAGCATGGGTTCCCCCTTGGCTGCCTCTGAGGGCTGGTCCTGAGTGAGCTCTACCACAGCCGTCTGTGACTTAGTTTGGGCTGGAGTAGACTCTTGAACAGATGATGATGAGGTATCCTTTTCTGTGCTTGCAGCCAGAATGTTCCCTTCTAGTGTGGTCAGCCTCTCAGCTGACCCAGGATTTGCTGGTTGAGGTGCCTCCTTGATCAACTTAGAACTGGAGGGTCCCTCCTTGTCTTCAAACTCTGGAACCATGGGAGACAGATCCTTGAGTGTAGGTGCTAACTCCTCTCCTGCCTCTAATCCCCACCCTCCTCTGAGCCCCCCATTGTCCCCAATTTCCCACACCCACTCACTTGTGACCCGTAAGCTGCGCCAGTATTTGCGATGGATTTGGATGGTCTTAGCAATCGAGGCCAGGGCCCCAGATAGAGGGGGTCGTGGCAGGGTCAGCAGGGGTGGTGGGTCCCCAAGGAGGGTACGGGTGCAGGCAGCCATGGACTCCGAGATAGATGTCAGGTTATAGCCACCCTTTTTAAGGAAAAAGAGGTGTGTCCTCAGGGAATTTTGGAAGCAAGACATCCTGCTTCCTAATCCTACCTTGGGGCCCTGCAAGTCTAGAGGGTGGGGACTGGGGACAAATGAGTAGAACCCACATCTGTCAGATGGGGTAGCACCCACTGTATGAAGTGGTTGTTGAGGAGGACAAATTGTGATGCAAAGTGCAAGATAATAATAACCACAATAACAATACTGATAGTAACAATAATAGCTGTTGTTCATTAAGTGCTTGCTGCATGCTAGGCTTAAGGACATTTGCATATTAATTCATTTAATCCTCAAACCACACATGCTCAATTTGTACAGAAACCTGTATTCACAGTATGAGAACCCCTGGCTGTACCCACACAAAAACACCTGCCCCAAATTAGTACAGAAACAACTGGTTTTTCTTCCTACATGAACCCCTGTCCTGACCTGGTATGGGAACCCCCTTTTCTCACACTCTATAAGAACTCCAGTCTCTGCTCTTTTTACAGATAAAGAAACTGAGGCTCAGAGTGGTTAGATGACTTGTCTGGGGTCATAAGAGCTGGGAAGAGGCAGTTCTGGGCTTGGAACCTGGGCTATCTGATGAAAGAGTCCATGTTTTTAACCACCACCCTGCCCTGCCACAAGCAGTCTGGACACATTGTGGGACTTTTTACCAGCCAATTAATATCTCTATGACTTACTGTCTTCATCTGTAAGGTAGTGAAAATTAGCACATAAGATTGCTGAGAATGTTAAATTAGTGTATGAAGAATGCATAATAGTAATAAGCTAAAGCATGTCTATAGCACTCTTCCATGCCCCATCTTACAGATGAGGAAACTGAGGCCTGGAGGCAGTGAATTTATTTTGTCTTGGGAACTTTAGTTAGAGGCAGTTTGAGTAGTGGTAAAAAGCATAGACTCTGGAGCCAGGCTGCCTGAATGCAAGCCCTGGCTCTGCTTATTAAATGTGAGGCCTTGGCCTAGTCACTATGCCTCTCTGTACCTCAGTTTCCCTGATCTTGAGAGAGGAAAATTATGAGGTCAGCAGACCCCACCCTCAGAAGGATGCTTTGTCAATGAATTAATAATACATATAGTGTCAAGAAGAGTGTCTTACACATGAGCACTCAATGAAAGTTGTTAATGCTGTTATTAATGCCCAGTATGTATCAACAATCCCAGGTAGGACACTCAAAGGAGATTTTAGAAAATTGCCCTGAGTGTTGCAGCCAGCCAGATGAAAGGGTAGGACTCCAAGTCTTCCAAACCAACCCCACCATGGGATGAGGGACTGAGAGAGTTACCTCTAGGATTAGGATAATGCGGCCACTGGCAAGGCCCATCAGCAGGTGAGTGAGATGGGCATAGCCCTCAGGTGATACCTGGCAGCCCCCCAACGGGTCCCCCCGTGCTGCATCAAAGCCAGCTGAGACTAGCACCAGTTCTGGGTTAAACTGAGGCAGAGAGAAAAGAAATGCATGAACATGAGGGGCTTGGGTAAGCAGTTAAGTGAGGTAGACCTAGAGACACTGAAATAAGGACAAAGGAAGACATGAAGATGCAAGTCAGAGAGATGAAGACATGACACCTGAAGGCTAGGAGACACAGACCAGAGCCCTGAAGCTACAAAGGGGCTGATATGGAAACACAAGACATAGAGACATGGAGAAGGATCCACAGAGACATGGATACATCAGACACAGACTTAGAGACATGAGACACTAGAAACTGATGGACGGGTACATGAGGTAGAGTCTTGAGACATGGAGATTCAGCTGTCAAGCAACAGTGACATGAGACACAGAGAGACAGATATATGTCCTCATACACATGCCTGAGGGTGAGATCAAGAGACACACACTCCCCTTCCTGGGTCAGTCATGGGACACACATGTACAAGACACATGGTTTTACACACACAGTGCCAAAGGGAGGTGCATATATGCTTCTATCATAAAAAATGACAATGCAAGTACCACACATGGAAGATGGTCACATATAGTCATACATATCCACAATCAGACAGTCCCATAAAGACCAGACATACATTGTAGAAGTCATACACATACAGTTTCTCACAAAGGGGACAGTAATCCATAGTCACCCCTGCACAAACACAATCATACACATACCATCACCACAGTCAAAACAGCCACACAACACTGTTGTGCTCACAGGAGGTGGTTAACTTACACACAGTCATACACATGTTTCACAGTCACACACACAAAAGGTAGTCACAACCACAGTGTATTGTCAGACACACATGCACGTCTGCAGTTAGTCAGACATATACAATCTGCCACAGACACACAGTTTATACATGGAGAATGCAGTTACCTACAGCCATCCCCATTCAGAGAGAGACACAGAAACAGCCACAGCAGACAGACAGAGATGACTGTGATAAAGCCTCCCAGATACAGAAAGGCACACGTTGGCTATCAAAGAGAGCACCTGTCACACAGAGAAATGGTAGTAGAAATGGTAGAAATAGCCACTTGTACAGAGTTTAACACATATACTCAAATCCCTCCCCCGCTTGCACATGCAGTTCCACAGAGACAGCAGTCAAACAGGGCCACCGTCACACACAGATTGGCACTGGTGATGGTGTACACATAGGACATGTACACAACCAGGCATACACAGACCACACCTGCACACCCATAAGTTCCTCACAGTTGCAGAGAAGGCAGTCACATATAGCCACTGTGCAGTCAGACATATGCAAAGGCCATCACAGAATCACCCCACACTGTCCCCATGACTGTCTCACAGGATCAGTCACCTAGAAGTCAGACACATGTGTACCTGCTGCCACCCACACAGTTGTGTCACATACATCCTAAAGCATACCTCGTAGGCAATGGGAAGCACCACACGATGCCAAGCAGCCAGGTACTCAGCGTCACCCATGCGGGGCCCATTCCAGGCCACATTGACAGTGAAGCCCATGCCCGCGGCCCAGCCCACCTGGTTGCTGGCACCCTCATCCCCCATGGGAAAGAAGGTGCCATGATCATAGCGGTGCAGGGAAATGTAGAGTATGCTGCCAGAGACAGGGTGGGAAGGAGGGCCACGGCTGATTAGTGGCCTGGCACCCCTGAGGCGTGGCCCACCTACCTCCCTGGCCACACCTCAACCCCTGCTCCAGCCCCTCACCTGGGATCCTCCTCAAATATGTGCTGAGTTCCATTACCGTGATGGACGTCCCAATCCACGATCAAAATCCTGAGGAGGGACAGCTTCTCAGTTACCCAGGACATTCAGCCCCCAAGAGAGGGCAGGGACTAGACCCCTGGGGTATATCTGCAGGGACATTTATTGTGAGTGGCAGGATCCTGGGTCCCTAAGGAAAGTGCTTGTGGGTCTTATCACAGAAAAGATGACAGAATAGTTGAGCCTGGGTCCTGAACAAGTGTTCAGGGCCAGACTCTGGGCCCTGTGTGAGTAAGGACCCTGGGTTCTGTTGGGATAGTTATCAGGGGCCAGAAATGCTATGGAGGAGACCCTGGATCCTGTTTTATAAGCACCTGGGTGCCACAATCTTGGGGTCCTCTCTGAGTAAGCACTGAGAAGTTTGGTCCTTGGTTCTTTTCTAGGGAAGTGCTGGGTAACTAGACACTGGGTGCTTCTGGGTAAGTTCCACCAGGGCTGCACCACAGGGCCTCCGGGTAAGCACTAGGCTGTGGGGGGGTGTCCCAGGGAGCCCTCACCGCAGAGCATGCCCACCGATGGCCTGGGCATGGCGAGCAGCCACAGCCACAGAGTTGAAAAAGCAGAAACCGCAAGCAGCATCCTGTTCTGCATGGTGTCCTGGAGGACGCACCACAGCAACACCATTCAAAACCTGGGGAAGGAGCAGGAAGCCAAGGTCAGACAGACTGCTGCCCTCACAGCTTTTCCTCCCCTTGTCTCTTTGCTTCTCCTCTTCCCTCTCTCCCATTACTAGGTGCTAGAGGTACCCAGCTCCACATTCTCATACCCCAGGCCACACTTCCCAATGAGCAAGGCCTTTGGTGAGCAGGGCTCTCTTCCCCATCCCACTTTTCTCAGGCCCTGCCCAACTCTCTCCAGGCTACCTCTCTCCATCCCCTAGGACCACATCTAGAGCTGGAACCCCACCCCAAAGCAGATGCACCTCTCCCGCCAGCACAGCCTCCACAAGGCAGCATGTGGAGCCAGCAGCCAGCTTTGCACAGGCGAAGGTGCTGGGGCATATGTAGATGGAATCAAAGTTGGCACCCTCACGGTGCAGCTCCCGGGATTTCATCTTCTCTGTGGCCCGCAGACGACCCACATACTCAGCACTGGAGGCAAAGAGGGAACACCAGCAACAGGTGGTTCTATCTCCTTCATGGCTCCTCCCATGTCCCCCAGCAGCTCTATGTACCTGGGCTCCAGCCCCCAGTTAGCACGTGTGCACTGAGACCCTAAACCATCCCAGGCATGAGGGTCTGACCTGTGGCAGGTGAGCAGCTCAGCGTCTGTGGCAGGACGTGCAGGCAAGGTGAGGCAGCGCCTAGAAAGGCCCAGCTCCTCCAGACGGCACATGATCTGTGAGATGCGCTGGGGCATCTCGGGGTGGTGACTGGGAGATGGGAAATACATACAGGGCTTATTGCTTGAGGAGGGAGAGAGACCCCTGCCCACTCAGCCTGGCCCTCCAACCACATACTTATCCCACAAGTTGTAGTGACCCATCATCTGTCGGTCGTAGACCAGTCCAGTGCGAGCCTGCAGCACTGGCCAAGTCAGGATTGGGAGCTCAGGGGGCTGCCATGGTTCCTCCTTCTTCTCTTCCTCCTCTTCCACATTGTCCCTCTCCATGTTGTCCTCCTCCAGGGTCTCACCTGGAAGGATTAGGCCACGTTCACCCTACTCCCCCATCCTGGATCTCTATAATACTCTAGAACTCAGTTTACCCAAATGTGAAAAGGGTTGGGAGGCCTGAAATCAAGGCCCAGTGAGAGAGAGGGTCTGAACCTCCCCAAGCAAGGCAGCCCAGGAAAGTCATAGTGGGATCTGGAAGAGTCTCTCTCATGGCTCATTCCATTCCTGACCCCCAACTAAGCCCATTCCCTGCCTCCTACCTGATCTCACAAGGACTTCCCAGAAGGGCTCCAGGGCTCCCAGAGCACAGGACAGTGAAGACTGGGCACTGAGGGACAGGGGATGGGAAAGTGTGAACAAATGCCCCAGGATGGGCAGTGAGGGTCTCATTTTCCCCTCCTCCACATGGGCTCACCTTGGGCAGGGGGCACCAGGGGACTCCAGCATGGGGCAAGGGTCTCCCAGGAGGGTGTGAAGTGAGGCACTGACACCCTCAGCCAGGGAGCGGAGGTTGTAGCCACCCTGGGAGAAAAGTGTAAACAGGGTCAGGAAATAACCAGACTTTACCAGGGAAGAGTAGTAGTAATACTACTCAGGTTCTGAGTAAATGTCAAGCAACAAGGAATTTAGAAGGTGACTTCGTTTCACTTACTGGACAGTGCTATGAAGTGACTTCTACTGGCATTGTGCCCATTTCACATAAGTAAAGCAGAGGCACAAAGAGGTTCAGGGATATAGGCAAGATTGTCCAGCTAAAAAGTGAAAATGCTGGGACAGGAATTCCTGCCAGACTTGAAACTTTTGTTCTTATGTCCTCTAGGATCCACGGGCTCAGAGACCAAGTAAGTCACTCACCTCTAGAGACAGGATCAGTCTGCCTCCTGCCAGACCCATGAGCAGATGGGTTAGCTGGGCGAACCCTGCTGGAGTGGCAGCCATCTCACCCTGAGGGGATGTGAAAAGTCAGCCTGGCTCCATGTAGCTCCTTCTGCCTACCTGCCACCCCAAGAAACCTGTCTTACCTTGGGGTCCCCTTGAAGGGCATCAAATCCAGCAGCAACCAGGACCAGCTGGGGGTGGAACTGAGGGGAGAAAGGACTACATGAGACCACCTTCCCTCATGCCCTATCCCTAACCACTGCCCTGCTCCAACACACCCCAGACCCCCAGGACCTCAAAGGCGACTGGCAGTAGGACTTGCAGGAAAGCAGCAATGTAGTCGGCATCTCGCATCCCCACCTGCAGACGGGGGCATACGCTGATGAGATGGGGATGTTCTGTTCTCTGTCCTGAACCAGTGGAAGGGTTGAGGTGGGCCTCACTCTGGGGGCAAGGGGTGGGCAGACACTGACCTGGTTCCAAGGCACATTGATGGTATATCCCTGTCCTTGGCCAAAACCTGTGGTGGACCAGTTAGAGGCCTTCAAGTGGGGCCAGAACCGACCCTGCTCATAGCGGTGGATGGAGAAATAGAGCACGCTGAAGGCAGAGAGAGCAGGGGTTGAGGAATCAATCCCCCCAGACAACCCTAACCCACAGCTACCAGAGTTTCCTCAACTGTTCATTCTCTCATTATTTTCCCAATTCTTTAATTAACATATTCATGCATTCTTCCATTTATTTATCCATTACTGCACTCACTCATTCATTTCCTCTCTTACAAGAACTCTTCCCTTAGCAAAAACATTGCTGCATCTTTCAGTGCTCACCCAGGTCCAGCTCTAAGAGAGCTAGAAGGTCAATCCCAACCCCCAAGGGCTCCTGACCCCATGGGGACTGTAGATCATGCCTGCCCATCCATCTACTCCTGTGACTAAGGTGGTAGCAATGAACAAACCCTGTGATGTTGGGAGGCCTACAGGGTACATGGGACTCAAAGTCAGCAGGAGCCAGCTAAGGCTGACAAGAACATCAGGCCAGGCTGGGGAGCTTAGTGTTTCCCCTGAAGTAAGCGGGAGACTTAGGGGCTAGGGTTACAGCAAGTTGGACTTGGTTCTGTGTGTGGAGCTGCAGTGGGAGTGCTGGCTAGGGCTCCATGAGGCCAGTGAGGGGAGCAGTTTCTCTTCCCAATCTCTCACAGGCCACCTCTACTACTTCTTTGATTGTATAAGTGAGAAACCAAGCACTCAGAGCAGTGAGGGGGACTGACATGCAGAACAGATACTGAAAAGACACAATGGTCCAGAAAGCCCAGCAGGTGGCTGTGGGAGGGCTTAATTCTGATTGAAGTAATCCAAATGAATAATCTCTCATCCATTCATCCATCTGTTTATCCGCTCTCTGCCTTGTTCCAGGAAGGATTTAAGGCAGCATTCTTTTTCCCTTTTTAGGGAAATGCAAGAAATAGTGGTAAGCAATTAATCTAGACAAACCTGACAGTCCTATTTTAATAAATGTTTATAATGTTGTGAAATTTAATGCAATTGTTATAAAAAGATCCTTGAAATTTAAGAAAAATATCTTGGAATTGGGGAATTAAACCCATGTGAAAATTTAAGACATTGAGTAGGTGGAGGATAATTTTTTTTGGACTCTGATAAATATCAGTTCTAAACTTTATTTACTAAGTTAACCATTAAAGGAGGAGAAATTCACAGTAGAACATAAAGATTATCATCAGGGAGAAGAAAGAATTAAAGAAAAGTTTTAAAGAAAACCACCCCAGAAGAAAGCCACAAGAGTTAACAGAAGAACAAATACCCAGGAAACTAAGCTTATAAAGCAAACAGAAGATTTTAAAATAAGTTCAACTGACTTCCAGTGAAGGAATGGCGGATTGATAACAAGTTTACCTTCTCCCTCTCCTATGATCCCACTTAAAAGACAGTAAAGGAATTTTAAACAAGTACCCACCCAGAAAGACAGAATAGGAGAAAGGATTTAGACAATAAGAGATTTCAACAAATCCCTGCAAAGTACTTTGAGGCTCCAGGAGCCTGCAGGGATGACCTGGGGTTTCCCTTCTAGAGAAATCAAGCACAGATCCAGGTCACTGCACACAAAATCAATCCTGAATAGCCAACTCACCGAATGACTAATTCACTAAATTTACTTGTTTCTTTTAACTACTTAGCTTTAATTTGCCTGTTTTCCTTGTTTTCATAATAGTCTTTTAAGGACTATCCAACTTATCTCTACCCCATGACCCTGTTGTTGGAGTTAAGAGACAGAGAGATGAAGAGCTGGGAGACTGAAGACCATGGATAAATTCTTTTTCATTTATACATTCTTATTCATAAGAATGCATCGAATATATTCACAATTCCTCATACCCCTGCATATAGTCAATGATATATCCACAAAAGAATGCTGCATTTATTAAAACAAAAAAGATTAACGAAATTTTTAAAACGTTATTAATTTGCTTAGGCATGTTATTATGGTTATGTTCTAAAAAATGTTCTATGTTTTAGATATATTCTGATATATTTACAGAAGAAAAGGTATCTGGAATTAACTTTGAAGTAACATAAGAGGGCAGCAGTGAGGGAAGGTATAGATGAAACAAGATTGTCCAATGAGTTGATAAATGTTAAAAGCATTCAACTCAATAAGCCAGAAATGAACAAAATAAAAAACACAGGAAGAAATTAATTTCTTCTGACAAAAACAGAAAAAATAATGAAATATAAAAAATAATAAAACAGTGAAGATGGCCAAAAAAACCCAAATGCTAGATTTGAAATGATAAGTAAAATTGACAAACCTTTGCCAAAGCTGAGGGAAAAACAAAAAGAGATGTCATTCCAAGAAGATACACTTTTTTTTTTTTGGTATTTGGCAGGATCCTAACCAATGCCCACCTCCTTGCCCACACTCCTTAAAGTTGAAAAGACAGTAGACATTTCCTGCCACTGTCATCATCTTGGGGAAATGACTTTCAGGAAACAGACCCACATGCATCACAACATATTAGCCCCAGGACAGCAACCTGCAACAGTGCATCATTCTTAGGTATAAATGGCCAAATAAAGATTGCTAAACATTCGAGCAAAACTGAGAAAACTTAAAGCACTTCTAATTATTACTCTATGAAAACATAATCAGGAATGAGAGGATACAAAAACAGAAGAAGTAAGTGCTTTTAGAGATTAAAAGGATGTCTAAATACATACTTCAATAAAAAGGATGGAAGGTAAAGTTGTAGAATCTCCTAGGACACAGTAAAAATAAAAGGTAGAAAACAAGAGATAAAAAATAAGACACAGAGGATTGACCCAGGAGTTCTAACATCTAACTAACAGGAAGAGACCAGAAAGAATACAGTAGAAGAAATCATCAAAGATCGAACATAAGAAATCTTACAAGGATTTAAGAAAGGCATTAGTCTTCAAATGTAAACTCTCTACCCACTGCTAAGCAGAATGAGGGGCCAGAGTGAAAGTTCAGAACACTGGGGATAAAGAAAAGACTCTAAAACCTTCAGGGAGAAAAATACGTTACTCAGAAAGGAATGAAAATCAGACTGACATCAGGCACCTGTTAGTAACACTGAATGATGGAAAATAATAAAGCAATGTCTAGAGAACAACAAACCTAGATTAGATAATGGGCCATGGATATTCAGGATCTATGGGGGGAAAGTAGATTCTACACAGTCAGTTCAGTAGAATGCTGGATAAAACAACTGCTTAGTAGTGTCCCCTATTGAAAAGGATGTACTCAATCACTTTCTGCAGGAAGGGTAAGCTGGCACCCTTTTTGGAGGAAAGTCTGGCAGTAGATCCCAGACTTTAAAGCATGCTGATCCTCTGACCCAGTAATCCATGATTAGAAATTCATCCTATAGGTATACTCAGAGAAGTGTGAAATGATATATTTACCAGACTATTCACTATAGAACTGTCTATGATAGTAAAAACTAGAACTAGGAAGCGTCATAAATGTCCTGGAGTTAAATGACCAGAGGTACAGCCATACAATGGAACACTATACAGCCCTTACAAAGGGTGAGGTGCTTTTTAGGGGCACTAACATGGAGCAGTGTCCACCACATACTATTAAATGCAAAAGCAAATTGGTAAAGACCATCTAGAGGATTATCCCATTAGGCAATGTATTAATAATAATGATAATAATGAATATTCACATATTTACAGGAAAAATTCTGTAAGAATATAACCTAAACTATCAACAGTTATTTTTGAGGTGATGAGAATTACAACAGATTCACTGCCATAAACATTTCTGTATTATTTATTTTTTTAATAAATACTTTGCAGTAGTCATAATTAGAAAAAAAATAAAGCAGTAATTTAAGGTTCACTTAGCTCCAGGGCAAATTGATGAATGAGATCTCAAAATATTTGTGGGCTCAAATCTCATCTCTTCCCATTCTCCTCTGTGTGATCTCATAACCTGTAAGTCTCAATACCCTATCTGTAAAATGGGAAACCCAACAGTCCCTGTCTCAGAGTGAAATTTAAAGAGTAGACATGCAGAGAGAAGCACATAGCCTGGTTCTCGAGCAGACCCAATGAATATGAATGCCTTCCCTTCCTTCTTGGGCCCCTTCTGGCTAGGCCTCTAAGGGTAGGGGTGGCTGGAAGTCTAGCATCTGAGGTGGCACTTGAGGCATACCTGGGGTCTTGGTCAAAGGTGAACTGTGTTCCTTGACCATGGTGCACATCCCAATCCACGATAAGAACCCTGTAAGTAGAAGAGAGGGGAGCACTGTGTAAAAGGATCCAGGTACATCTGGGGGAAGTACCCAGACCAAGCTACCCTACCCCGTACCACCCCTATCACACCTTCCCCTCCTGCTTGCTGCTGACCTCTGAATACCATGCTTCTGTTGAGCGTAGCGGGCAGCCACGGCCACATGGTTGAACATGCAATACCCATCCATAAGACTGTGCTGGGCATGGTGTCCAGGAGGCCTGGGCAGGACAGGGAAAGCCACAGATTGTGGGGGAGGATGTCTTCCTCTGCAGAGACAGACTGTCCCTGCTCTCTAACCCTAGACCAACCAATGCTGATGCCTACCAATCTACCAGGAACTGAGTAACTGGGGCCCTCAAACCCTCACCCCCAGTCTATTGCTCTCTCTCTGAAGGGAACTTGATAATGCTCATTAAAATTATCAATGTATACACCCTCACACCCAGTCATTCTGCTCCTGGGGACTTAGCCTACAACTTATATAACAAAAAGTGTGAAATAACATATTTATAAATTGATAACAGTATTTGCTGTGGCATTTTTTTTTGGAAACAGCAAATGATTGGGGGAAACCAACATGCCCAACATTAGGGAGCTAGTTAACTTATTGTACACTTGCACAATGGTGCTCTACATGGATCTAAGCTAGACACTGTTAGGAAAAGCTTTCTAAGATGTATAAGTGGAAAATGTATGGTATGAAAAGGAGTGTGTTAAGTGCTGGAGTACTCCCGAAAAAATGGGGAGGAAAGAGAAAGGCTCTATCTTCTGCATTTCATCAGTTCTAGGATGCCAATGGTGATAAGATATATTATGATTTTACTTGTCAACAACAAAGCAGAAAATGTAGCCAAATGAATTCTGAGATGTCACTGTTTGTAAGATGCATCTGGATTTCAAGATGTTACCAATATGGAAAAAATGCATGTAAGTATCAATGAAATATGGTATTTGCTCCATGAATAGGCACAGACTGTTTCTTGAGGACACATGAATCACTGGTTATAGTGACTACCTTCAGTAGAGGAAGCAGGTGTCTGGGAGGCAGGGACAGGGGTGGGAGGAAAATTTTCTTGTATCCCCTTTTGTACCTTAAGCATGTAAATACACTACCCATTACCAATACATTTTACAATTGAGAGAAATACTTTTTTAAAATGTAAAAAAGCCAAATGCTAGTGGGTCCTACCTGATGATGGCCATGCCATTCCGGATCTCTGCCCCCAGCACTGCATCCACCAGCCTGAGGACGGAGCCTGAAGCCAGGCAGGCACAGGTATATGAGTTCTGGAGATACAGTGGGGAGCCAGAGAAGGCATGAGGGAGAGAGCAGCCCTGTCCACTTGGTTACTACCCCCAGGGTGGGGTGGGTGTGGGAGTAGGCATCCCCAGGATTGCTACCACCCTCTGCTCTCACAGTTCTCATCCATACCGGATGCAGATAAACTGAGTCATAGGTGTCTGCTAGGATACGGAGTTCTCCCTCATTCATATATTGGGTTGTCTCCATCAGATCAATATATTCTAGGCTGCAGACACAGATGGGGGATGAGATTCAGGAACCTGCCACCTTCCTTGGCCCTAAGCCAGGACCCTGTCCCCTCCCCAGCTAAGCCGTCCATGCACCAGACCCCTGGACAAGTCAGACATCCTCAACTGTCAATCTGGGGAAACAGCTGGGATATAGGCCATACTTCCTACTTCTTCCTTAGCCCTCCTCATTTCCAGTAACATACCTTGCCCTCTGCTCTAGCCATACCAAATCCTATTGCCAGGACTTTGGCCAGATTGTTCCAGCTGTCTGTATCTCCCTTCCTTCAGTTCTCCTCTTTATCTGATTATTTTCTCTCTTAAAACTCATATCAGACACCCACTTTGCCAAGTTAGCTTTCCTTGGGCCATACCACACAAGGCCCCTTACTCTGGGTTCCTGCAGTCCCCTGAGAAACCCCTTGATTGCTCTTTCCACACATCTATCAGCTGTTTACACAGCAGATTACAACAACAATAATAGCTCATCATGGGCTGATGCTATGTCAGGCACCATTCTAAGCACCCAACACATAACAAACCTTCCTGAGAAACTTATGTTTACTAGCCCCCATGTTATAGGTGATGACATCAAGATTCAGAGAGGCTCAGTGACTTGCCCAAGGCCAAAGCCCATGATATTCCTTCCCAAAGCATTCACTCTGCTCTGGTGGGCTCAGGGTAGCCTCTTCCCCAACCCTACAAGGCTTCCAACCCTTCACCTGTGAACCAACATCAGCTCCTCCTTTTCAGCAAACCGGGCCTGGAGAGACACAAGGAAAAAAGGGACAAGGCAGTCACCACACCTGGGTCCTGCCAGTTCCTGCCCTCCACCCAGGGCTGGGAGACTCACCTGAAAGGACACACAGCGGTCCAGGAGGCCCTCCTGGATCAGTTGTTCCTTGATGGCATGGAGCCGCTCGGGGCCTTCAGGGAAGCTAGGTTGGCAGAAATATAGTCACATGCATACACAGACATATATATGAGGACATTGTTGAGCAGCATATCTGTCCCTGCACATCTTTCCATCCACTTTTCCACAACTGCTCATGCCAGCAGCTTTGGAGTTATCCCTGGTGCCTGTTGGCTCTGTTCTCAAAATACATCCAGAGCTTGTCCCTCTCCTTATCACCTCCACTGCTGCTACCATAACTTCCTGCCTGGCCTACTGCAGTCAGCTTCTTATTGACCTTCCTGCTTTTGCCCTCACTCCCCCCAATAGTTCTTTCTCTGCATAGCACCCAGACACCAGTTAAAACCCAAATCGGATCATGTCCCACCTCTACTCTAAACCTTCTCGTGGCTCCCATCTCATCAAACCAAGTACTTTCCAGCTATTCTCCTCCCTGCCTAGAACACTCTGCTCCCAGATATCTCCACAGCTCTCTCCCTCACCTCTTTCAGATCCCTGCTCAAATATCAGCGAGGCCTTCCTTGATCATCCTATTTCAAACCGGAGTCCCCTCTACAGCACTTTCAGTTACCCTCTCTCCCACATCAGTGTTTCTCCATGTCAGTGTTTCTCTACAGCACTTCTTTCTAACACATTGTACCATTTACTTTTTGGTTGTTCACTGTCTGTCTTCCCCCTTGAAAAAGTAATCTCCACAAAGGCAGAGGTTTTGTTTGTTTTGTCCACTGCCACGTCCCTAGCTCCTCAGGAGTTGGTAGATCTCTATTTAGTAATGAAGTCTTTTGCCATCCTGAGTCATCCATTGGGATACAGTAGATAAATACTGAACTGATAAACACATAAGTATAATAATGACCAAAAAATGACATGGACTAGGAAGATCTTGAAGATTGGGTGTGGGGGGAGGGGATGGCCAGGCAAAGCCCTCTCTGAGTCTCTTTGAGATATGAATGTTAACTGGGAGGAGAGAAGGTAGAAATAGATCTCTGGAAGAGAGGGTAAAGACCTGAGATGAGGGAGTGCCTGGCATGTTGGAAGAATGGCACCGATGTGGGTGAAGTGAAGTAAAACAAAGTGAATGAGGGGGATTGGCTGATGAGGTCACCAAGGTAATGTGGAGCCAGATCACATAGAACCTAAGAGGCCAGGAAGAAGAATTTAGACTTTACCTTGAGGGTAACGGTCTGCCCTTGAAAAATTTTAAGAAAGAGAACATCATCTCATACATTTGTTTTAGGTTGTTGTGAGGAAAACAGACAGCAGGGGTGAGGGTGGAAGCAGGAGACCAGTGAAGAGGACTCTCAGTCTCAGTGAGTGATGATGGTGGTGGCAGTGAAGACAGTAAGGTCAGGTACTGTATACATTTCGAACATAGAGTCAAAAGAATTTGCTGACAGATTACAACATGTGTGATCAAATGAGAGGTATAATTCTTCCCTTTCAGCACAAATGTCATTTCTTCAAGGATGCCTTCTGGGAACCCTGGATGCTAATCTAGGATCCTCTATTAAACACTCTTGAAACCCCTGGTCTTAAGCCTTCTTTCATTAAACACTTCATATTGCTGTTGGTTGTTTAACAATCTGCTCTTCTATTCTTCTATCAGCTCCTTGAGAAGGGACTCTGCCCATCTTGTCCAACACATTTGTATCACCAACTCCTGGCACAGTAGGTACTCAATAAATGTTTGCTGGCTAAATGAAAAGAGCCCTTCCCAGGCCTGAGCCCCACCTCCCTAAATCATCTGTTTCCAGTCTCTAGGCTAGTGTAAGAAAGGATTCTTTCTTGCTAATGGGTTTAAGAGTGCATATTTGTGTAGTTCAGAGATAGTCTGGAGTAGTCAGCCTCACCTGTCATCCCAGAGGCAGTGGAATTCATTGAGCTGCTCATCGAACACCAAGCCAGTACCAGATAGTGTCTTGGCCTCAAGGTTCAGATCCTGCAAAGAAAAAAATGGGTGACACGGGTCCATTTAGGGCTTGAGTCAGAGGGAACATTCCACACTGTCCAGAATGAAGAAACTCAGGGTTTTGATGGACATAGGAGGCTAAATTGTGGCCAGGCCTCTCTCACCAGCCCTTGCAGCCCCACGATTAGGTCCTGCCCTGTTGCCTGGCTGAGCTTCTTCATTCTGCCTTTCTTCTTAACTTCTGCTAGTTTGGGGCTGGAGTGGAGTGTGGCACCCTTCTTAGTACCTCGCTTCTGCCAAACAAAAAGAAGGGTCAGAGTCCACTGCACAGCCCACTGCTTCCCCTCCCCCTCATCAGGATGGGTCTTGGGCCTCACCGAGGTGACGGTGGAGTCGTGGGGGGTGGAGTGGGGGTTGTGCCTACTCCTTCTCTGCCTGGTTGTGGTGGAATCCTGGCCAGTGGAGGTCATGGTCGGGGAGACTTCACCCCTAACGCTGTTCTGTGGGGTGCAGTAGAGGTGACTGAAGGGACTAGGGTGTCCTGAGGACCCCAGAGCCCAGCCCCTTCCAAGGCCACGCCCCCTATACTAGTCTCCATCTGTTATGCTATGCTATTCCCCCACCACCTTCTAAACTCCGCCTCTCTCAAGGCCCTCTCCCTCCACTGGGGTGTCCATTCCACATGGTCCCGCCCATTTAACTAGACTCCACCCCTTTGACACTATTCTTTCCCCTTTCAAAGTCTTGCCCTTTCAAAGAGCAATTAACCCTCAGGCTCAGGCCATTCTAGGGCCCGCTCTTTCCAGAAAATCACTGCCCCTCCCACTCTAAGCCCCATTCCCAGATCCTTTAATTCCTCACAGCCTCGCTCGGACTCCACCTCTTCACTGAAGCCCTTTCCAGCCAATCACCCTGAATAATTACCCACCCTTTCTCTCTGCCTGACCCAGACCCAGCCCCGGCCCGGGCCCTGGACCGACTCCACTTAACTCCACCCCTTATCGGGCCCAAACGGCACCTTTCACTTGGTCAGAACCCGCCCCTAACGTTTCAACAAGCTCTGCTCCTCAGGGGACCGCCCCTTCCCTTTCACCAGGCCCCACCCCCCGCCCAAACCCTACCCATGACGCTTCCCTAAGCCCCTTCTGTCAGTTTTGAACCACCTCCCACCGGCTCTCGCCCAACGCCAACCAATCCGTTCAGGTCCACTCACTGGGCACCGCCCTTTTCTTAAACTCCGCCCACGGCTAGCACTACCCAATACCTGGAGACCTGTGGGGCTGCGTGCCCGAGACGAGCTTTTCCATTGGGCCAGGTCTCTCTAGTGCTCGCCGAGATCCCGCCCACACCACGGATCGAGACGCAGGACCGTGCCCCTCCTGTGGACTACACTTCCCCGCGAGCTCACTAACAGCTGCTTGCGCAGCAGCATGCGACACGGGCCTTGCCGCGCTTGCGCAAACCGTGGGGTGGGCGGTTGGACGCGGCGCTCAAACTCAAGCTCACCCCTCCCCCAACCGCCAACGGTGTAATCTGTTTTCCCTGGTCACCGTCTCTCTATCACTGTCCAGTCACCTTAGGGCCCTCTGGACCCGCGACAGCTGTGCCGGGTGATGACTAAAATGAGCGAGCGAGGGAGTTAAGAAAAGGCGTCTTCCCTGCTTCCCGCGTTGCACGCTGTGATGACGTATCGCGGGCGGGTCGGAGTCCTGTTGAAAATGGACGAAGACTGGAGTTGGCCAAGGGGTAGTGGTGATGCTGCTAAATGTGGCGAGAATTTTTTAAGTTAATGTTTACAAAGGTGGTACACAGGAAGCAGTCACCAAATGTTAGCTATTAATATTCTGCCGCGAAAATGTATGATGGGGCGGAAGGAGTCTTAGGCAAGTAATTATAATGATAGCAAGTATTACGTGTTAGGCATTTTTGTAAGCCACAATTTTGTGCGGTAGTTCCCATTGTTAAGGCTGCTTTGCAGATAAAGAAACAGCTTATGCGACTATAGCCACGTGACTTTGGGCAAGTTACTGAACGTCTCTGTGCTTCAGTTTTCTCATCTGGAAAATTGTGGTAAAATAGTGCCTGGGGACAGAACAGACTCATGGAGGGGAGTTTTTTCTTAAGCGGCAGCTCTCCCGGTCACGCCCTCCACTGAATAACCTCTGCTTCCCAATTGTAAAGGAAAGTGCGTGCCTGGAAGGAAGGGGGTGTTGCCCCTTTGCGCCCCACCCCCAACTCCCACCCCAGGTCTAAATAGCCTCGCAGGAGGCCGGTTTGTCCTCCTAATCTCCCTTTCTCATTCTTCACCATTTCCTACCCGGCTGTAGGCTGGGTCTGGAGAGATAAGCGGTCTGGGGTTCATTCAGCATCGCTGACTAACAGATTGACAGCCCCATCACCCAGTAGCTGGGCTCTCTGACCCTCTTGAAAACCCCAGTTCTAATCCTCTGTTCCCTTTCGCTCATCTTGCCTGAATATGTCTTTTGTACAGGTGGAAGGAGGTCACAGCCCTAAGACCTTTAAACCTCCAAATACACCAAAGAAAACACAATGATACACACTGAGGAACATTCTGGGGTTGTGATGCCTGCAAAGTAATATAGTAAGGAGTCTTGTAAAGGTCAAAACCCATTTTTCTGTATAGTCGAAGAGTGGTTTCTATGGAGCAGAAGTTGGTAAACGTTCTATGAAGAACCAGATAGTAAATGATTTCGGCTTTGCAGGCCACATATGGCTGGCTAGCTGACTTGCTTGCTTGCTTTCCCTTTTTTCTTTCTTTCCTCCTTCCCTCCCTCCCTCCCTCCCTTCCTTCCTTCCTTCCTTTCCTTCCTTCCTTCCTTCCTTCCTTCCTTCCTTCCTTCCTTCCTTCCTTTCTTCCTTTTCTTTTCTCTTTTTTTCTTTTCCTTCTTTTTTTAAAAAAATGTAAAAACAGGCTGCTATCTGACTTTGGCCTGAATGCCATAGTTTGCTGATCCCTGCAGTAGAGTGTCAGTCTTTGGTTTCCTTTATCTGGCTGGGATCCTTTTATAAGTGCAAGAGGTTCTGTGCTTCCTGAGGAAGGGTATGCCTTTTATGTTAGGTATGAGGACAAGGATTCATAGGGTCTGGTCAATTCTGGTATTCTGGGTTAAACAAATGTTCCTGGACAGGGATTCCTACAATTTCTATAGTATTGTTCCTTCACTGAACCAAGCAGGGGTTTTTAATAGGACAACACAGTTGTTTCTAGAGAGCCCCAGACTAGGGGTTACCATAATGCAGTTCCTTAGATTGCATTATGACAGGTTCCTACAAAGAGACCAGATGGTCCAGTTCAGGGTCAGCATGAGTGTTTGTATACAGGTTCAAAGCTGTGTTCACGTAGACAGTAGGATTAGGTGTTCATGTCCAGATTCAGTCAAGAGATTATTATTAATTGGGCTATATTAGGCTACCTGCTATAACAGACAAACCCAGAATCTCAGGGGCTTAATATATAAGTGTTTATTTCTTGCTCATACAAAATCCAATGTGAATATTACCGGTCATTCATGGACCCAGACAACTTCCATTTTGTGGCTCTGCTCTTCTCTCAGTCCTCAGTTCGTACTATTCAGCTGGTAGATAAGGAAAGAGAGGGAAGATTCCATGAGAGGTTTTTATGGGCCAGGCCTGGAAGTAGTCTATGTCACTCTGTGCACACCTCATTGATCAGAACTCTGTCACATGTCCACATCTAACTGTAAGGAAGGCTGGAAAAATGAATGGGCTCATCCAGAAAGGGAACAGATTTGATAAGCCTATAGCAGTGTCTGCTATAGGATTCTGTAGATTCTACAGAGCTATGCTATTTAATGTTGTAGCTGCTAGCCAGTCAGACAGTGATTCCTGTACAAGATGAGGGTAGGGCTTCCAGAGCAAGGCTAGGGCAAGGGCTGACAGAGTCATGTTAGGGCTTCCTGTACAGTGTCAAGGGAGTGTTTCCAGAGTGCAAGGTTAGGAGTTCCTATAAAGCAGTGGTTCTGAACCTTTCTGGTACCAGCTACTGGTGCTCCTATGAGAATCAAATGCCTGATGATCTGAGGTAGAACTGAGGCTGTGATGCTAATGCTGGGGAGCACCTGCAAATACAGATGAAACTGTGCTCGCCCTCCCGCCGTTTACTTTCTGCTGTGCAGTCCAGTTCCTAACAGGCCACTGAGCGGTACCAGTCCATGACCCGGGGGTTGGGTACCCCTGATATAAAGGATCAGGTCACAGATTCCTATAAATCAGTCAAGTTAAAGATTTCTATTGAAAGTCAGTAAAAGGTTTTTCTGCAGAGTCCAGTCAGAGGTTCCAGTACAGTTGTAGGTAAGGCTTCCTATAGAGGGTCAGGGCCGTGGAGCTAACGTGGCAAGGACATGAAGTCCTGTATAGTGCCAGGTGAGGCTGTAGGTGCCCATATGGGATAAGGTCTGGGTTTAAAGTAGAGGGTCAGGAAAGAGTTTTCTATGTAAGTTCAAGACAAGTTCATGTTGAGAGTTGGATCATAGGTTCCTGTGGACTATGTTGGGTAGGGTGAAAGATAAGTGTTGTTGTGCAAAGTGATGTGGGGGGGCATTCTTGTCAACAGTGGAAACGGGTTCCTGAACTTAATCAAGGTTCCTAAAGAGGTTTCATATGGGGATTTCTGCAGAAAGTCTGGTCAGAACTACATTTTATTATGAGTGAAGTATCTAAAATGCTACCTAGAGGGCAGAGCTCCAGTACAGTGTGAGAACAGAGGTGTCCTGTCCAGGGTCAAGGCAGGATTCCTATAGAGAGATCGAGGCTCATGAAGAGGGTCAGAACAAGCATTTCTATAAGGTGGTGCAGAAGCTTCCTTACATTGTGGATTGAGAGATTCCTAACTGAGGTAAGGCAGAGGTCCTTCTGCCATGGTAAGACAGGGTTTTCTCCTATATAAGATGTTCCTGTCCAGGGTCAGGATGGATTTCCTGTTGATAATTAGATAAAGGGTTCCCTTGGAGTCTAGAGCTAGATTCCTGTACTAGGCTAGGGCTGCCATTCTGAGGACTAGGGTTCCTGAACAAGGTGGGGCTGGCACATTTCCAGCACAGATTCTGAGAGGGATTTCTTTTCAAGATGAGGATAGGGGCTCCTACAGGATGAGAGAGCTGGGGTTCCCTGGGGTTGCCAGACAGGAGGCTTTTATAGGGCCAGGGCAGTTCCAGACAATCCCTGTAATGAACATAGACTACTATAATTCTGCAGTGAGCTAGTGTGGCAACTAGCTAAAGGGGTGCTGTTAAGGACAGGTGCTTACCTATACTATGTTCAGGGTATACAGTATCACAATCCCCATCTCTGGGGCTCTTGGAGAGAAGCCATAAAGAGGAGTAGCCCAAAAGCAAATCCAGGTTTGAGTGAATTGAGGAGTGAGTGATTAAAAAAGAGAGAAAGAGAAAAGCAGCCCAAGTAAGTATGGGCAGGACTCACTTTGGCAAGGAGGGGTGCCCCATCCAAAAGTCAGGGCAAGTTACTCAGTTCTGAGCCTCACTTTTTCATTAGTAAAATGAGTACCAGTATACTTTTTTTGGAGTATTTTTTTCAGGTGTTCATGAATTAAAGCAACTGAGGCCTCCCAGCCATTACTGACCCATAGTAAGCACTCAGAAAATGGTGCTGCACACTGTTAGGAGCCACTTGATAGTGTGGAGGCTAAGCTATGGAGCCTGGCTAAGCCATGGAGCCTGGCTCAGCCGCATGCCACCAACTGTGTGGCCTAGGCTGAGCCATTTAACCTGTCTGCCTTAAGACTTCACCTGACTCAGTGCATGCTTTTATGTGAGGGTTTGTTCAATAAAAGAATAGATTCTGCTTTGGGGGGAGCAATGCACCTAAATGAATAGGTATATTGGGGAAGGAGTTGGCACTGTGGGGAGTTTCCATGGTATCTAAATTCTCCCTCCCTCCCTGAGGCTATTTTGTTTTAATCTCCCCCTCTCCTCTACCATTTCCCACAGGGCTACAGGCCAAGCTGGACCAAGAGAGAGATAAGAGATGAGTGACAGGAAGGCCCATGGACAACCCCACAGTCCTGGACTAGCCTTCTGACATTTTGTTGGCTACCATTCCAGTTCCACCCCTCCCTCCCATTCCTGTCCTTAGTATGTCTTCTGTCCCTTGGAAGGGGGACCATAACTTACACCGACTGAAACTACATATGTTGATACCTCCACAAACAAGTATACAGAGCTGCTCACATTGTCAGCCACTCAGAGACACTGTGACATTGCATATACCACATACCATATATGCTCACACACACAGACTTGCACAGAAATACTGCCATTTCCTGACATGCAGATTCTCACAGTCATACTGTTACATTGCCACATACTGTCAAACACATTCTTCAACATTTAAAAAATATTTATTGATCAAATTCTGTGCATAGTACACATGCTGTCACTATCTCAAAACCATCCTGTGTGGTGCTCAATCACATGAACACAACCCCACATATTTTTTCAGCACATGATGTTGCACACATACATCCATATCCTCTCATACGGTCACTTGTGCCCTGCCTCTCACAGTTACCCGATGTCATGCACACCATCTCTTGCAGCCTCACCCCCATGGTCACCACCATGCAGCACAATCAGCCAGTCTCTCACACTGTCTCTTACCACATTGTGTGGATACACATGCCATCTCATACAACCCAGATCCTGTCACATGTAGTTTTGCATATACTGTTATAATTGCACATCATAACCCACTATTGTGAAGGGTCACACATGCCATCTCACACAGCCTCACACAGTCATCAAAGAATCACAGACACTGTTCCACACCCTACCTACCATGGCTCTTTATTCAGTCCCACAAAGACTCACCCCCAATTTTAGGATTTTGTTGGTTTTATTTTACAAAAACTTTGAAGGTCCAGGCCAAGGGGTATCTGGGGCCCAGAGGGTTGGGTTGTATTGAATTCTGGCTACGGGAGGAGTGAGACCCCACTCCTGCCCTGAGGCTATGCTCAGTGCCCTTATGAGCTAAGTGGTGCCACCACAGTGGTGGTGGTAGTGGGAGGCATGGGGCCTGTGGGGAAGGAGGCTGTGGGTGAACCCAATAGGTGCCCTGGAAAAGGCATAAGGTGGCTAACAGGCCCTGATAGCACTACGGGGCCCAGGCCTTGGTAGAGGTGGGCAGTACTGGGTGAGCCCAATGTCAAGCCTGAGGCTACTTCCCCACAATTCCCGCTACCACTGCTCCCAGCTACCACCATGAAGCCACCAGCTGGTCCTTCAGCTGCTCCGGTACCTCCCAGACTCGACCCCCGCTTCTTTTTCCCTTTTCCAGATGCCTTGCGGTTTCGAGTCTGAATACCATCCTTCCGCATGGTAAGTGGTCGGTTCACCTGTCAAAAGGGAGCCGTGGATGTTTCCCAACTCCAGACCTTTGCCTCCATGTCTCTGCTAGGGACACCTCTACCCCACTCCTTAAGAATAGGGAATTGGGTCAAGGACTAGGGTTCTGGGTGTGGCACAGGTATTGTCCTAAGGAATCATGAGGTTTTGAGGCCCTGAGCTGGGGAAAGGATAGGGAAAGACTGCAGCTCATAGATTACCTGATTGATGGAGGGGAGGGGGAAGAAGATGGAAGGAGGAGGGAGGAGAATAACAGGCAGAAGGGAGAAAGAGGGAGAGGGAAGGAGGAGAAGGGGTTCCAAGGGGCAGGGTGTACCTGGTGCAGTTTGTAGTAGAGGCCGCAAGCATTACACACTGGATCTCCGCTGGCATTTCTCCGCCACAGTGTCGTGGTGGTTGTCTGGCAGTTGGTGCACTGGGTACCTGCCCGTTTGCTGACAATCTAGGGGAAGTGAGAATGTGAGGATTAGTGCACTGGATGTTCAGGACCCAAGAGGTGAAAGTCAGAATAAAGGCAGGGCTTCCTATATGGAGTGCAGACTGTAGGTTCTGTATAGAGTGAGAACAGGGCCTCTTGTCCAGGATAACAGCTTTCAGTATTGTGTGTGGGACTATATCAGTAGTTCTCAACTTTGAAATCACTTGGGGAGTTAAAAACAATCCTGATGCCTAGGCAGCACCCCAGACCAATTAAATCAACACATCTAAGGGAGGGCTCCAAGGTGATTCCAGTGTGAAGCTAAGAATGAAAGCTCCTGTGCAGGGAGAGGGCAGGGTTCTACTCGCAGTCTGTGAGGGTAGGTTGAGGATAGGCTCTCCTGTGCAAAGCTGTGCTTCTCTGTGGATGGGAAAGGGATGGGGTGTGAGTTCTTCTAGAGCATGAGTAAGGGAAGGCAGGCCTGGGGTCTTACCATGCGCTTCTTGGGCCGGATGAGGGGCCTGTTCTGCCCATTCATCTTGTGATAGAGTCCACAGGCATTGCACAAATAGTGGCCTGTCCTGTCCCGCCGCCATAGTGGAGTGGCTGTTGCTCCACAGTTCACACACTCCCTGGCCTCTGGTAAGATGGACAGAGAGGAAGAGGGACCCAGGCTCAGCCTAACTTTGTCTTGGACCCCTCCCCCACCTCAACCTCCCTGTCCCTTTTTGGGAACCTCACCACAGGTGGCCAGGGGCAGGGTTCCACGAAGCTTGGGGGAGGAATAGGCTGCTGGATTGAGAGGGCTCCCGGTGGGAGAAAAGAAGTTACTGGGAAAGTCAGGGCCCCCATAGGCACTGCTGGGGACAGGGATTGATGAAGGCAGTGCAGGTCCCAGTGTCAAGAGGTCCGGACTCAATCTCTCTGTCTTTAAGGTCTCCAGGAAGCTGCTGCTGACTTTCCCATCCAGATCTTCTGGGGCCTGGGGAGGGGAGTCCTCACGGGTGGGGCACACAGTTGAGGGAGGGTAGAGCCCGGTCTTGCTGTAGGCCCAGCTGGCATATGGTGAGCCCCCTGGGATCCCCTCCATACAGTTGAGTAATGGGTACACCTGAAAGACTGTTGTAAGGGTAGGAATGGGAAGGAAGAAAGAAGAGAAAAGAACAGTCTAAAGCCATTCTGCTTTCACACTGCAATGGTGTCAAATAGCCCCAACATGGTGGCCAACTTTCCAACTTTTTCTATGGTTGCCAGAACAACTCTGGCCATCTGAATCCTGAGCCCCAGTGGTCACTCTGGCAACTACAGTAACCTCTAGCCATTTCCAAATGGGCTTTGAGAATGACTGTTGGGATTTGGAGCCCCATGGATCACTTGACAACTGGGGCCACTACCACCTACTTCCAACATTGCTTCACAATGTGGCAGGTTGAGGAGTATGGGCATTCCCGAATTGAACTGAAGTAGAAGAAGTGGTCAACACAGCCATGTGAAGGTTTCTGGCTATTTTCAAGACCTCCTTGTGGAATTCTGCCCTACCTAAGGGTGTCCATAGCAACCCATCAGCATGAAACCAGTGCTAGGATAGCCACCTAAAGGAGTTACCTGGGGAGTGTCTGTAGGCCTCAGCATCTCTGTAGTAGGCCAGTGCAGTAGCTGCAGCTGAGGTGGTGTTCTGGGCAGTGGAGGAGGCTGCTGCATCCAAGCCCTCTGGCCCAGAGGGGAAGAAGACCCCTGACTCTGGTGGTGAGGACACCAGGGCAGGGTCCACAAGCTGGGGCAGGGGCTCAGAGGTCCCCAGGGCTCCCAGGCCAGGGAACTCCATGGGGCCTCTGGAGGTTGATCTGTGAGGACAGGAGGGGTCCTCAGACACAGAAATCCTCCCCTTCCCTTCTTTACCCCTCTTCCTTCATTGTTATTTCCTCCCACTCTATCCTCCCAAATTTTCTCTCCTTTCCATCTCCCTAGTTCCTTTCTCCTCTTCTTTCCTCCCTTCCCACTCCTCCTTCATTACTCCCTGTCTTCTACTCTGTCCTCTCATTCCCCATTCTCCTTTTCTTTCCTATCCTCTTCTCCTTCCCTATGCTCTTCCTCCTCTTACCCCATTTCTTTCCTCTCTTCCCTCTCACACCCCCTTCTCATCATTTTCCTTCTTTTCCTCCCTTCCTTTACTTCTTTCTCTTCTCTTTTATCTCCCTTCTTTCTGCCTCCTACCTCTTCTTTTCCCTCCTCTCACTCAACTTCCCTTCTTTTTCCTCCTCTCCTCTTTCTCCTCTTCCTTCTCTTCATTCCAACTTCTACCTCCCCTCCCTTCCCCCTTTTCTTCTCCTCCTCTTTCTCTCCCTTGCCCCCTCATCCTCTCTCCCTGGTCTCTCTTCTCTCTCCATCTCATCTTTCTCTCTCCTCCTCTCTGCTACCTTCTCTTCCTCTTCCCCTTTATATTATCTCCTCCTCCACTCCTTTTTCCTCCTCTTCTTCCTTTCCTCTTCCCCTCCTGTCCCTTTGCCTTTTCTTTTCTCTCTTCTCCTCCTTCTTCACCCTTCTCTCCCTCCCTTTCTGCTCATCTCTTTCCTAATTTTCTCCTTCTCTTCCACTTCCTATTTTTCCCCTGCCCCCATCTTTCTCCCCCCCTCTCCCCTCTAGAGGATCTGGGTAGGGTGAGCTGGGGTACTAATCAGAGCCCTTTGAACCACTTAGTCACCCCCCGGATCTTGGGGTTCACCTTCGTGTACTCCCCAATTTCATCCCTCTCTGTTGCATCTTGCCTTCTGACTTTCTCAGAAACCCATGGTTTCCGGCTTGACTCCCCCCTCCCCCATCTCCGTTGGGTCTGCAGACAGAGTTCCTCCCTGCTCCATGGGGGGGTCAGTACCTCCACTGCTTATCTCTGCCATCCCCGCCCAACTTTTGAAATCACCCCAAGGCCACTGGCTTCCTCTGAGGAGGGGGACAGGTGGGAGGTGTTCCCTTTACCCATATTTTCTCCCCTGGGGAGGTCGGCCATAGTTCTGCTTTCGAGTTCCTTCAGTTCTGACCATTCCCAGGCCTCAGTTTCCCCATCTGCCAGATAAGAGGTGGTGACAGGGCTAAGCTAAAACCTGTGAGGTGGTGGCTCAGTCTATGCTCCCTTTGCCTCTGTACTTCCCTGTGTGTATCTTTCTCCTTGGGTCTCTTTTTCCCTGACACTCTGTTTATTTTCAAGTCTGTTTCTATGTATTTCTCATTTTTCTATTCTTCCATGATATATCTTTCTCTCTCTTTCTGTGCTATTGTAAATGTCTAATGCTTTCATTTCCCTTTCATTGTCTTTCCATGTTTCTGATTGTTTCTCTCCATTTTTATCTCTGTCTTTTATCTCTTTGTTTCATATCTTTCTCTTTCTTAGCTTTCTTTATGTCTCTGTTTTTCTTCTTTCCTTCTTCACTCATATTTACATCTCTCCCACTCTATCTCTGCTTGTCTTTCTCCACTCTCTCTCTGGACCCTCTGGCCTTATTTCCATACCTGTCTTACTATCCCTTTATCCCTGACCACACCTCACTGCACACAGCCCCATATGAGGAATCAGGAAACCAACCCTTGCCCCTGACTTGCTCTGTGAATCTGAAGGCCTCAGTTTCCCTGTCTGTAGGTTAGAGTGAAAGAGATAGCATAGAAGATCATCTTTAAACCCCTTGCCTCCATGACCCATTGTGTAGACAAGCTGAAGGTTTGGCCTGGGGTTGGGGGTTGTGCTGGGAAAGAGATAGGCCTGTGTGTGTGCCCACCACCAACCTAGGCCCCAGGATCTCTCCCTGGGGAGGGTTCTTGCCTCCTCTTTTCAGCCTCCATCTCTTTCTTGTCTCTCCAGGATTCTATTTGTGAGTCTCTGCTTTCATGTCTCGCTCTGTTTCTGTTCCTGGGTCTCCCTCTCCTGCTGTCTCTCTCTGTCTCTCTTGCTTTCTTTGAGTCTCTGTTTCTCCTTTCTCTCTCTACATATCTCTGTCTCTTGCTCTTTTTCTCTTGTCTCTTTTTCTCCACATCTCTTTGTTTCTCTTTCCCTTCTCTTTCCATCTCCCTGTGTATCTCTTCTTTTGTCTCTATCGCACTGTTCTTTTATCCCCCCATCCTCATCTCATCTTCCATAATCTACCACCAGCGCCACTGTCCCCATCCCTGTACTTGACACCTTGGTGTGTCCAGGACTGCCCACCCCTCCCATGGCAGGGGCCCAGCTCCCCCACCCCCAGTTATCACTCTTTGGACAGAGATAAAGTTTATCTCGAGGTTGGGGGATATGAAAGCTCCTTATCAGCTGCCCCACTAGAGTAAGTCCTGCCCCAACGGGTGGCAGGTGGCAGGCAACAGGCCGGCACCCTCAACTCTCCCTTGACCCAGCCCCTCACCCCAGGTAATGAACCTATCCCAGCCCTCAAGGAAAGGTCCCATAGGACTGAAGGAAGCAGAGATGAGGTCTGAGCTAGATGTGTCTTGGGAGGATTTGAGAGTCAGTATGAGGTTGAGCCAAAGAGGTTTGGGATATAGCTATGGGGTTTGGGGAAGCAGATACAGAGCTTGAGGAACAGAGACAACCTTGAAAGATCCCATTTTGGGATCAGAAATAGCTTGGAAAAGCAGAGACAAGGTTGGGAATCAGGAATGAAGTTTGAGAATTAGAGATAAAGATGAGAAGTTTGAAATGTACTTTGGGGATCAGGTATGGATTCTGAAGGTAATGGAAAAGTTTGAAGGTCCATGGGTTTTACTAGAGCAGAGATGGCATAGGGGTCAATGGTGGGTTTGGATAGGGAGAAATGTGTCTGATGATTAGAGATGGGTTATGGGAGTACATGAGGAGTTTGAGGACCGAGATAGAATTGGAATAAAGAAAGATTGGGGCCAGGGAGGAGATCTCACAGACAGAGACATTTTGGGCTGAGATGGGCTTTAGGGAAAGCAGACATAAGGATTCATGTGACAGAACGGATTTTCAGGAGTAGACTTGATGCTTGGGGTGACAAAGACATTTTGGTACATAGCCAGGGGTTTGGGGGAGAGAAATGGTTTCTGGGGAATCAGAGAGAAGTCACAGGGAACAAATATAGGGTTTGAGAAGCAGAGATGGAGGTAAGAGGATGAAAACTAGGGTTTCACAGAACAGAGACAGGTTTGAGGGTCAAAGAAAGAATTTTGGGCAGAGGCAAGGATGGTGTGAAACAAACAAGGGCTTAGGGAGCAGAAATAGGCAGGGAGCAAAATGAGTTTTGGGGGAGAATTGGGAGAGACAAGGTAGGGTGTGTGAAAATTGAATTTGGGGCAGAAGTAAGATTTTGAGAGATGAAAGAATGTTCTAAGGAACAGAGATGAGGTATGGGGAGCAGCGTTACGGGATCAGGAATATAGATATCTTGGAAGATGTGGACGGGGGTCAGGGCAGAAAGTAGTGTGGTGGGGTAGATTTGGAGTAGATATAGCAGTTTGAAAGACAGGTGGTCTAGAGGAGCTGTCAAGGGATTCAGAGGTGGTAGACACTTTGGGGACCAATAGTGGGTTGAGGAGCTTGAAGCAGGCTGGGGGTGTAGCCTTGAAGTAAAGAGCAGCAAGCCCAGGGTTTGCCTTGCTGGGAACCCTTGGTAGGGGTGGGGGTTGCTGAGACTGACCTGGGCTGGTTGATGCGGAGGGTTCAGCTGCTTTAGGGATGTGACGAGCTCAGTGTGAATCCAGGGGGTGTCCTGGCTGGCCTTGGCCTTTGCGGCTCCCTTCCTCCTTCTCTCTCTCCCTCCCCTCTCCCTCCTCCCTCCTCCCCAGGGAGTGGCTGGTGCCCTAATGGGTGGGGCAGGCCAGGGGAGGGGGCAGGCCCCCTGCTGGTGGGGCACCTCTTGAGCAGTGCGAGCCTTACTCCACCTGCCCACCCTATAGATTCTTAGACCCTGTTTGATTTGGGCTCCTGTGGATCTCAATGTCCAACTAAACAAAGTAGGCTGAAGCCAAGATAAAATAAAAATAACAGATGTGGTTTCATGACTTTGCTGGGCTTTTCAGTATTTGTACAGCCCCTGCTGTGTACTGGGCCAGGTGTGGGCTTGGCCCTTATGTATATGAGTCTTCTTGCCCACAGAGAGAGGAGGGATGTGACTGTACCCATTTTGCAGGAGAGAATAATAAGGCTCAGAGAGGTTTGGTGGGGTTTGAACCAAACTCTGTGGGACATCTTGACAACCAAACCCCAGCCCAGGGGCCAGGCCAGGGATGGCAGGGGCACACTCACTCATCACCCCACTGGGGCTTACGCCAGCTCTGGCCTGCCCTGGGGCAGCAGATAAGTCTTATCAGATGGAGGCCACTGTGGCTGTTAGCTCCGCGGTAAAAGGCTGTCTTGGGATGGGGGCGGGGCTGGGGGGCACACAGGGACAGTGGCCTCAACTTGTTGCCCGCCATGCTGTTCTGGAGGTAGGAAACAGGTGTCACCTGGATTTGGTTCCTCTGCAGGTCCTTAAGGAGTGGGATAGGGTGGAGGAAGGGAAGGAAAATTGAAGGGATAGAGAAGGTAGAGAGGCAGAGAGACAGACACAGAGCTGGAAGGAGACAGAGGGCACAGAAAGAAAAGAAAGACAGAAAGAAGGGAAGAGATGCACAAAGAGAGTCAGAGACAGTTAAAAACAGAAAGAGACAAAGAGAATTAGAGACAGATGGACAGAAGGAAAAGATAATGCCTGTAAATGACAGGGACCAGTGACACAGGTGGAGAAAACGAAGGGAGACAAAGCTGATGTTTTAGAGAGGGGGGCAGAGACAGAGAGAGAGAGGAAGTCCATGAGACCCTAGGTGGCAGTCTGGGTATGTCCTGGGTAGGTGGTGTTGGGGTAGGTGGAACAGGGGAATGTGAATTAATGTGGATCCATGAGGCCTGTGGCTCTGCCCTAAACCTAGTGAGAGGGACCCCCCAAAGAGTCCTGACCCTCTGTACCTCAATCCCCACCTTCCTGTCCTGTCCTACCCAACTCCTGAATAGTAACAACAGTGACACCAAACAGTGTTTTACACTGTCCATAGACACATGACTGGCCTATTCTGAGCACTTTCTCCATACGAAATCATTGGATATGCGCAAAGCACACACAGTAAGTGTCCTACTTGGGTCCCCTTAGGGCAGGAGAGTAAGGTTACCCAGTCATGGCTCCAGGACTTCATGGAACAGCACACTCCCTTGACCACCCCTTCTACAGATGGGGAGACTGAGACCCACTGAGGGCAGAGAGCAAGAATAGAGCCCTGAGTCAATGAGGTCTGCTCACCCATGAGCCCCAGAGGGAGTTTCTCATTCTCATCTGCCTCTCTGGGCCTTGGTGTTCCCATATGCAAAATGGGAGTTTTGAGGAGGAAAGAGCAAGGCCAGGACTTTGAATTTATTGAGATCCTGGCTTATGTGCCATGCCCTGTGCCGAGCCTCTTTGGTAAAAATGAGGACAAAGACCCCTATGACTTAAGTGGTGATGATTTCAGGACATCCACTCTGGAGCCAGCCCACCCTCATTTATATACTGCCCTACCACTGACTGGCCATGAAGCATTGGGCAAGTTATCATCTGCTTTGGACCTCAATTCCTCATCTATAAATATAGAGTAATAATAGTGGCTACTCCATAGGGTAATGGGGTCACTAAATGAGATTAAATCTAATAAGTGAGTTTAACTTAATCTGAAACTTGAATCTGAAATCTCAATAAATGTTAAGTATTCTTATTTATTTATTGAGTACCTACTGTATATAAGAGATAGTACTTGGATCTTTTTTAGATTATCAACAATAATGATAATACGAATACTAATTCTGATACTAATACTTTCCTTAGCACTAATATAATAATAATAGCAACAACTGCAATGCTTGCCAAGCTACCCAATGCACTGTGCTAAGTGCTCTCTGTGCATAATTTTATGCTATTCTCACCAGGTATATAACTGTATATAATTGACCCCATCTTCCAGACTGGTTTAGGAACAAAGAAATGAAGATATTTGTCTAAGGCCCAAGGTTCTTTCTCAGCTCTGACAATGATTTGCTGTGATTCCTGGGCTGGCTACCCTCTGAGCCCAGTTCCTTCACCTGGAAAATGGTTGAGCCCACATTGAGTGTTGAGAAACCACTCAACACAGGGCCTGCCTGGCACACCATAAATGGTGAGCTCTGTAATGGTAACTCTCCTCATTGTTATTATTATTAGAAACAGCAATTGCAATGTTGGCAGAGAGGTAGGGGAATCTGTCCTGGGGAAGGGCAGGTTGGCCGCTGGACTCATGGCCCATTTTTTCATAACTGGAGGGAGAAATGACTCAAGAAGGGAAGTAAAGGGTGGGGAGTGGGAGCCTCAGAGCCCTGCCTCCATCAAGAGTCAGAAACTCTAAGGCTTTAAGGCCAAGCCTCACCCCATTCCCTCCCCCATCCTAGTGGAGGGGGCACAAGCCCAGAAGTCTGCGGGAGACAGTTCAGCCAGCAGGGAGGCAGCTGGGAGTGGGTAGATAAGGGAATCGGTGGGGCCAGGCCAGGCTTTGAGGGAGACCAAGGAGGGCGGGCAGTGGGGGTGAGAGTGGGAGTGGAGTGTCCAGAGCCAAGCATCCTCTTTGTCAGGCCTCCATTTGAGACTCAGCCCCAGAATCCTCTCTTCCAGGAAACCTTCCCTGACTGGTTTCCTCCATCCTGGCATCTTCTGGGGTTCTAGAGTTCGATGTAAGCCCAGGGTATTTGGACTATTCATGCCTTTTCCAAAGTGTGGAGTCCACCAGGGTGGGGACAGAAACCCACTCCTCTGGGTGTCAATAGCACCTACAGTAACATCAACCAAAGCCTGGCTGGTTCAAATGTTTGCCTCAGAACCAAACTATTTTGTTTTTAACAGAGAAGTATAAAGGATACTATAACAAGCATTTACCTTTATCAAACATTTTGCCTTATTTGCTTCAGATTTTTTAAAAAAGAGATCTAACATTACAGATACAGTTGAAATCCTTGTACCAATTCCATTTCCCTTTCTTGAGTTTGGTGTTTATCTTTCTCATGAGTATTTTTATTTCATTAGACATGTGTATGTACCCATAAGCAACATAGGATACTCAGGGGTTGGGGCCTGTTTTTGAACTTCATATAAATGGAATCATACAGTATGCACTTCTGTTGCTTAGCATAATGTCTGTGACATTAATCCAGGTTGTGTATATTAATAGTTCATTTTTTACAATTATGGTATAATTTACATACCATAAAATTCACCCTTTTAAAATGTACATTTTAGTGGTTAGTCTATTCACATGGTTGTGCAACTATCAATACTACCTAATTCCATAACATTTTTACTACACCAAATAGAAGCCCTATACACATTAGCAGTTATTCCCCATTCCATTTCTGCTTCCTCCAAGCCCCTGACAACCACTAATCTAATTTCTGTCTCATGAATTTGCCGGTTCTGGATATTTCATTGAAATGGAATCATATAATATGAGACCTTTTGTGACTGGCTTCTTTCACTTTACATAAAGTTTTCAGAGTTGATTCATATTGTAGCATGGATCAGTATTTCATTCCTTTTTATAGCTGAATAATATTCCATTGTATGAACATTATACATTATCAATTAATTTGATTAATGCACAGTTTTAGTTATCATGGATAATGCTACTATGAATACTCATGTAAAAGGGTTTATGTGGACATTTATTTTCAATTCTCTTGAGTATATATCTAGGAATGGAACTGCAAAACCGTATGGTAATTATATGTTAGCCTTTTAAGGAACTGCAAAAGTATTCTCTACAGCAGCTGTATGAGGGTTCCAGTTTCTCTACATCCACTCTAGCACTTGTTATTGTCCCTCTTTTTGATTCTAGCCATCCTAGTAGGTGTGATGTAGTATCTCATTGTGGTTTTGATTTGCATTTACCTAATGACCAGTGATGTTGAACACCTTTTCATGTGCTTATTGGCCGTTTATGCATCTTCTTTAGAGAAATGTCTATTCATATTTTTTCTCCATTTTTAATGGGGTTATCTTTTTATTGTTGAGTTTTAATAGTTCTTTATATATTTTGGATGCTAGACCCATATAGATATGTGATTTGCAAATAATTTCTCTTATTTGTGGGTTGTCTTTTCATTTTCTTGAGTATCCTTTGAAGCACAAAGCTTTTATTTTTGATAAAGTCCAATTTATTTGTCTTTGCTTATGTTTTAGGTGTCATATCTAAGAAACTATTGCTAAATACAAAGATTTATGCTTATGCTTTCTTCTAAAATTTTTACAGTTTTAGGTCTTTGATTCATTTTGAGTTAATTTTTGTGTCTGGTGTGAAGTTGGCTTCATTCTTTTGCATGTAGATATTTAGCTGTCCCAGGACAATTTGTTGAAAAAACTATTCTTTCCCCCATTGACTTTTCTTGACACACTTGTCAAAAATCAATTGCCTATAATATATAAGTTTATTTCTGGACTCTCAATTCTATTTCATTGATCTATATATCTGTTTTCATGCCAGTACTATACAGTCTTGATTACTGTAGCTTCGTAGTAAGTTGTTAAATTGAAAAGTGTAAATCCTCCAACTGTGTTTTTCTTTTTCAAGATTGTTGTAGCCATTTTGAGTCCCTAGCATTTCCATATGAATTTTAGGATCAGTTTGTCAATTTCTGCAAAGAAGTAAGCTAGAGTTTGCATAGAAATTTCATTAAATCTGTAGATCAGTTTTGGGAGTATTGCCATCTTAACATTATAAAGTCTTTTCTTCCATTTATTTGGGTCTTCTTTAATTTCTTTTACCAATGTTTTATAGTTTTTAGTATAGGAGTCTTGCTCATCTTTTGTTAAATTTATTACTAAGTATTTTATTGTTTTTGATGCTATTGTAAATAGAATTTATTTCTTAATTTCATTTTTGGATTACACACTGTTAGTGTGTCTAGAAATATGATTAAGTTTTATGTGATCTTGTATCCTATTACTTTGCTGAGCTCATATATATTGTGGGTTCCTTAAGATTTTCTGTATATAAGATGATTTCATTTGCAAATAAAGATAGTTTTACTTATTTTTTCCATTATGAGTGATTTTTTAACCTAATTGCCCTGACTAGAATCTCCAGTACAACTGTGTCAAATAGATATAGTGAGAAGAGACATCCTTGTCTTGTTCCTGATCTTCAGGAGAAAGTTTTCAGTCTTTAACCATTAAGTATGATGTTAACTGTAGGTTTTTTTGTAGGTGCCCTTTATCAGGTTGAGGAAGTTCTCTTCTATTCCTAGTTTGTTGAGTGTTTTTATCATGAAATGGCATTGAATTTTGTCAAATGTGTTTTTCTGCCTCTATTGAGATCATGTAGTTTTTTGTAATTTATTAATCTGATATATTACGTTGATTTTCAAATATTGAACCAATTTTGCATTCCTGGGATAAACCCCACTTGGTTGTGTTGTGTAATCCTTTTATATGTTACTAAATTCTATTCACTAGATTTTTGTTGAATTTTTGCATCTATATTCATGAGATATCAGTCTGTAGTTTTCTTGTTATGTCTTTGTCTGGTTTTGATATCAGGTTAATGCTGGCCTCATATGTTTATTCCCTTTTACTGCTGAGTAGTATTCCATAGAATGAATATATAGTCTGTTTAACCATTCATCAGCTGATGGACATTGGGTTGTTCGCAGTTTTTTCCCTATTACAGCCAATCTGTAATTTACAAACTCATATTCTTCTTTCTGAGCACAAACATGTAAAAAAGTTTCTCCAGGGGCAGTGGGTATCAACCTATTTACATATTCATCCATTCACCCACCCATCTTTCCATCCACCAGCCCACCTAACCATTCATTCATCTAGCCATCTGCTATCCAACCTTCTCCCTCCCTGTATCCCCTTTCCCTGTCTTCCTTTCTGTCTCCTCCATCACTGTCTCCCTCTTTCCCATTTTCCCTCCCTCTCTCCCTCCCTCCTTCCTTCCTTCCTTCCTTCCTTCCTTCCTTCCTTCCTTCCTTCCTTCCTTTCTTCCTTTCTTCCATAAATCATCTATCTCAAGGCACATAATGTCTGAGTCCAAAGCAAGTTGTCTTTTAAAAACAGACAGGAAACCTGCTACAGCTTTCAGCAAAGTCCTTTCACATGCTGAAACTCACATCCTTACACATTCTCTCTTCCCAGAATTTTTGGAGCTCCTGGGGGTTTAATTCATAAGGCCTGGGTGAACTACTATCTATGTAGGTACTGTTTAGCAACCAGAGTCCACAAGACTAGGGGCTCCCTCACCTCAAGAAGCTCTCATACATACTCCTTCATCTATCACTCATTCATTCAGGAAGCCATATTCTTCCCTTTTCTCTATGTCTATCTCATTTGCTTGTTCCTCCTCTTGTTTCAGAACTCTAAATGTCTTTGGGCCTCTTCTCTAGTTGACATTTTCTCTCTTGTTGATCTCATTCAGTGTCTGTCTTCAAAATATCTCCAGATCTAAGCATTTTTTTTATCAACTCCCCTGCAAGCACACACATCAGCATATCTTGCCTGGACTACTGCAGTGGTCTCTCCTTACAGTCCCTCTGCTTCAGCCTTCACCTCTGCAGTCTATTTCCCTCATAGAAGCCAGAGGAAGCCTATTAAATCCTAAGTCAGATCATGGCCTCCCTCTGCTTATGACCCTCCTGTGGCTCCCTCGCCAGAATAAAAGCCAGAGTCCTCTCCATGACTCCAAAGGCCCTGCACAACTTGTCCCTACCATTTCTCCAACTTCACCTCCTTCTGCTCATCCTCACTCATTGCTTTTTCCCCCTCCATACTTGCCTCCTGCCCTTCCTCATACACACCAGGCACATTCATGTTTCAGGGCCTTTGCATTGGCTCTTCTCTCTGCCTGACATGCTCTTCCTCCAGTGCTCACTGCAGCTTCCTCCTCATCTCTTCAGGTCTGTGCTCAAATATCTCCTTATCGGTGAAGTTTCATTACATATTGAAAATCGTTCCAGCAATTTTTATGTGTATTCACTCCTTTCCATGTTTTCTTTGTCTGCAAAGCATTTATCATCCTCTAACATACTAAATATTTTCCTTACTTGGTTTTAATTATTTTGTATCTCTCCCACTAGAATTGCAGCTCCACAAGTAGGTATGCTTATCTCTTCTGTTCAACTTTGTGTGTCTAAAGCCTGGAACAAGACCAAGCACACAGTAGGTGCTCAATATATGTTTATTAATTGAATGAGTGAATGGTGTGGTGAGGGGGCAAAGTAAATTTGTCCTTGTCCAATCTACTCTGTCAGGAGCTGAGTCTCAGTTGAGATGAGTCTGGACCTACCAAATCTAAAGGTAGAATGTACCACATCCCCTGGGAGCACCAAACAAGATACCCCAAAAGGAGGTAGTATCATCAGGGAAGGTCTGTGAAGGTTCCATGGGACTCTTAGAGATCTTGAGTTTCAGTGAAGCCTCTGGGTGGAGGAAACAGCAGGCAGCACCTGGAAGGAGTGAGGCAAGTCTGAAAGGATGAAAAAATATGAGTTCATGGACACAAAGAAATTTGTCAGAGGCACTGAATCCCAAGAGCCTAAGCCTAGATTTGGTCTTTGGAGATGTCATACCCTGGTCCCTGACCCCCCAAACAGCTCATAGACCTCACACACTAGACAAACACCCATACATAACACCGAGACAATAATAATGAAGAGCTCATATTAATTGAGAGGTTATTAATTTATTGGGGGCAGTTTGGAAGGAGGACATTCAGACATGTAAATTTGGTTCCAAACCCTTCTCAGTTTCCCCCAGCAGGATGTGTCAAATGCCTAAGTCCTTGGAGTCATTGGAGATCTCTGGGCCTAGGAAAGGGTCTGGAGGAAGGAAGGAAGAGGGCAATGTTGCAGGGAACAGAATAGAGGAGGGCCAGCCTCAATCACAAGGAAATATAGTTGGACACCTCAATCAAGTTTCTGTCAGGGTCACAGAAGTAAATGGATATAATGGGCCCTTTTGTCCCAGTTCTGGGGACTGGACCCTCCTCAATGGGGATATCACAAGCCTAAAATGGGAGGAGAAGACAAAAGTCATTCATCATAGTCCATGTGTGAGACCAAAATTTAATTTCTTATAGTGGCCTAGAAGACCCCTATATCTTTCTGACCTCATCTCCTACCATTTTCCCTTCCCTCCCACTGTTCCAGCCATAT
Organism: Macroglossus sobrinus; assembly: GCA_004027375.1. Classification (NCBI taxonomy): domain Eukaryota; kingdom Metazoa; phylum Chordata; class Mammalia; order Chiroptera; family Pteropodidae; genus Macroglossus; species Macroglossus sobrinus. The sequence goes on from PVKZ01001246.1 coordinate 247,854, forward strand.
ACCAGCTTTATGGCCTTGGGCAGAGTACCTAACTGCTCTGTACCTCAGTTTCCTCATCTATAAAATGGGGATGATAATAGTATCTAGTATTATTTAATGAGTGGAAGAGTCAGAATTCAAACCCAGGCAGTTTAGGCCAGAGTCCATACTCTTAACTCCTATGCTTTCCTCACTTTACTGCTAAACCAGACTTTTCATTGATACCTTCCAAAGAAGGAATACAGGACATTTGCACAAAATATATTCAAGACCGCAATCTGTGTTCCCCAATAGGAGAACCAATGCCCCCTTTACATGAAATCATTTTAAGTGTTACAAGAACATCAACATTAAATAACAGTGAATCCGAAATTAGTTCCTCTTCCATCCTCTTCCAATCCTTCAGATTATACCAAGAAGAAAGTCTCTGGTGGATGCTAATAAGTCCTTTAACCTCTTTAACCAATTTAACCTCTTTAACCACTTGCAAAATCTCCTTTTGGAATGTCTGGCCCAGAGAGTTCAGGGAATTGAAATGTCTAGAATCCAGGTGGAATGAAATTGTGATGCTTTTACAGCTGTTTGTTTTTACTGTTACCTTTCCTTTGTGCCAAGATATAATAGGTTTTTCACTTATTCAGTTGAACATTTTTTTACATAAATGTATTTATGTAAAAAGAACTTAGGTATAATATTTTTACAAGGGTGATATAAAGTTTCCTTTTAAAATATTTGTTTATATATTTTATGAAAAAAATGATGTCAATAAAAATAATGATTAAACAATTGTGCACAGACATTATTATCTGGATGTGAGGAAACCCACTAAGCGTGAAGTTTGAGGAAGACCTCCCTGGGTCATAATTCTGTTTTCACTGCATCTGCAACAACTTTCTCAAAAACAATGGAAGTTGGACTTACTTTGAGGTGCTGGACCAGAGGTACCTCTACCAGGGGTACCTCTGTGATCAGACTTAAGTCCAGGGAGCCAGGAACTGGGTGAGCAGCTTTGGGTTTAAATTCCTTTCCCATCTCATGGAGGTTAAATTTCTGATCTCCAAAACACAATACTTTCTAGTCTCCCTATTTGGGGAGAGAAAACAACCTAGAACTAAACCTCCAAGATGAGTGTGGGCAAAGCCCCCTCTATGCACCTCAACAAAGTTTTAAAAAAATAGAGCAGGGCTTTTAATGAAAAACTACAGCCTCTTGTTCCACCCCAGTCTCAATCCCTAAAGGCAACTGCTTTTAATGTGTGTGTGTCTGTGTATGTTTATTTCTTCTGGAAATTATTTCCATATCTCCAAAGAATATGTTTATACTACCCATGGCAAAGACAGCAATTTGCCTACTTAATATGCATTTATCCCTTTTTTTCTTATAAACACTATCCAAATTTCAAATAGATCAATTGTGTGCCCAGCTTTAAAACCCTATATTTCCCAGCATTCCTTCTTGGGAGTCCACTTAAGGTGGCCTGGATAATGATGTAAGCAGAGGTTGTGAGTGGGGCTTCTAAGAACCTCCACACTCCACTAAGCTGGCACTTTTTGCCCATTCACTTCCTCCTTCTTCCCAGCCACTGCCTGAGTCCGACTGCCTACCTCTGGACTGGTCATTAAAGAAGAGAAAAAGAGAACTCTGTCTTCTTTAACCCACTGTTAATTAGATTTTCTCCTATGTGTCTCCAAACACAGTCCCTAACTGATGTGCCACTATTTCTTGATTTAGCAACTTTAGACATTTCTATTGTCTCCCTGCTATGATAAATGAAAAGTTAACTCATCTATATTACTACTCTTCCCTATTCTATCATCGTTTTTAGCTTCTCTTTTGGTTCCCTTATAATTTTTAAGTAACCCACTTGTATCTTTATGTTTTGTTAGATGAACTACAGCTAATATCTCACTGGCCCTGCTCTTCTTCCCTTCATGTCTCCTATCTCTCCTGTGCCTTTCAACCTCTGCCATTTCTTGTATCATTTTTACATTTCTTTCTTTTATATCACCATGATTGATACCATATCTACTCTATCAGAAAATGACTTTATTTCACTTTTACATTTAAATAACAGTTTGGCTGAGTATAGAATTTGAGGGTGTAGGTCATTTTCCCTCAGCCTTTTAAATACATGATTTCATTATTTTCCTAAACTTGCTATTGCTAATAAGAAGTCTGATTTAATCTGTTTTTCATTCTTTTGTAGGTGGTACATCCACTCTCTACTTCTGCAGCTTTTAGGACTTTTTCTTGATCTTAGATATACTGAAATTTAATTCCAGTGTGTCCAAGTACAGGGATTTAAGACATCATATGCCTCCTTAATGCTCATGCCCCTCTTTAGTTTTCTTTATGCATTTATTCTTTTTATTTCCGTTCTTTATTCTTGTCCCCACCCTAGTCAACCATTATGTGTTGATGTTCATCTTTTGGTTTTCATAAGTTATTTTATAAAGTGTATTATTATTTGTGTGTGTGTCTTATAAATTGTACCATGCTGTAGACTTGATTCTGTTTCTTTGCCTTTCACTCACCATGATCTTTTTAAGATCTGTCCATCTTATTGTGTATGCATTCAGTCTGACATTGCACAGTTCTATTTTTCATGTATATCATTCCATGTTAGGTTTAAAATTTTTATCCTGTTTGCCATCCCATGGGTCTTTTCAATTTAAGACATACATTTTTTTTTTTTTACTTTCACTGCATTTTCCACTTTTGAAGTTGTTCCAAATTCTCAAGAGTAGTATTCAAACTCTGGAAACCTTTTTTCCCCCTGAGATCTCTCTTTCCTGGGAATCTTCTTTCTCCTGCCCCCAATTAGACTGATTGTCCTTTGGATATCTTTCTGGAATCTTCCTCTTGGGATCCACTGTGTCCTAACTTCAATTTCTTCCTTATTACTGGCTTAATCACTCATTTTGATATAGCATACTCTCAATTTTCAAAGCAATTGGGAAAATTTCTGAATCTTTTTATGTGTAAGAATGTTTTATTCTACACTCACCTTGATTAATAGTTTGGTTGGGCATAGAATTCTAGGTTGAAAATTTTCCCTTGAGATTCTAGAAGGTGTTCTATTATCTTCTAGTCTCTGATGTGACTCTTGGAAAATTTGTTATCTGCATATTTCTTTTTCCTTTGTAGTTGAACTTTTTTTTTTCTTTTTAACCTCTCAGAAAGCTCTTAGGATCTTCATTTTCACTTTGATGTCCATAATTTCATAAGAACATATCTAAGTTTTAATGTGCTGGATATTTAGTTAACCCTTTTCATATAAAGACTGGAAAGTTCTCTTGCATTATTTCTATGGTAATTTTCTCTCTTTCATTTTTTCATTCTCTCTCTGTAAGTCTCACTATTCATAGTTTGGAATCTCCTCCACTGATCCTTTAAAATTTTCTCACAGATTTGTTGTGGGTTTTTTTAAGTTATTTTAAAAATATATTCTAATCCAACTTTACTCCACGTGAAGTTTAGCATCTTGAAAGTTATGACCTCCATTTCCAGAATTGTGGAATAAAACATGATGACGTCTTTGATACTCTTTACTGTCATTGTGATGTGGTCAAGTCTATGGATAAGACATGAGGAAGAGGTCTGACTGCTGTCCCTCCATGACTAAAAAAGAAAAGAAAAGAAAAGAAAAGAGGAGATCACATTGCCACTAGTCATACCCAAGTTTTCTGTTTCCTTCACCTTACCTCCCCGCCATCTCCCCCAGTGACTATACTTCCTCTTCACCCCCATTTCAAAGGAAAAGTTGTGGGAGGAAACTTTAATAGAGTCTCATTGCCCATGTGTGGATTCACAAGAGCCCATGTGTCTTCCATGATCACTCTCCCACTCTCCACTGTTTTCTGTTCTTTTTCTCCTTCCAGAGGGATAAAGGTAAAGATAAGGGGAGTGGAGACCAAGACCAAACCTTCTCTTGTTTTCCCCAAGCTGGAATTTATCTCTTTTCCAAAAAGGACAAGACACAGAGGAGGCCTAACTCTATGAGTACAAACCCTCCATTGGCCAATTTAACCCAGTCCCCTCCTTTCCCACTTCACAGCTATGATCACAGGATAAAGTAGGGAGCATCTCAGATGAAAGAAATGTTTCTGGGCATCAGTGTTTACAGATCTACCTTGACACCCAGTGGGAGGGCACACCTCCTCCCCACAACATCTTGCCCTCTGCAGCATATCACCAGGTCTTTCTCTTGATTTGCATTATTTAGTAATTTGTATATTTACATTACATCTGCTACAAGATTATAAGGTGCCTGTGGTCTGGCACTATAGATAGCAGAATATAGTGGTTAAAAAAACAGACTCTGGAGCCAGGCTAACATTTAATTAATCTCTCTGTGCCTTAGTTTCCATTGCTGTAAAGGTAGGCATGATTTTATACATGTCTTATAGTACTGTTGTAAACATTGTTTTAAAAAGTTGTATTTTTAACGGCTTAGAACTATGCCTAGCAGATAACCAGTGCTATAAGAGTAATGATGATGATGATGATGTCCTGGTCATCTTGTTAAAATTAAACTTGCTACCATGACCCCCTATCTCTACAGCCTCATCCATTGCTCTTGAACTCCAAGTCACATTGTCCTTTTGCCTGTTCCTCATAAGGGCCATCCTTGTACCTTTGGCCTCAGGGCCTTTTCCACATGCTAATATCTGTCTCCCTGACTAGAATATAAGCTTCATGAGGGTAGAGATTTCTCTCTGTTTTGTTCCCTACTGTGTCCAAAACAGCTGGAAGATGTTCAATAATATTTGTTCAATTAGTGAGTATCTACTACAACAATTAGGCCCAATGTGTGGAGCAAAGTTTGACTTCTATTTTATTATATTATTCTCTTCTATTCCTTTCCATTCCATTACACCCTATGCTATTTTATTCTCTTCCATTCCATGGCATTCAATTACTTTCAAACCATTATATTTTAAACAATTGATTTCACTGAGCTCCAGCTAGAAAAAAAATACTATATTGTTCTATTTTTGTGAGTAGAGGCAATAGGATGAGAAAATAACTGACATTTGGGCTCCATTGAAAATAAAGTCATATGTTTAAAAAATCTTATTAACATTTTAACATCTGTAGGATCTGTAATAGCACCCCCTTTTCATTCCTGATATTGGTAATTTATATATTTTCTCTTACCTGCTTGAGAGAAAACAGAAATTACTAATATTTTATTAGTCTGTTCAAAGAACCAACTTTTGACATTGTTGGTTTTCTCCAATGTATGTTTGCTTTCTGTTTCACCAGTTTTTGCTCTTATCTTTATAGTTTCCTTTCTTCTTCTTTCTTAGTAATTAATTTGCTGCTCCTTTTCCAGCTTCTTGATATGGAAGTTCAGGTCACTGATTTTCCACTTTTCTGATCTATGCATTTAGAGCTATAGATTTCTCCTAAGCACTGTTTAGCCACATCCCTCAATTTTGATGGTCTACTAGAAATCACCTCAACCTATTCCTCCCATTTTTCAATGCCCTGCCAGCTCAGATTCACATCCCAGATATTGGTTTTCATATGGAGAGTTCCGTCTTTGCAAATTCAAGGATGTTGGCTCTCTTAAGGAACAGGAAGAAGGCCAGTGTGACTTAGAAACCAAAGATGAGTGAGGCATGAGCAAGAGGAGAAGGCAAAGACCAGATCATGCAAAATTGTCAAGGCAAGGTTAGGAGGCTGGTTTATAAAAAGATAGTCAAGACAGAGTAGTCACATAAGAGGTATTGTGTGCCAAGCCCTGTTCTAAGCATTATATAAAGTATAATCCATTTTATTCCTTGTAATAACCCTATATAGATAATAGAGTGCCCAGACCATGATGTCCTCCCTCTGGCTTCCTTCACAGGGAAGCCTCCTATTTTTCAATAAAGTTCTCTTTGGGATCCTCTTCAGCGTGCTAGAGACCTCTGGAATTCTTCTAGCAAACCTCAAAGTCAGTGCTGTTTCCTGGCCCCTCCCCACACTGCCCCATGTTGATGTCCCTGGCTGAGCTGGCTCCCCTGAGCCACCCTGAGGAAGCAAAGCTGCTGGCTCACAGCCAGGCCCACTCCTGTAGACATGTTGTGGCTGACTGTGTGTTAGAGCAGGGCTTTTCCATGTCTCTCTGCTGTCCTCTGCTTGTCTTTGAAAGAGGAAGAAAGAGAGAGGAAGAGGGGAAAATGGATGTCAGTACACCAGGATAGTTCTCATAGAAGGGAAGGAGATTACCAGGCCTGGGTTGGGGGATACCCAGCCTTGGTACCAGCACCCATGCCCAAGGCCCCTAGGGCCTACCCTGTTCACCTGTTTCTCTGAAGGCCTGCCCCACATCCTGGTTAGCAGCCTGGAGGGCATACTGCACAGCATGGCAAGCTAAGTGTCCTTGCTGTGAGGCCTCTGGACAACCCTCTGATTCAGTGCCTGGAGATCAAGGGGCAGGAATGGGAGGACCACAAGCTGAGGACTGCTAGTGGTGACAGAGGTAGGCAGTGTGAGTACAATGACTCTGACATAAAACTCAGAGCCTTGAAAGTAAAAGCTGAAGTTGTCTCTTAGCCAGCTCGGGCCACCATAATGTAGTCATATAGCCTGGGTGGCCTAAATAACAACAAAAAAATTATTTTCTCACAATTTTGGAGGCCAGAAGTCTAAGATCAGGGTATCAGTATGGTCAGGTTCTGGTGATGGCTCTCTACCTGGATTGCAGAAGTCCACATTCTCATGGTGTCTTCACATGGCAGAGAGAAAGAGCAAGCTATCTGGTCTCTTCTTATTAGGACACTAATCCCATCATGAGGACCCCATCCTCATGATCTCATCTAACCTTAATCATCTTCCAAAGGCCCCATATTCTAATACCATAATATTGTGGGTTAGGGCTTCATCATATAAACTTGTAGGGGTAGGGGAACACAAACATTCAGTATGTGAATAAAAAGGTATATATGTAAAAGGGGTTACTTCTTTTTTTTTTTTTTAAAGTGAAGCAGCCCTTGGTTTACCTCATAGATTGCAAGGACATTGTTAGTTTACAATCTCTTATTTTTTTTTTATTTTTTATGCCTACAGCACCTGGTCTTCCTAGGTAGGCCCTACCCTACTTAGCTTCCAAGATCAGATGGATTGGGCTTGTTCAGTGTAGCATGACTGTAGATGGGTTACTTCTTAATAACACAGAAAAACCACTCATCCCGAAGTATTAGGGAGGGGCCTTTATTCTAGGTTATGAGTCCTCTGATCTCTTTAAGGGTGTGTCTCCAGAGTGTGGCATCTCTGATCTGTTTGGGAGTCTATGTCAAGGGTGTAAAGTTAGGAGCTGAGTTAAGGTATGATCACTCTGACTTATCATGGGTATGTTTCTGAGCCAAGATTTCTAAGCAATTAAATCTTCTGTGTCCTGGGATACAATGTTTCTGAATTCTTTTGGAGTGTGAGTTCTGGGTTTTTCCCCATCTCCACCCATCTTTCACCTTACACTTACCCTCTGCTGCTAAGAGGTGGAGAATATTTTCAGCTCCATTGCTATTCACCTTATCCTGAGCTGAATCCCCTCTCTTGTGGGTTACCTGTCCAGCCCCAAAATCTTTCTGGATGACCCTAGGAATGTTGACTCTCCAGTATGTGTGACTCTTGGACTGTTCATACCCCTATCTGAGTGACATGTGACATGGGGCATGAATTTGAGATTCTTACTTCTAGACATATCCTAGATAACACCCCCGTTCACACACACACACACACACACACACACACACACACACACACAAGTGTTCTGTGCTATGGATATTGTTTTTAGCATGTGTTTTTCCTTTATATAGAGTTATACAAATAATACATGAATAAAGGAATAAATGTTTGTTTAAAAGGTTCCAACAATATATCAATATATGGACTACACAAGTTATCCCTTCCATCACTTTCCAAAAATGACCACTGGGGCCAGTTTCTGGTGTTTCCTTACACACACACACACACACACACACACACACACACATACACACACACACACACACTCACTCACTCACTCACTATTACCAGGTCCCACCTGCTTCTCCTTGTCAACATCATGTCCTGTAGAAGGCACCCCCACCCGCTGCAGGTATAGACATGTCTCACTCATTCTGTATCACATGTGGCACGTGCTTTGTGGCATAACGTGAACCCCCACCATTCATCTCACTCTGCAACAGTCATTAGCCATAAATGGACATTTACAAGGTTTTCCCAGTTGTTTGCTCCTACCAGCCTTGCCCACACAGCTCTGAGCATGTGTGTGAGTGTTAAGAGTTAGAAGTGGAATTGCTGGGTCAAAGGATTCATTCATTCCACAAATACCTAATGTGTGTGTTCTATGTACTGAGCACTATTCTGGGTGCTGGGAAGACATCAGAAAACAAAACAGATAAATGTCCCCGCCTACATGGAGCTGACATTTTAGTTGGGGAGGAGGAAGGAATCCAATTTTTATTTAGATGTTTTACAAGGTCCTGAAAGGTTTTACTCCCATCAGTGATGCACTTATTGGTTTCCTCTCCATTACTCTGTGGGGCATGGTCTGCAGCAGAAAACTACTGCTTTGGCCTTTGCTCACTACAAGATCTTCAGGGTCTGGGGCTGAGACAGACTATTTGAGGATGTGGAACACATGTATGCATGTGAGTGGCTGGGGAGAGGGATATGGAAATTGAATAGTCAACTGGGGAGAGTGAAGGGAAATAGGAAGAGAAGAAACCACTTAATGGTATTGGAAGGAGATGGGAACAAAATGATCCACTAAAATAGGCATGAACGGCCCCTCCCAGACCACACTCACAAGAGAGTGTCAGAAGCAGCAGTACTGAGGAATTTAGTATTGTCTTGGGACATACCATTGTGCGATTCTTGTGTGGACACTCCTGAGGCCATGCATACTAATGTGTGGGCACCCTTTGGGTCACAGAGACAGGAGTGTGAACACCAAGTGAGGTAACATACATGGGGGAATGAACAGACTTGGGTTACTCAGACAGGGGTCTCGGCATTCCAGAAGTCACACACAGGAGTGTGGACACTCCTGTAATCACAAACACTGGAGACTGTGCACTCTTGGGGTCACCCAGAGTGGGATGTGCATACTTCTGGAGTCAAGTTGACTAGCATGACACTACTGTAGTCAAACAAACTGGGGTGTTGGTAGCCCTGGGGTCAAGCAGATTTGCACATAGACACATCTGGGGTCACACACACTATGGAGTAGACACTCCTGAGTCACCTAGACTGGCTAGTAGACACTCATAGGGTCACGCATACTAGGGTGTGGATATCCCAGAAGTTAGATAGACTAGGTTGTTGACATTGCTGAGGTAAGACAGATTGGAGTGTGGAGCCTCTTGGAGGTCACTCAGACTAGGATGTGGGCCCTCCTGGACTCAGACAGCCTAATGTGTTGGTAACTGTGAGGTCACACAGAGTCGGTGTGAACAGACATGGGGTCACAAAATTGAGGGTTTAGACGCTCTTCAAGTTACTCAAGCTAGAGTGTGGACAGACATGAGTCATTCAGATTGGGGTGTGGACACTCCAAGGGTCACACATACCGGAGAGTCAACATTCCCAGGGTCATACAGAGGGATTTTGGGACACTCTTGCAGTTAAACAGACTGGAGAGTAAACACTCCCGAAATCACACTTTTGAACTGGACATTTCATTGTGCCATGCAAGCTGGGGTGTGACCATCCACAGTATTATCCAGAGGAGGGGACACTCCTGGGGTCCCTGGGAAGTCAACCTTCCTGAAGTCACTTTCCATGGCAGTTTGAAAACTCCTGATCATGTGGCCTGGGTTGTGGACACTGCCGGTGTGACACAGACTAGGATTTGGATACTCCTAAAGTCACACCCTGGGATGGAAACATTTCTGGCATCACACACAAGAATGTGCATGCTTATGGTGTTACTCAGGTTGGGGAGAGGCCACTCTTGGGGATACACAGTTTGGGGAGAGAATAACACTGGAGGTGTGTATTTGGAGACTACCAATGAAGAAGGGAAAGTTTGAATACCGCCTGTTAAAGTAGCTAGACAAGGAGGCCATTAGACTGAGGTGGCTCTGATACTCTGCTAACTTGTGTAAGGAAAACAAAACCTAAGCCAGAGTCAATGCACTTGTATCTGAGATATCAAAATTGAAGAACAATTGATCACAAACAGCCAACTAAGCTTTCCCAATTAAGCAGCCTTAAGCTCTAGCCAATCAAATCATTGCCTCACTTTGTTTCCGCATCTACCCTGTAAAACCTTGCCCCAGCTCCTGTCATGGAGAGCTTCTACTCCCTTCCAGGTGCTGCCCAATTTGAATCAATATTTGCTTAAATTCCTGAAAATTTAAATGTGCCTCAGTTTGTCTTTTAACACACCTAAGCCATGTACATGACAGATAAGAATCTTTTAATTGTCATGTAAGACCTACAGAATGCCTTTTTTTGTGGCTCTTGGGAATGCCAGAGGCAGAGAATCATCTATAATCCATTGTTTGGGAGGTCTGCAGTGCCTGTGACCTTGGACTTCTCACTTCTGATCAAAGTTGATATTACTCAGTTTCTTTTTTTGTGAAATGAGGATCACTTGTTTCCTTTCCACTTTGCCAAGACATTTTGAGGATGAAGTAAAGTTTTCAAGTTAAAACTGCTTTGTAGTATGTAGCATTAGGCCTAAGACTCTTTCTAAAACTCAAAGCAGTGAGCAGTGAAGTCAAGGTGGCACAAGGCAAGGAGTTGGGAGTGGATACCTAGTTTGTAATCATGGATCTAGCCGTGTGACTTTGAGCAAGTCACTTGCCTACACTGAGCCTCAGGTTCCTGGGATAACACTCATCTGACAGGATGCCACAGTGACAGTTGGCTGTCCCCAAAAGTCATACTTTATCTCCCCTACTGTTGAGCTGTTGCAGAGCAGCTGCCTAGACAGAAACTGCATTTCTCATCCTTCCTTGCACCTGGATGGGGCCATGTGACCAGTCCTGTTGAATGGAACTTGAACTAAAATGATGTATGTCCTTAAGAAACAGCTGTGCTTTGTCCATTTGCTCTTTGTCCATCTTTTAGAAGTGTAGAGTCCCAGTGAAGGTGGAGCCACAGTGTACAAAGAGCCTGGAGTCCACAACCACCACATGAAAGTCTACCTATCAACCAGGAACACCCACATTAGTCTGTGATAAGAGTAAGAAATAAACTTTTATTATTATGTGAAACCACTGACATTGCAGGGTTGTTTTTTTACTGCAGGAGAATTACTTCCTGAATCCAGTGTTGTTGTGTGACTCAAATCCCATGTGGAGATGGGCTCTGCAAGCTGAGAAGCTCATGTACAAGGGAGCCTTCTTCTAGGAGGCCTCCTGGCCTCTAGGAGCTGCTTGTCCTTCCTTTACAGCAGGCAGAGCTCCAGCCAGGGTGAGGAACTGAGAGGGCAGCTGGACCCTGGCTCCACTTTGAAGGGGGCAGAAGATGAGACCTTGTTCTTCAGAGACCCAGAGGTGAAAGAAACCCTGTTGCTCTCTACCTTGGCTTGACTTTAATAATGGGCTTCAGGGTACATCTAGAGTCAGTAGAATTCAGCTACTCCTTTTCAAGGATGGATTAAAGATAGCTTTCATTTCACTAGATGTCTCTGACAGCAGATTTCTTTTTCCCCTTAGGATGGAGGCACTTTCTGTAGAGTAACTGAGACCCACAATCCACCTTCCCTATCCACTGCTGGCCCCAGAACTTCTCCCAAGACAAAACCCCAGGAAAACCAGTGGTATAGCCACCAGGGTTTCCCAAACCACGGTTACCTTCAGGAAGTTCTTACAAACACAGGCACACACAATGTGCTGGGACAGTGCTTGTTTAGAGAGTGTACTTCTACCCCCACAGAAAATGCTGGTCTTTCCACCAGATGTGGAATTTGTAAGGACTTGAGGGAAGACATTAAAACCTCATAGTCTCTGTAGCTCAGTTTACCTGTCTATAAAATGGGCATGCTAGAATCTAGCCGGGCCATCACAAAGGATAGTTAAGAGATTATGTGAAAAAGGTCATTCTCAGTTAGGCAGTCTTCCCCTACAAGTAACAGGAAGCCCTATTAACATGCCTTCAAATGAGAGGGATTCATTTCCTCCCATTGCCAGAAAATTTGAAGTTGACAGTATCAGGCTCAATGCTATTGTAATCAGGGTTTAAGTTTCCTTTCCTTTTTCATCTCGACCATCTATAAGCATGTCAGCTTTTGTCTTCATGCTTATTGCCTCATGGTCCCAAGATGCCTGCTGCACTTCTAAAACTCACATCTGTATCTAATGCCAGAAGAAGGGATCAGGACAAAGGTTTCCTCCTAATGAGTCATTGTCTTTTTATTTGAGATGGACAGCCCTCCCTATAGATGATCACTTATATCTCATTGTCTAAAACTGCATTAAATACCACCCCCAAATTTATCACTAACCAAAGGGAGCAAACTTGCTATGACTGCTTTAGACCAATCATAATCCATCCCCTTAGTCTGGAAGAGGAATTTATCCTTCATAAAACAGGGGATCTTCACCTACCATCTGAGGAGAGTGGGGATAGGGTAGTAGAGAGGGTGGGAATGGGAGTGAGGAATGTAGGTGAGGCAGTGGAAAGCATCTGCCATAGAACTGGGGATTAGGAGACAAGATGAGTTGGATTCTAGCCCTAATTCTGCATTGGAGCTGCTTTGTGACTTGGGTTCTGTCTCTTGCCCTCTCTGGGCCTCAGTTTCCTCTTCTGTACAGGATGAGTTGAGCTCAGTGGTCTCAAAGAACATTCCATGTGTTGGTGGCCTGGCCTTGACTTGAACATGAGGGGTGAGTTGTGGAATCCACTACAGGTCAGAGAAGGCCCACTGAATCTTGAATGGGGAAGGTTTAAAGGTTAGTTGGCTCATGGTTCTTACCACCAGGCAGTGGCAAGGATCTCTCCTCTTTGTGCAATAAAGGTCATTTTGGTTGTCCTGGAAGAGGTCACTCAGAGCATGTACAAAGGACTCCTAGGGCAGAGCAGAGGCCCACATCTGGGTCCAGTTTCAAGTTTCCAGCCTTAGCTCTGTTACTGATGGTCTGCTCCTTTCATCTCTCCCTCTCTTTCTTTCCGTCTTCTTATTTGTTGAGCACCTATTGTGTGCCAGGGTTGGTGTACTGGTGCCAGGTGCTGGGGATATAACAAGGAACATGACAGGCCTACTCTTGCTTTCTTGGAGCTCAGAATTTGCTGGGTGAGTCTGCCAGTAAACACCAGTTAATATTTTTTATCAGGAGTGTTATAAAAGGGGAGCACATATGGGACCAACCAACATAGCCAAACAGAGTATATTTGTTTCATAGAGTTGTTGTAACAAAGTACCACAAATTTTGTGGCTTAAACATCAGAAATTTAATCTATCATGGTTCTGGAGGCCAGAAGTCTTAAATCAAGGTGTTGGCCAACTGTGCTCCCTCCAGAGGCTCTAGCAGAGAATCTGTTGCTTCTTGCAGTTTCCAGTGGGCATACCTTGGCTGTAGCAGCGTCAGTCCAATCTCCCCTTTTGTGGTCACACTGACACCTGCTCTGTGTATGTCTTCTTCTCTTCTGTCTATTTCAAATCGCCTTTGGCTTCTCTCTTATAAGGACACTTGTGGTTACATTTAGGGCCCACACAGGTAATCAAGACAATCTCCCCATTTCATATTCTTAACATAATCACTTCCACAAAGTCCTTTTTTGCCATATAATTGAACATTCACAGGCTCCAGGGATTAGGAAGTGCATATCTTTTGGAGGGCCATTATTCATTCTACCACTGTGTGGGGTGCCAGGAAGGAGTCCTTGCAGACACCTCAGCTGAAATCTGAAGAGTAAGGAGTTAACCCAACAGAAGAAAGGGAGACAGAATGTGCCAGCAGAAGGAATAGCATGTGTAAAGTTCTTGGAAGGGAGAACATACAATGGCAGTGTGGGGAAACAGAGCAGTTTAAGAGAATGGACTGTAGAGTGATCTCCATGTGGCTGAGGATGCTGAACAGAGGCCTGAGGGGTACAGGGCTTCTCCTCCCAACCCCTCTCTAGACCCTGGGCCTGGCAAGGTTCCAGCTGGAGCTTGCCCACTCCTCAGCACCACCTTGGTTTCCAAAGGCCCAAACTAGCTCAGACAGAGGGAAGATAGAGAAAAATGCAGCCTGACAATGTCCCAGTGCTTCACAGACCAGGCGGTTCCATAGTCATGCATAATGGACAGGCCAAGGGCTGGCCTGTGCCTGAGAGATGCAGGCCCTCTTCAGACCTGGAGACCTGGCTGGTCAGACCCAAATTACTTAAGGAGGGAGACAGGCTTCTGGGCTCGATTGCTCTACCAGCACAGGTCAGTTTGAACTGATAGAATGGTTAAGGACACTAACTGTAGAAGAGAATGCCCGATTGTCCAATCACTATCAAGTTCAACTTCATTATTCATCAGGAAAAAGCAAATTAAAACCACAAAGAGGAACATCACATAATATTATAATAGTAAAAATAATTTTTAAGGTAATTCTTTATGCACAGCTGGTGGGAGTGTAAAATAATTCAACCACTTTGAAAAACTGTTTGGAATCATTTAAGAAAGTTTAAAGATAAGCATCTCTTGTGATCTAGAAATTTCATTTCTCCATGCACTCTGAGAATGGATAAACGAATTGTGGAATATACCCAATTTTCACTGAGCAATATATGTCCAGTCCTGAAACTCAACCAGTTGGTGATCCATCCCCATGAAAGTCAGCCAGTCAGTGAGAAACCTTTGCTTCTAACCAACAACAAATCAGAAAGTACTTGCCCCAGCCGCCTGTTCCGAAAGTTGCTGGTGGACAGCAGCCTTACTACAGTGGCAGCGAGTGCAGGAACACTCTGGGAGTCCGTCAGTGCCTACACACTCCTGCTTCTCTACATCTGCCAAGCTTTGTACACCTTGTTCCCTCAAACCTTCTCCAAGTTCTGGATTCTCAAAGAAAGACATCTGACATGAACAGATCACCCTTGCAGATAAGTGTAAAATTCACATCATTTGCAGCAGATATCAAGTACAAATTATTTGTTTAAAGTTCACATCCTTTTCAATGGCTTATGGTGTCTACGGCCATGCTACCCTGACCAAGCCTGATCCTGTCTGATCTCGGAAGCTAAGCAGGATGGGTCCTGGTTAGTACTTGGATGGAAGACCACCTAGGAAGACCAGGTGCTGTAAGTGTAACAAATAAAAAAAATAGGGATTGTAAGCTGACAAGGTCCTTGCAATCTGTGAAGTCAACCTGCAATCTGTGAGGTCAACCAAAGGTTGCCTCGCCTAAATAAAAATTAAATAAAATAAAAATAATTTTAAAAAATAAAAATTAAAAAAATAAAAATATTTTTAAAATATTTTAAAAATGAAAAAAAGAAAATTTTAAAAATGGCTTATGGATGGTTATGCATTCAGACATGCAATTCTTATGGTGGTTACTATTATCTATTTTTTAAAATATTTTTTATATTTCAATTGTATTTGACATATAGTATTATGTTAGCTTCAAGTATACAACACAGTGATTAGACAGCTACATATATAACAAAGTGATCACCCCAATAAATCTAGTACCCATCTGAAACCATAACATAGTTATTACAATATTATTGACTATATTCCCTATGTCGTACTTTACATCCCCATGACTGTTTTCTAACTACCAATTTGTACTTTTTAATCCCTTTACCTTTTTCACCCACCCCCCCTTTTTCACTCAACCCCCTTCTATTTGGCAACTCTCATAATGTTCTCTGTATCTATGAGTTTGTTTTACTTACTTTATTTCTTAGATTCCACACATAAGTGAAATCATATGGCATTTGTCTTTCTCTGACTTACTCCACTCAGCACAATACCCTCTAGGTCCATGCATGTTGTTTCAGATGGCAAAATTTCATTCTTTTTTTCTGGCTGAGTAATATTCCATGTACTACCTCTTCTTTATCCATTCATCATTGATGGACACCCCAGGTTGCCTCATATCTTTACTATTGTAAATAATGCTGCAATGAACATATGGATGCATGTGTCCCTTTTAAGTAGTGTTTTGGGTTTCTTCAGATAAATATCCAGAAGTGAGATTACAGGGTCCCTTTTTGTCTCTTCTTATAGCTTTTGTTTTAAAGTCCTTTTTTTCTGGTGTAAGTATTCCTACCACAGCTTTTTGTTTGTTTTTTTTTCTATTTTCATAAAATATTTTCCATCCCTTCGCTTTCAGTCTGTGTGTATCTTTTGATCTGAAGTGAGTCTCTTATAGGCAGCATGTATAAGGGTCTTGTTTTTTTTATCCATTCAGCCACCCTGTGTCTTGACTGGAGCATTTAATACATTTACATTTAAAGTAATTGTTGGTAGGTATGTTGTTATTGCCATTTTATTATTCATATTTTTATATATTTTTTCTTATTATTAAAGAAGTCCCTTCAACTTTTCTTGTAATACTGGTTTGGTGGTGATGAACTCCTTTAGCTTTTTCTTGTCTGGGAGGCTCTTCAATTCTAAATAATAGCTTTGCTGGGTAAAGCAATCTTGGTTGTACATCCTTGTTTTTCATCACTTTGAATATTCCATGCCAATCCCTTCTGGCCTGCAAAGTTTCTGTAGAGAAATCAGCTGACAGTCTTATGGGAGCTACTTTGTAGGTAACTGTTTTTCTCTTCCTGCTTTTAAGATTCTCTCTTTGTCTTTAACCTTTGGTATTTTAATTACAAAATGTCTTGGTGTGGGCCTCTTTGGGTTAATCTTGTTTAGGACTCCCTGTACTTCCTGGGCTTGTATGTCTATTTCTTTCACTAAGTTTGGAAGTTTTCTTCCATTTTTTTCTTCAAATCAATTTTCAAATCCTTGCTCCCTTTCTTCTCCTTTTGGTACACCTATGATGTCAATGTTAGTACACTTGATGTTGTCCCAGAGGTCCCTTAAACTATCCTCAGTTTTTTTTAAATTATTTTTTCTTGTTGCTGTTCTGGATGGGTGTTCTCTGCTACCCCATCTTTTAAATCACTGATTTGACCTTCTGCTTCATCCAATCTGTTGATTCCCTGTAATGTATTCTTAATTTCAGTAATTGTACTCTTCAATTTCTACTGGTTCTTTTACATATTTTCTATTTCCATTTTTATGTTTCCTATATTTCTGTAGAAATTCTCACTGAGATCATTGAACATCCCTATAACCAGTGTTTTCAACTCTGTGTCTGGTAGATTGCTTGTCTCCATTTTGGAGGGTTCTTTTTCTGGATCTTTGTACTGTTCTTTCTTTTAGGACATGTTTCTTTGTCTCCTCATTTTGTCTGCCTCCCTGTTTTTATTTCTATGTATTATATAGAGCTGCTCTGTCTCCTGGACTTAGTAGAGTGATCTTATGTAATAGGTTTCCTGTGGGGCCCAGTGGCAGAGTTTTCCTGGTCACCTGAGTCGGGTGCTCCAGGTGTGTCCCTTGTGTGGGTTGTGTGTACCCTCCTCTTGTAGTCAAGCCTTGGTTGCTGTTTACACATCAATGAGAGGGATTTACCCTCAGGCTGATTGTTTGTGAAAACTGGCCATGACTACAGTGGAAGAGTGGTTGTGCAGGGCTTTACCCTATGAAGCAGTCTATCCTTTGCATTTGTCATTGTGGAGGTGGTTGAGTGGTGCTCTGGTGTGGTCTGAAGCTGACCACTGGATTTGTTGGTTCTGGGGCTTCTTCGAAGGGACTCTGGTATAGGCCATGTTGAGCCGCTGACTGTGCCCTGCCTGGAGCTACTTGGTATGAGCAACAAAGTGATTTTCAGATGCTTACCACTTGTCATGGGCTCGGAGGTACTTAGCAGAGGTGAGCCCAGCATTTACCATCTTTACTGGAAGCCCACTAGTATCTATTTTTTAATTTGTGTATATTGAAACCCAAAATGTTAAAACCCAGGTGTAAATTTTGTGGTAAAATTTCTAAATAGTAGACATTTATTAAATGAGTTTAATGTCCTTGTAAAGCTCTTTGAGCAGGATCTGATCATTTATCTAATGTCAAAAATGGTAGAAACAGATATAATCCAACATAGTACAGCTAAGCAAATGAGGTGTATGATCGCCTCAACTCATACCAAAGAAACTGATAAAATATTAATTTTTATTAAGAAATTCAGATGAAGAAGTTTAATTAATCACACAGAAGTTGTAATGGCCTTTCATGCTGTATTATTAAATTTTCAGTGCAAATTGCTGCTTAAATGTACTGCTACTAGAAGTGTTTTCCGATTCCAAAACTACAAGCTAATATTCAAGTGCCAGGATAAAATCTACTGCAATAACAAAAAATGTAATAGCTCCATTTACTGTTACAGATATTATAAAAGATCTAAATGCCTCACCTTTTTTATGGTATAACCATGAATGCAAGTAATCATAATGCAGAAGGAAAAAATTCTCTTTGCTTATGCAATATTTTTCTCATGAAAAAGACTTGCTAATTAGGCTGTTTCGAGTAAAATCCCTTCCAGTTGAAATTTCAGAAACAATGGAAACTTTTTGCAGAGGCTCTTCTATTGAATTAGGAGTTAATGCGAAAAGTTGTGCTACTTTTGGTGCTAGAGACTTTCAATTTTATTGATGTTTCCCCAAAACTGGCATTTGGTTCCATTGATTTTTTTCTATCATTTTTCTGTTTTCAATTTTATTGATTTCTATTCTTATCTTTATTATTTCCTTCTTTCAGGATTATTTTTCCAGTTTCCTAAGTTGGAATTTTAGATAATTGATTTGAGACCTTTTATCTTTTCTCATATAAGCATTTTAATAATATTAATTTCCCTCTCATCTCTACTTTAGCTGTATCCCACGAATTTTGATGTGTTGCAGTTTAATTTTTATTCACTTCACAATAGTTTCTAATTTCCCTTATGATTTGCTCTTTGACTAATGCGTTATTTAAAAGTGTGTTTTTTAATTTCCAAATATTTTTTATTTTTTCCCATATGTATTTCTGTCACTGATTTCTAGTTTAATTCCATTATGGTCATAGAACATATTTCCTGTGATTTCAACTCTTTTACATTTATTAAGGTTTGATTCATGGCACAGAATTTGGTCTGTTTTGGTGGATTTTCCATGTGCACTTGAGAAGAATTTGTTTTCTGTCATTGTTGGTTGAAGTACTCTATAAAAGTCAAGTCAAATTGTTTGATAGTGTTCACATCTTCTATAGTCTAACCTTCTCTTTCTGAGACGCCAAAGGTATGAATATCAAATATTTTCATATGATCTCATAGGTCCCTAAAGTTCTGCTCACATTTTTCAATATTTTTCTCTTTGTTCTCAAAATTTGATAATTTCTGTTGATCTATCCCTGAGTTTATTGATTCTTTCCTCTGTCATATTCATTCTGCTATGGAGCCCATCAAGATAATTTTTAAAATTTCAAATGTTATATATTTTTTGCTTCTAAAATTTCTAGTTGGTTCTCTTTACAGTTTCCCTATATTTTTATATATCCTATAGAGTATTAAAAACAATATTTAAAAAAGATATTTCTCTGCTAAAAATTGCTATCTTACTATTAATGTCAAGTGTGTTTATCTTAGCTTCATGAAATATGGTTGTCATAGCTTTTTTACAGTCTTTTTAAAATTCTTTGTCTACAAATTCTGAGTCATTTTGTGTTGCTATCTGTTGTATTTTCTCTTGAGAATCGGTTGCATTTTCCTAGTCTTTTGTACATACAACAACTTTAGGTTATATCTTGGACATTTTGAATATTGTGTTGTTTAGATCTAGGTCTTGTTAAGTTCTTGAAAGTAATGATTTATTTGTTTTACCAGGAAATCAACTTGTTTAGGTTCAAATCATAAGTTTTGTTTCACTTTATGTAAACAGTAGTTCTGGTGTCAGTTCCATTTTCAAAGCCTTTGCTATCCTGTTTTGGATCTGCTCGTGCATATACAGCTCATGAGCGAGCCTGAGACTTGTGTCAGTTTATGCACAAAATTAGAGGATTCCTTTCTCCAGCTCCCTCTTCTATAGAATTCCCTTCTATATTCTCCAGCTTTCAGTGGCCTATTTTCCTGGTCCTTTGGCTAGAATGATACCATTTCTCTTGGAGAGTTAGCTGCCTACACTGCTGCCACATAGTTCTGAACTGGGGTCATCACTGGGGCAAGGCCAGGAGAAAAAAAAATTTAAATCCCCAGAGATTCCTACCCCTCCCCGACACACACACACACACACACACACACACACACACACACACACACACACACTTCAGACTATAGTTGAGTATTCTGGTTCTGGGTATGTGATTCTGAGTGGGAGATCCTTATACTGTTTGAAGGATATGTGGTTTCTCAGCTCTTTGGTTTTTTAAAAAAAATCTGAATTAGGACTTATTCTAACTATTTGAGCACTTATGAAAGAGAGTTTGATAACTCTGACTCTGTGTGTGTCTGTGTGTGTGTGTGCGCGTGTGTGTGCACGTGCGTGTGTGTCCAGTGGATGAGGTCTCTGAGAACCTTTTGTGTCCCATGACATGAGGTCCCTTGGTTGTTTGGGGTCTATTTCCAGGTGTGACGTCTCTGTTCCTTTTAGAAGTATCAGTCCCAGGGAGTGATGTTTTTGATTATTAAGGTACTTTTTTCCAGTGAATGAAGTCTCTGAGCCATTTAAGAGCCAGTAGCCCAAGGAATGAGATCTCTAAGGTGTGTAGTTTGTGTACCTGGGTGTGAAGTCTCTGAGTTGTTTTGGTACCCAGATCTTAGGATGTAAATTCTCAGAACTCTTTGGCATCTTTCTTGCATAGTGTGAGGTTTTTTAACCATTTGGGGTTTATTTTTAGGCATGATGTCTCCGTTCTTTTTGGAAAATCTCAATTCCAAAGCTGATGTATGATTAATTAGTGGTTACGTGATTAATCAGGGTATGAGTTACCTGGAGTGTTTATCAGTCTGTCACAGGATTTGAGGTCTGTACTTTTCTGAGGTTTGTGTATTAGGGTGTAAGGTCTCTGGGATATACGTGGATCTGTGCCTCACAGTGTGAGATTTCTGAGTCTGTGGAGGTTTGTGTCCAGAGGGTGAAGTTTTTGAGACCTTTTGTAGTTTCTATCTTCGTGAATGACATCACTGAATTGTTTGGGGTCTGTCTCATGGTTGGAGTCTCTGACAATTTTGTAGACTGCATGTACCAGGCCATGAGGCCACAGAACGCTTACGGGCTCTGTGCCTCATGGTGTGTGGTATCTAAGATCTTTTAGGATGAGATCTATGATTTTTTTTGCATTTTTTCTCAAGAATTTGAGATATTTGAATTGTGTATAAGGTTTTATCTCAGGGTGTAGATCTCTAATCAGTTTTGTAGTTTGTGTCCAGAATGTGAGGTATCTGAAGTGTTTAGGGGGGTCTCTGTCCCAGTGTGTGAGGTCTCTGAGCTATTTGAATTACTATGTCCTTAGGTATGTTCCACAGTGCAATATCTCTGAGATGGTTCTGTGTCTGTGTTCTAACATAAGAGGTTTCAGAGTTTCTCTGGGTTATGTTTGTTCATCGTGTAATTATTCTGAATTATTTTTTAATCTGGGTTTAGGGGCTTGAGATCTTTTAGCTGTTTGGGAATCTGAGCTGTCTGAAGGAAATGAGATGTCTGAGATTTTTCAGGTATGTGCTCTATGCCATGGAATCTCTGCTTTATTTGGGGTACATTCCAAGGTATGAGGTCTCAGATTTTTGGTGGTTTCCGTATAAGGGTGTGATGCCTCTTACCTATTAGTGGTCTATTCCTAGGGTATGATGTCTCAGAATTTGATTGGGTTTGTGTCTCAAGTTAGAGGTATCTTTGTTTCTTTTAAGTTTGTGAGCTATTTAGGAGCCTGTTCAAAATCTGTCACCAACATAGGGGGGTTCTGAATAGTTTTGTAGTCTGTGGCCAAGGTATAAGATGTCTGAATTCTTTGGGTAACTGGTGGCTGTGTCCAAGTTGCAAGAATTCTTTTTGGGGTCTATACCCCATAATACAATATCTCTGAGGGTTTTTAGATCTGAGTTCCAGTATGTGAGGTCTGTGAGCTCATGAGCATCTGTGTTCATGGCATGAGCTCTGAATTATATTGTAGCCTGTGCTCAAGTGTGTGAGTTCTCTGAGTTGTTTTGGGGTCTGGGTCCCAGGCTGTGAGCTTTCTGAGATTTGGGGATCTATATCCAGAGTGTGAAGTATTTGTGCTGTTTTTGGCTCTGTGTCACATGATGGAAAGTAAGCCATTTGGGATATGTATCTAGGTGTGAGGTCTCTGTTCCTATTGACAGTCACTGTTAAGGATGTGATGTCTCTGACCTCTGTTCTGTGTCCAAGGTTTGGAGTCTCTGAGCTATTTAGCTGGCTGTGTGACTGTATGAAATCACTGTTTGTTCATGGATTTGGCTACCAGAGCAAGCAATCTCTGAGCTGTTTGGGGTTTTGTGTCCAGAATCTCATGTCCTCTGAGCCTCCAGAGAAGAAATCACAGAGGTATTTGCTGTCTGTGCCCTAGGGTGAATTGTTTGAGCTGTTTTGGGGTGTGGGTCCCAGGGTAAGCATTGTTGGAGCTGTTTGGGGTATGTGTCCAGGTCTGAAGTTCTCTGAGGTATTAGGAGTCTGTTTTGAGTTTCTCTATCCTTGTGAGGTTCGTGAAGTTGAATGGATGGAAGGGGTTAAGGGAGTGGTCCCCATGCAAAGCTTAAGGCTTCAGAATTATTTTGCACTGTGCCAGAGTGTGAGATGGCTGAGCTTACTTTGGGACACTGTGTCTCAGGGCGTGCGGTCTCTGCAGTGTTTCTGGGTCACTGTCTGCATCCAGCATGAGAAAGCTTGGAATTGTTTTATTTTTTATCTCCTACAGCACCTGGTATTCCTAGGTAGTCTCCCATCCAAGTACTAACCAGGTCTGACCCTGCTTCCGAGATCAAACAAGATCAGGCATGTTCAGGGTGGTGTGGCCGTAGACTTGAAATTGTTTTATGTTCTGTGTTCAAGAGTGTGAGGTCTTCACGGTCTTGGAATCCAGTACCACAGAATGAGATTGCTGAGGTGTTTGTACTTTTTTTTGTCTCAACATAAGTTTTCTGGGCTCTTGGGGTGTTTCTTTCCCCCCACCTCCACCCCAGCATGTGAGCTTTTTGAGCTCTTTTGGGATGTGGATCCAGGGTTTAATGTTTCTGAACTTTGTGAGAGTCCCTGTCAAGGGTGCAAGTCCTCATAACTCTTGTGGGTCTAAACCCCATCACATGAGATCTTTGAGCCATTTGGCAATGTTTCCAGGTGTGAGGTCTCTGATGTTAGGGTAGGTCTCCATTATAAGAATAAGGTCTTTTATTTATTTATGGGTATATTTCCAGAGTCTGAGCTCTCTGAGCTATTTTTATGAGTGTGTATGCCATAGTGTGACATCTTTAAGCTGTTTCAGTATCTGTGTCTTGACCTATAAGGCCTCTGAGCTGTTTGGGGTCTGTGTCCAGGATGTGAATCCCCAAAGCTGTTTCAGACTTTGTGTTCTGGGGTGTGAGGTGTCTGAGCTCTTTGAATTCTGAACTCTATAGGTGATATCCTTGAACTGTTTGGGATGTAAAATATCTTTTCCTTTCAGAAATGTCAGTCTCCAGGTGCGTGTTTCTGTCCTATTAGGGATTACTTTCTTGATTGGGATGTCCCTGCCTTATTTGGGTTCAGTTTCCAGAATTATTTACGGGGATTTGTCACAAGATATGACATCTCTATTTTTTTTCCCGGCAGGTCTGTATCCCAGAGTGTGAGATCTTTTGAAATGTTTTAGAGTTCTGAGTTTAGTGTATAAAGTCTGTAAGGTGTTGGGTATCTGTCTGTGAGTGGTTTGAGATTCTCGGTCTTAGTGCACAAGTTTGAGCTCATGTGGATCTTGAGTTCTATGATGTGAGGTTTTTTAGTAATTTGGGTTTTGTTTCCAGGCACAAAGTTTCTTATCCTTTTGGTGGTCTCAATTCAATAGTGATATGTCTGATCTATGAGGGTCTGTTTCCAGGCAGCAAGATCACTGAGTTTTATCAGCGTCTCTTTTCTGAGGTGTGAGGTGTCTGTTTTTGAATGTCTATGTTCTTGAGTGTGAAGTCTCATAGGCTATGTGGGGTTTGTTTCTAGGGTCTGAAATCTTTGATCTATTTATTTATTAATCTGTGTGCAAAGTTGTAAGGTCTCTGAAATGTTTCCAGGTCTGTGTTCAAGGTATGAGGTTTTTATAATGTTATGAATTGTGTCCCATGTTTTGGGGTGTCTGAGATGTTTGGGGGTCTTTGTTACAGGGTATGAAGTCTCTGCACTGTTTTGTAACCTTTCTTCCAGTGTGTTGGGTATCTGAATGTTTGAATATCTATGTTTCTGAGTATAGTCTCTTAAGCTATTTAGAGATGTTTCCAGAATCTGAGGTCACTGTACTATTTTTAGTTCTGTGTCTTGTCCCAGGGCATGAGATTCCTGAGTCATTTGGGCACTTATGTGCAGAGTGTCATCTTTCTGAACTGTTTGGGGCCAATATTGCAAGGAGTGGGGTCACTGAATTATGATTTGGGTACCAAAGTCTGTGTCACAGCTCTCTGAGCTTTTTGGGTGTGAGGTCTCAGAATACTTTGCAGAGTTGGTGCTCACCTCATGTCTTTGAGCATTTTCTCCAACTTGCTCTCCTCCCCCTATTAACAGCATGTCTTTTAGACAGTCCCTCCAGTCAGTACATGTGTGCCACCTTCACTGTTTGTCTAGGCCTCTGAATTGTTTTAAAGTCTATGTATTTATGGTCTGTGCCCCAATTTTTTATGTATATCTCAGGTGGTGAGGTTTCTGAGCCGTTTGGGGTTTGTGTCTCAGTGTGGTAGGTCCTTGAGATATTTTGGTATCCTGGGGTGTGAAGTCTCTGAGATGTTTGTAAAAGTCTGTGACCAGAGAATGAGATCTGTGAAATAACAGATTATCTGTCTCCTTCTGTGAATTCTCTGAGCTTTTCATCAGCCTTTGGCCAGAGTGTGAAGTCTCTAGGCTGTTTTGTGGTCTGTGTCCACAGTGTGAGGTCTCCAAGCTCTTTGTGCTCTATGTCCAATGATGTGACATCCTGAGCCATCTGGGGTATGTTTCTAGTGATGAGATCTCATTCTGTTTCACTGTCAGCCAGCACTCCATGATATGACATGAAATCATCTTTTTTCATTTACCCTTTTCCTCCTGGGTATTTTCTCCTCCCATTCTTATGCACACATACCTGTGCATATGTATTTCCTTAGAACATACTTAGAAGAGGAATTGCCAGGTCAAATGAGCCATTTATTGGACAAACCCCCTTTTGAGCACTTATTGTGAGCAGGACAGTTTTAGGGGCTGTGGAGACACAAGGAAACTAGAAATCCACATACACCCGGGTGGTACTGACATTTTGGTGGGGAGGGTGCCCCCCTTTTTTTGATAGATACTGCTCCATAAACTCACACTTCTATCAATGGTATCAGGGGAACGAACGCCTATTAATGGGCCAGGCTCTCAACAACCATCGGGGGCCTGGGGCTGGGATGGTCCACTGGGGGATATGTGGAGGGGAGACGGGGATGGAGGGCAGGCGGCGGGGAAGAAGACTCAAAAGAGTCTATTTATTTGTGTTGGGGTGAAATGAAGATTGAATGATTCCTGGGACACTAACGTGAAATAGTCTCTCCTAGATTGCGCACAAGGAAAGCGCGAGAGGCGGGAATGAAGAGTTAATGATGAGACACTGAAGCTCCGGGATATACCCTAGAACAATGCGGAGATAGAACAGTCCTCTCTGGGAGGTACCACGGGAGTGGGGGTGAGACCGTGTATTTTGGAAGAATCCACTCTATGTGTGGAGACACAAAAGGTCTCCTGATTCCGCGCGTGGATCTGCCCCACCCCAGACGGAGGAGAGAATGGCGTTGCCCTGACCAACCCCAACTTGTTCAAAAGCCTACACTATCTGGAAGCTGCTAATGCCAAGATCTTAGTCCCAACCGGTTGGCTCTGTACATTCGAATCAACAGTGGAGGTAGGGCGAGGTGGAAGGCTGCAGAGTGGCGATTGGCTTCAGGATAGGTAGGGCGGGATTAAATCCTACACTGAGCTCTGGTTGGTCACTGCGAGATTGCCTACACAAGCTCTTCCAGGGTAGCCAGAGTTTCCGGAATCACAGGCGAAGGACGAGTTGGGTCTCCAGCTCCGGTTTGCTATTGGCTGCTGGTTCGGCGCAGGCGCTTTGGCTCCTGGGCTGGCGTTCGGAATTGCTGAGGCAGAGTTTGGCTACTGGGGAGCGCAGGTTCGAATCGTGGCTAGGACCTTCAATTTTCACGTCTGTAAAAGAAGCTAGCATTATTGGCTGGCACAGAATGTGTTGGGTAATCTTTTCTACCTGTTCGTTTCTACCTGTTCTTTTTTTTAAAGCAGTGCTTATTGCATCCCATTATATTATATTAATTTCAGGACCCATCACCATTCACAACAGCACTGAGAAAAACTTCTTGAGTTTCTGACAGCTGTATTTCAGGCAACCTATAGGTCTGAGTACTGAAGAGAAGGTTCAAGGTTATCTCATGATCCTCCTCCAAGTCATACCCATCTTCCCCTGGAGAGGATGACTTGGAGGCATCCTGACCCCTCTGGACCAGGCCTGACTAGGGGTGTGTGGAGGTGTATGTTGGGGGAGTAGATTGTGTGGCGGGGGTGAGCTGTAAGTGACTAAAGAGAGATGCATGCTTTCATGTTTTGGGATGGAGGGGTGGGTGGTAATGAAAAGAATTTTGCAGGGTGAGGGCAAGACTTAAGGAGTAAACTTTGTGATTATGGGATTTAAAGCATCAGGCAGGGAAGGTGTTTGGTTGAGTGTAGGTAAGTGGGAGGAAAGTGGTTCTCAAGTCAGTCAACTCCTAAGGTAGTTAATACACACTAGGTGCAGTTTGGAGGACTGTGTTCAGGATGTGAAGTCTCAGATTTGTTTTGTAATCTCATTTCGGGATTTGACATCTATGGACAGACTGTGAAGTCCTTTGCTTTGTTGGGGGTATGTGACACAGTTGTTGGAGGTAGGTCTTTCTGATGTTTGTTGTTCTCTGTAGCAGGGTATGAAGTCTCTAAACTATTTGGGGGTCTTTGTCTCTGGTTGTGCAGGGTTTTTTTTTTCCTTAAAGTTGAATTTCATTTTTGTTTTATTGGCATTTCCCTGACTACTGGAAGGGCTTAGTATTATTTTTCTGAGCTTCTTGACAAGATGTATTTAAGTTTTAGAAATTTCCTTTTATGTCCTTTGATCTTCTTTCCATTTAAAAAAATTTAAATCATTTTAGACTTAGAGAAAAATTGCAAAAATCGTTCAGAGAGTCCTTGTATACCCTTTGCCCCGCTTCCCCTAATTTTAAAACCAGGAAGTGAATGATACTCTTGTTGTTGAGCTGTTGTTCACTTGTTTGGTCTCTGTGTCCAAGGCTGTAGACTCAGAGCTCTTGTGAGTTCTGTGTCCCATGCTGTGATGTCTCTGAGCATTGGTGTATGTTTCTGGATACTCAATCTTCCATCTTTTTGGTAGTCTCTGTTGCAGAGAATGATGTCTTTGACATATGAGAGAATCTCTTCAGGTCATGTCTTCTATGAGCTGTTTGGGTTTTTGTGTTCAGGGTGTGAAGTTTCTGAGCACTTTGGGAGTCTGTATCCAAAGCTGTGTGTGCTCTCAATTTTTATTGATCTCTATCAGAGAGTCTGAGGTCAATAAGTACTTTTGGGTTTGGTGCCTAGGGCAAGGTTTCTTAGCCTCAGTACTACTCACATTTTTGGACTACAAAATCCTTTGAATGGTGGGCATTGTACATTGTTGTATTAGCTTTCTAGGGCTACCTACCATAAACTAGGTAGCTCAAACAACACAAATTTACTTTCTCACCATTCTGAAGGCTAGAAGTCTGAGATCAAGGTGCGATTAAGGTTGGCTCTTTCTAAGGGCTGAGAAGAAGAATCTGTTCCATACCTCTCTTCTAGCTTCTGATGGTTTGCTGGCAGTCTGGTGTTTCTTGACTTTTTCTGCATTACCCTAATCTCTGCCTTCATCTTCACTTGGCATTCTGCCTGTATTTGTGTGTCTGTATCCAAATTTCCTCTTTTTATAAAGACACCAGTTATATTGGATTAGAAGCCCACTCTACTCCAGTATGACTTCATTTTATATCTGCGATGACCCTATTTCCAAATAAGGTCACATTCTGAGGAGATAGGACACAAACATATGAATTTAGGGGGACACAATTCAACCTATAACAGATGTTTATCATGAGAAAGAAAGGAAAGAAGGGAAAAAGGGAGGGAGCAGCCCCCAATATTCAGAAGCTGTCCTGGCACTCACAGCTAGGCCATGTTATTCTCTTGTTAGACATAAACAATTTCACAGCATAGTAACCCCAGATAAGGTTACTCTGAGACCATGATAAAATGAGACCAAGCAAAGCTACTTTATAATGTTGTCTAAGCACAGACGAAAACAAGGTCGCCATGCCACTCACAAGATATCAAATATCCCCCTCTTTTTGTTAAAATGAGTGACTTCTGTGTAATTTGCCAATTACAGCTTTATCCTCATTCTAGTCTGCCCTCCTTATAGATAGGATTTATTGAGACACTCAGTCTTAATATTGCCCTTACTTTCTGACAGCATCCAATCTAGACCGAGTTCCCCACTTCCTTAGATCCTCCTCCAAACCACTTAATTGAAGCTCAGATCCTATAACGCTTCTAACACCTTCTCACTAAGACATTGCACGGTTCTCCATGGTATGTGTTCTCCCTCACTTCAATGAATAATAAACTCAGCTTGTTCAACTATAGATATGTTTGTGGGGAATCTTTGGCTAAAGGGCACTGACAAGCAACATCCTTGATCTTTACCCACTAGATGCCAGCCGTGACAACCAAAACTGTTCCTAGATAATGCCAGGTGTGCCCTGGGGCTAGGATATGAAGTGTTTGAATAGTTTAGGGGTCTTTGCCTGAGGTTTGTGTTCTCTGAGAGGTGTTTGGGTCTGTCTCAGGATGTAAAGTCTCTGGTCTGTGTCAGGGTCTCTGCCCCAATGTTTGAAAGCTCTGAGCTCTTTGGGGTGCTATATCAGGATCAAGTGACCTCACCATATACCCAAATCCAGACATGAGGTGTTTGTGACACTCCACTCCTGCCCTGGCTATATGCCAGTTCAGAAAAGTAGTAAGAAGTGGAAGTCATGTGATTGAGTGTGAATTCCTTGGGTCACAGCAACCCTGGATTCCATGTCTAGACCATGAAGCATAGATGGCCACTTCTTTCAGAACCTTCCTCTTGCCCTTTGTTCTGGAAGTCACAGTCTCCCTTACACAATTCATGAAGATTATGTTGTAGGGAGGTACTTGTTGTATCTCTTGACACCATCCCTGGAGTGGAAATGTCTCTCAGGATGGACATTGCTTAGGTGGACATTGGAGTCCATCTCCCCTCAGGCCTCTTTCACATCTAGTACTATCTGTTCACACCTAGTGCAAATGGTTTTGAGAGTCTGGTAGACCCTGTTTGAGAGCCTAGAACCCCCAAGTCCTGGTGGGATGGTAGGAGAGTCTAGCTTTTTGGATCATCTTTCTAAGCCTTAACTTGAGCTGTTGAGGTTTTACAAGACTGTTCTGAGTCAGTAGAACAATGTTCAATCCACACACTACACTCCCCTAATTTCAGCCCTTTCCCCCTAATCACATGTTCCTTCTGAAAGCAGAATTCAGGGCTGGGGGAGGGAATGCAATCTAGGTAAATGTCATCTCTGGCTAAGGACCAGTGTGGGTTTGAGACTGTCTCAGTTGGAACTTAGGACTAATGTGGACATATTGTTTAATATAAATATCTGTTGGGTTCAAGAAACAGTAAATACTCTCCAGAATTGTGTCTCCATCTCTATTAAATCTACAATTTTACTTCAGCTGTTCTCTCAAGAACATATATAACAGGCTGTGCACCATAAGGCAAGGATACACAGTGAGAAAAAAACATTGTTCCTCTTGTGAAAACTGTAAATCTGGTTATAAGAGGGACCGGTTTTGTACATTTATACAAGAGGGAAGGTCTGAGCTCTGGAGAAAGGCTTTGGGGGAGGGTGCAGGGCCTTAGTGAGTCAAAGAGCTGTAAGAGAAACCAAAACATAGTTTGAATTAAATACAAATGCAAATAAATCTTATCAAATCTGTGGAATGCAGCAAAGCAGTGCTTACTTAGAGGGAAATTTAAAACGCATTTTGGCTTGCACCTTGCTTTCTTGGATCACTCGCTCTAGTAGAAGCCAGCCGCCATGTTGTGAGGATACTCAAACAGCCCCATGGAGAGATCCATGTACCACAGAACCGCGGCATCCCAGCCAAAGCCAGCACTAACTTGCCAGCCATGTGAGTAATCCAACTTGGAAGCGGAGCTTCTGGCTCCAGTCAAGCCTTGAGATGACTGCTGTCTGAGGGACCCAAAGCCAGAACTACCCAGCTAAATTGCTTCTGAATTCCTCATTCCCCAAAACTTTGTGAGTTAATGAATGTTGACTGTGCTTTACTCTGCTACATTTTGGGGTAATTTGTGGTGTTCCTCAAGTCTTTGAGAGTCTCTGTCCAGGTGTTGAGATTTCTGAGCTTTTTCTGACCTGTATCCATATTGGGGTGTTTTGGTCACATTTTAAATCTCTTTGGGTTCTCTCTCCAGGTTTTTAGATCTTTGAACTTTTTGGGGTTCTACATCCCAAAATGTAGGGATTCTGAGATGTTTTCTGTTTATGTCCAGAATGTGGTCATAATTGTTTGGGATCCTTAATCTCAGGGTCTGATGTGTCTAAGAGATTTTGTCCTTGGGGCCAGGCTTTGAAGTCTTTGAGCTCTCTGGCAGTCTGTGTTCTAGGTGTGAGGGCACTGAGGTATTTGGGAGTCTGTATTTCAGGTTTCACAGCCATGAACTCTTTGGAGGACCCTATACAAATTTTATTTGTTCTTTGAGGTGTATGGATTTTTAAGTCCCAGGAAGAGACATCATTGAGGTGACCAGAGTCTGCATCTAGGGTGTTAGGTGTCAGAACAGTTTGGGCCACCGAATCCCAAGATGTGAAGTCTCTGCAGTGTTTGAGAGCCTGTGTCCAAATTTAATGTTAGTGATTTTGAGAGCTGAGTTCCAGAATCTGTGTCCCAGGGTGTTAGCTCTCTGAACTATTTATGGGTATATATCCCAGGATGTAAGGTACCTGGGCTGTTCATGAGTGTATATCCCAAATGTATGGAGTCCCTGACATGCTTGTGGCTGTATGTTGCAGTATATGAGGTCTCTGTTTATGGGAAAATGTATCAGGTGTGAGATCTGAGCTCTTTGAGTGTGTGTCCCAGATGATGAAGTCTCTGATCAGTTTGGGTGTTTGTTTCCCAGGATCAGATATCTCTGATTTGGTTATGGGTGTATATTCCAGGATGTGAGTTCTTTGATCCCTTTGGGTATGTGTATTCAGGGTGTGAGATTTCTGCTCTGTTTGTGGATAAATGTCCTAGGGTATGAGGTCTCTGATCTGTTTGTCACTGTATGTCTTGGGATGTGAAGTGTCTCCCCCTGGGTGTCAAGGGTGTGAAGTCTCTTATCTGTTATTGGTTTTATGTCCCTGGATGTTAGATCTCTGATCTCTTTTTAGATGTTCTTGCCAATGTGTGAGCTCTCTGACCTCTTTGTGGATATATGTCCTAAGATATGAGTTCTCTAAGCTCTTTGTGGATATATTTCCCTGGTTACACTTCTCAGCTTTTTTTGGTCACGTTTCCTTGGGTGTGCATACTCTGATCTGTTTGTTTGGTGTGATTACAGGATATGAGGACTATTCTGTCTGAGAGTATATGTCCCAGAGTACGAGGTCTCTGCTGTGTTTGGAGTGTGCATCTCTGGGTGTGAGATCTTGAAAATGTTTGTGGGTGTAGTTCCCAGGATGTAATTTCCCTGAACTCTTTGCAGCTGTATGTCCCAGAATGTGAGGTCTCAGTTCTCTCTATCCCTGTATCTGTCCTAGGACATGAGGTCTCTTTTCATGGGTGTATGTCAAGGGTATGAGCTCTCTGATACTTCTGTGTTAGTATGTCTCAGGGAATGAGGTCTGTCTCTGATCTTTTTATTTTTTTGAGGGAGTGGGATATGTCACATAATGTGAGTTTTCAAATTTGTGGTGATATGACCTAAGGTGTTCTGTTTGCTTGTGTATATCCCAAGGTGTGAAATCTCTGATCTGTTGGGTAAATATATTTCCCAGGAAGTGAGGTCCCTGATACATTTATTGCTGTCTACTAGTATGTGATCCTGTCTTCATTGCTGTATATCAAGTTCTCTTTGTGGGTGTATTTCACAGGGTATTAGGTCTGTGATTTGTTTCTGGGTATGAGTCTCAGAGTAAGAAGTCCCTGGTATGTCTCTGTATGTAAGGTGTCTGAGCTTTTCATAGCTATAGCAAAAGTTTGAGGTCTTTCCTCTCTTTATGGTTATAATTTCCAGGCATGATGTCTATGTTGTGTTTGTGGTTGTATTTCCTAGAATTTTAGGTATGTGGATTGTTTCTGCAAGCATGTTCCAGGATGCGAGGTCTCTGATCTTTTTGTGCATGTATGTCCCAGTTGTGAGGTGTCTGATCTGTTTGTAGGTATTTTCGCCAGAATAGAAGATCTCTGATATGTTTGTGGGTATATCCCAGAGTGTGAAGTCACTGATCTTTTTGTACATTTAGGCCCCAGGATTTGAGGTCAGTGATCTGCTTATCACTATAATAATCAGTGTGTGAGGTATATGCCGAGAATGTAAGTTCTCTGATATGTTTGTGGTTATATGAACCTAGGTGTGAGGTCTCTTATTTGTTTGTGGGTGCATGTCTCAGTGTGTGAGGTCTGTGAGGTATTTTTGGGTTTGTGTCCCATGGTGTGAAGTCTCTGTTGAGAGTTTATTTACCAGGATATGAGGTTCATGACCCTTTTGTCATTATATGTCCCAGAATGTGAGGTTTGTAACTGTTTATCATTGTAATTCCCAATGTATGAGGTCTCTTACGTAGGTATACAGAACAAATCTGGGTGTAAGGTCCGATCAGTTTATGGATTTAATTCCTAGAGTTTGACATCATCAATCTGTTGCATTATGTCCCATGATATGTTGTCTCTGATCTTTTCCAGGGCGCATGTCCCATGATGTGAGGCGTCTCATCTATTCCTCAGTGTATTTCCAAACATGTGAGGTCTCTCACCTGTGGGAGGGCATACAGTCCATGATGTAAGGCCTCTTATTTATTTTCAGATATAGTCCTAGGATATGAGCTCTTTCTTCTCTTTTGAGCAGTATATCCCAATTTGAGAGGGCCTTGGTTTGTTTCTGAGTGTGTTTCCCTGTATGTGAGGTCTCTGAGTTGGTGGTGGTGTATACTGCAGGATTTGAGTTTTCTGATATATAATGCATGTATGTCTTAGGTTGTGAGGTTGCTAATCTCTTGTGGGTGGATATCATAGAATGGAGATGTCTGATCTGTTTGTGTTCATCAAGGGTATTGGTCTGATCTGGTTGTGCATGTATGTCCCGGGACACAAGGACCCTAGCTAGTTGCTGATATTTATCCCAGGTTATATAAGCTGTTTGTGGGTATATGTCCCAAGACGTGAAGGCTCTGATCTGTTTGGGTGTTTGTTCAGGGGTGAGATTTATAATCTTTTTTCGGTACATGTTCCAGGATGTAAGGATCTCATTGTGGATCACATTCCCACAATTTAAGTTCTCTGAGCATTTGTGGGGGTATGTACCAGAATGTGGGTTTCTCTACTTTTTATGGGTGTCCCAAGTAGTGAGTTCTGTAATCTGCCAGGAGGGTCATTTTCTAAGATCTGAGGTTTCTGATCTGTTTGTGGGTATATGTTGCAGAGTTTGAAGTCTGCGGTCTTTTTGTGGGTTGTGTGGTCTTTTTGCGCAGGTTGTGAGGTCTCTAATCTGTTTGTGGGTGCATATCCCAGGATTTCAGCTACCTTATCTGTTTAATGGTGTATGTCACATGGTGTGAGGGCTTTGAACTATCTGTGGTGTTTGAATTCTCTGATCTGTTAGTGGCTACATGTCCAGGTTGTGAGGTCTGTAATCTCTGTTAGTTTATGTCCCAGGATGTGAACTCCCTTATGTTTGTGGGTAATGTCTGATGGTGTGAAACATCTGGTGTGTTCACTGCTCAGTGAATCCATCTGAAGTCTCTGACCCATATGAGGGTATTCTTCCAGGATCTGAGTTGCTCATCTATTTGCTTTCAGCATGCCCTAGGAAATGTTTGTTCTCTGACTCTTGGTGGATGTACATCCCAGAATATGAGTTCTTTGAGCATTTGGGGTATGCATGCTCCAGGTTGCCTGAGGTTTGAGGGGTTATATTTCCAAGTATATGAGATTTCTGGTTTGTTTGATGATATATATGTGTGTCTATGCCTGTGTGTGTGTGTGTGTGTGTGTGTGTGTGTGTGTGTTTGTATGTATTTATTTATCTAATCTGAAGGTGTATATGTCCAGGCTGTGAGGTTATTGGGCTCTTAGTGGCTCATTTCCCTTGGTTTGAAACCTCTGACTTGTTTGGGAGTGTGTCCTATCATGTGAAGTCTCTGACTGGATTGTGGATGTATATTACAGGATTTGAGATCTCTGATTTGTTAGTAGGTATCTATCTCAGGTTGTGAGTTCTCTGATTTGTTTGTAGATCATGATGTCAGGTCTCTGTACTTATTCTGGGTGTATTTCCTGCATGTAATGTGTCTAACCTGTTTGTAGTTTCATGTTGTAAGAGTTTAGGGCTGTGATCTCTTTTTGGTCATATTTCTTACATGAGGTCTCTGATCTGTATGTAAGTGTCTGATCTCTTTGTATGGGTTTATCAAGAGTGTGAGGTCTATTCAGTTTGCTGTTACATGTCCAAGTTTGTGAGGTATGATATGTTTGTGTCTAAGAATGTGTTTCTCTGTAATTTTCATGTATATGTCCCAGATAATGAGTTCTCTTATGTGTTTTGAGTTTAATTCCAAGTGATTGAGGACTCCGAGCATTTTTTGGTGTATGTCTCTCTTTTCTTTTTGGATGTATGTTACTGGGTGGGAAGTGTCTCATTTATATGAAAGTGTATAACTCAGAATGTGAAGTCTGTGAGCTGTTTGTGCATGTATGTCTCTGGTGGCTGAATAACAGTGCCCCAAAGATGTCCACTTCCTAATCCCTGTAACCTATGATTATGTTAATTTATATGGAAAAGGGGACTTTGCAGGTATAATTAACTTAAGCACCCTGAGATGAAGAAATTCTCCTAGATTATCTATCTGAGTGGACCCAGTGTCATCGCAAGTGTCCTTATATGAAAGAGGCATGAAGACAGGAGTCAGACAACATGATGTAGTGACAGAAATAGAGTGAGAAAAGGTGATGTGATGACATATGCAGAGATCAAAGAGAGATAGAGGTAGACATGGATAGATACAGAGTTAGAGAGAGAAAGAGAGAGGGAGAGAGAGAAAGGGAAAGGGAAAGGGAAAGAGAAAGAGAAAGAGAGAAAGAGAAAAGAGAGATTTGAAGATGAAACACTACTAACTTTTAAGATGGAGGAAGAGGCCCCAAGCTCAGGAATGCAGGTCTCCTATAGGAACTGGATTTTTCCCTAGGAACTCTGGAAGGAAGTCAGCTCAGCTGAGGCCTTGACTTTTACCCTATAAACTCCTTACCAGTCTTATGACCTGTAGAAATATAAGATAATAAATTTGTCTTGTTTTATGACAATAAGATTGTGGTGATTTGTTACAGCAGCAAGTTCAGAGCCCCGAGGAGAGAAAAGGCCTGCACCTTCAAGAAGAGGAATAAATATGGTCTTCTTTTCTTTGAAAAAAAAGAGAAGGAAGAAGAAGGAAGAAGGAAAAGAAGCTACTAATACGCTGTCCCAGTTGTGATGTTTCTAGCTAGCTGTTGGTGCACATCCCAGGATGTGAATTCCACATTTGTTTGTATTTGTCTGATGGTTGGAAGGCCTAGATCTGTGTGCAGGTGTATGAACCAGAGTGTGAGATCTCTCATCTCTTTGATGGTGCGTGTCCCAGAATGTGTGGGCCCAGCTGTTTGGCAGTATGTATCCTAGGAGAGAAGGTCTTTGATCTGATTTTGTGTACAGGCCCCAGGATGTGAGTTCTCTAAACTGCTGAGGTGTATATGTTCAGGGTGTAAGGAATCTTTGTGGGTATATTTCCTTTTTCTTGAACACCGTTTCATTTCTGGGCTTATGTCCCAGGATGTGAAACTTCCTGACCTGTTTGTTTGTCTCTGTCTAGTGGTGTGAAGCCTCTGGTATGTTTGCTGGTTAAGGAAGCCGGGAGTGAAGCACGATGTGTCCCATGGCGAGAGTTCCTTCATCTGCTTGTGGGTACTTATGTGATAGTAAGTCTTTTCACTGGTGAATGAACAAGGGTGTGAGGACTTGTTTGAAGGCATTCTTCCAGAAGGTGAGTTCTTTGATCTGTCTCTCAATGCATGTCCTAGAGTGTGAGATCTCTGATATTTTATGACTATACATCCCAGAGTGTAAGGTCTCTGAGTTGTCTGTGGGTGTAATGTAACAGGTTGTCAGTTGTCTGACATCTTATGAGAATATTTGCAAGCATTTTTTATTTATTTTCTGGGATATATGCCATGAAGTTAAATTCTTATCTATTGAGGTATATATATCTGGTATGTGAGATTTCTGAACTCATTCTGGGTATGTTTCAGGATGTAATAAAACTCCTGATCTGTTTGTGGGTGTTTCTCATGCTGGGAGGATCTCTGTTTGTGGGTGCATATCCTAGGATCTGAGCTATCTAATCTTGAGTCTGTATGTCCCAATATTTTAACTATCCCTGCTTATCTGGTACACTTACCAGTGTGTGAGGGCTGTAATCTGTTAGTTCATGCTGCAGAGTTGGAGGTGTCTGGTATGGTTTGGGTTGTATTTCTTAGATCAGGTCTTTGATCTGTTTGTGTGTCTTAGATATGTGAGTGTGTCTTGGATATGTTTGTAAAGGATATGAATGAGGTCTGTTCTATTTGTGGTTATATGTCCCAGTTTGTGAGGTCCCTGATCTGTGTGTGTGTGTGTGTGTGTGTGTGTGTGAGAGAGAGAGAGAGAGAAAGAGAGAGAGAGAGAGAGAGAGAGAGAGAGAGAGAGAGAGAGAGAGAATGAGAGAGAATGAGAATGAGAATGTAGGGTTTTTTTTTCCTGTTCTTTGTGTGACAATGTCCCAGAGTTAGAGGTATGGCTTATTTGAGGGTCCTAGCAAGTAGATCCATGGTCTCTTAGTGGGTGTATAGTACAAAGTAAGTTCTCTTATGTTTTTGTGGATTTTATTCCCAGAGTGTGAGGACTCTGATATTCTTTGGTGAATGTCCCAGAATATGTGGCTACCTCATCTCTTGCACATTTGTCCCAGGGTAGAAGGTCTCTGATCTCTTCGGAGGTGTATGACTCCAGGTGTGAAGGCTTTAAGCGTGTCATGGGTATATGTCCCAGGATGTGAGGTTTCTTTTTGTTTGTACATGTATATTCTGTTTGCTCAAATAATGGATCACCAAATGTGTCTTCATCCCATTCCTGGAACTTGTTAATATGTTGTCTTACATGGAAAAAGGGATTTTGCAGATACATAGTAGTTAAGCATCCTGAGATGGGCCAGTTATCCTGAGAGGGCTCATTGTAATCACAAGGAGGGAGGTAGGACATTCAGAAAAGACTAAGTAACTGTGTATGTCAAGACAAGGAGGGCTATGTGATGATAGAAGTAGAGTCACAAAAGGTGACGTGATGGTAGAAGTAGAGATTAGAGAGATATTTGAAGCTAAAATGCTGAATCTTCTGATATCTTTGTGGGCTGTACCACAGATGTCATGTTTGCCATCCGGTGTATTTTCTGGTTGTGTTTTCAGCACATAGAGTGTCTGACTTGATTGTGGATGTATGTTGCAGGATTTGAAGTCTCTGATCTGTTTATGTGTTGTGTATGCTTCAGGATGTGAGGTCTCTGAGCTATTTGCTAGATGAAAGTCTCTGACCTGTGTCCAGGCCACAAAGTCTATAATCTTTTTGTCTGTGTACATCCCAGGATGCAAGCCCTCTGATCTGTTTGTGAGTGTTTTTTTTTCTATATGTGAGGACTGATCTGTTTCCATGTAAGATGTGAAGGTTTTGGGGGTGTCTAATCTGTTGGTGTACATCTAAGGATATGAAATCTCTGAGGAGTTTGTGGGCATATATCCCAATGTATGTAATTTTTCTGAGCCGCGTGTGGGTATCCATTCCAGAATGTCTCTCTCATTCATGTGTGTATTTTGTCAGTAGGAGATCTTTAATCTGTTGATGGCTATCTTCCCAGGATTTCATCTGATAGGTTTCTGGGTGTGTCTCAGGATCTGTTATCTGTATTCTCCTTGTGGGTACAGTCCCTGGATGTGAGGTCTCTGATTTGTTTGTCATTGTATGTTCCAAGATGCAAGGTTTGTGAATTGTTTATGGGTATGTTTTGCAGAATTTTATGTCTGTGATCTATTTGAGAGTGTGTGTCCCAGGATGTGAGATTTCTGATCTGTTCCTGTGCATATTTCCCAGCATGTGAGGTCTGTAAACATTTGCTACTGTATGTCCCAGGATGTGGTATCTCTTATCTCTTCATGTGTATTGCCAAGCATTTGAAGTCTCTGATTTGTTTCTTCTAGGATGTAAAATCACCAACTGTGGGTGTATATGCCAGGGTTTTAGGTCTCTAATCTCTTTGTGGATGTACTTCCCAGCATTTTGAAGTATATTTCCTAGAATGTGCATCTCTCTGATTTTTTTTTTATGTATATTGCAGGGTAGGCAGTATCTGATCCCCTTGCAGGTGTATGTCCATGGTGTATGCTCTCTGTTTTGCAGATTTGTCTTAGGATATGAGATTTCTGTTGAGATTGTGGATGTATGTGCTAAGACCTGAATCCTTTGACCTCTTTTTGAGTTTATATCCCAGAATAAGAAGTCTTTCATTTAGTTTTTTTTTTAGTTGTACTTCCAGCTTGTATGTTCTGCTGTCTGTGGGTATATGCCTAGAGTGTGATTTTTTTGTGGGTGTACATCAGGATGTGAGATGTCTGATCTTTTGTGGCTATATATCTCAGTCTGTGACAGTCTGTGACAGTCTGTTCTCGTATGTTTGTCAACAGTGTGTGGTTTCCAATCCATCTGTGGCTCTGGTCTCTTTGTGGGGTCCCTGATCCATTCGTTGGTTTATTTCCCAGGATGTAGGTGCTCTGATATGTTTGTGGGAGTATGTTCTTGCACGTGAAGTATCTGATATTTTTATGTGCATATGTCACAGGGATTGAGGTCTATGATCTGTTTGTAGGTATGTGTCCCTGGATGCTATTTCTCTGAAATATTTGTGGGTGTGTATCTCAGCTTGGGTGGTTTTTGATATGCTTGTGTGTATGTCACAGGATGTGAGGTCTTTTCTTTTAGGGTGTGTATTTCCTGGAATTTGACTTCTCTAAGCCGTTCTTTTGTATGTGGCCCGGAGTGTGAAGTCCCTGATCTGTTTGGGTGTGTATGTCCTACGATTTGAGGTCTCTGAATTACTTGATACTCTACATCCAGCATATTAATTCTCTGAATTATATTTTGAGATCTATACCCTAAGTCTCAGAAGAGTTTCTGAATCCTGGATTCAAGTGTTCTGAGCTTTTTCTGGCCTACATTACAAGGGTGAGTTCACTGAGCTGTTTGGGTAACTGTATTAGAATATGTGGCCCCTGAAATTTTGAGTTCCTACCTCTTTGGGATATATTTTCAAGTATAAAGTCTCTTCCTCTTCGGGGGTCTCAGTCTCAGGGTGCGCTCTATCTGTCTCATTTGAGGTTTGTTCCAGGGTTGTGGTCTCTAAGCTTTCAAATGGTATGTGTATGTGCGTGCACGTGCATATGTGCATGCCAGTTAGTGAGTTTTCTGAGCTGTTTGGCTATTGTGGTCTCTGTGCAGGGTATGATATCTCTGAACTATTTAAAAGTCTGTCCTTATAGGTATGAGGGTCTGTGACCCTCATATGAGATCTCTGATGTGTTTGAGTGTCTGTACTCAAGGTGTCACCCCTCTGAATGGTTTTGAGCCCATATCGTAGGGAATGAGTTCTCTATGATATTGTGGTTTTTGTCCTTGGGTGTAATTTTTCAGAGTAGTTTCAGGATCTGTTTCCTGAGTTTGAAGTCTTTCTATTGTTTCAGGCCTCTGAGGTGTGTCCCAGAGTGTGAGATCTCTGATCTCCATATCCCTTTGGTGTTGAGGTCCCTAACTGTTGGGGTGTGTCTCCAAGGGCAAGATAGTTCCTGCTGAGGGAGTCTCAGTTCCAGAGTATGAGGTCTCTAATTTATTAGGGGGCCTATTTCCAGTGTTAGAGGTCTCAGAGTCGTTTGGGGTTTTACCATTATATGATACCTCTTGGGTATTTGAGGGTCTGTGTCCAGGTGGTTATGTCTCTGAGCTGTGTGAGGATCTATGTCCTAGGGTGTAAGTTTTGTTAACTTGGAGCATTTTGGCATTGTATGTTTGATGTGTGGGGGTCTCTGGAAAACCTATGGGGTCTGCTTTTTCAGATTGTGAGGTTAATGAATTCTCTGAGGATTTCAGTCCTATAATGTGAGATACTTGAGCCATGTGGGCATATGTAGCCAGATGTGCTGTCTCTGAGCTGTTTTTGTGTCTGTCTTCCAGGTTAGAAGTTCTCTGAGCTGTTTGAGAGCCTGTGTCCACAACATGAGGTCCCTAAGCTGTTGTGGGTCTTTGTCTCAGTTATGAGGTCTCTCTGCTGTTTATGGCAGACCTTGCAAAGAATGTGAGGTTTCTAGGCTGTTTGGTGAGCTCTGTGCATGAGTGTCATGTGTCTGAAATCTTTCTGGATATGAGTACAAAAGGCAAGTTCCATCAACAGTTTTGAGGTCTGAGTACAGGGTATGACATTTCTGAATCATTTGAAGGTCTGTGTTTAAAATGTGAAGATTCGAGCTGTTTGGGGATGTGAGCCTAGGATGTGAATTTCTAAGTCATTTGGGGTCTGTGTCCAGGATGTGAGATCTAAGACATTTGAGGTCCGTGTCACAGGGTGCGAAGTCCCTAAACTATGTAGAAGATTGGTATCCAGATATCAGGCCTCTGAGCTCTTCCATGAACCAGTGAGTGAGGCCTCTGAGCTGTTTGGGGATCTGAGCTATTTTTAGGAAGTCTGTGTCCAGTACATAACATCTCTGAACAGGAACCTGTATTGAGAGTGTGAGGTCTCTGAGCTGGTTTAGGGCCTATGTTCCAGAGTGTGAGATTTGGGAACTCTTGGGCATCATGTTCAGGGTGAGGTCCCTGAGCTATCTGGTAGTCTAAGAGGTTGTGAGGTCTCTGAATTTTGTCCACCTTTCTACCAGTTTGTGAGTTTTCTTGAGAAATTGATGGGTCTGTATTCCCAGTTGTGGAGTCTCTGAGCACTGTGAGGGTCTGTAGCCAGAATTTTAGATGTGTGGGTTATAAAATACAAGGTCTCTGAGGTGTTTGGTAGTCTTTCCTTGGGTTTCCTACTCTGAACTGTTTTGGGGTCTGTGTCAGATGTGAGGTCTCTGAGCTGTACATAGATTTGTTTCCCAAAGTCAGAATTCTCTGAACAGGGCCTGTTTCCAGGCTGTGAAATCTCTAAGCTCTTTAGGGATGTGTGTACAAAACTTGAGGCTCTGAGTTGTTTGTGACATCATATTCTAGGGAGTGAGGTTTCTGGGATGTTTGGTGCTCCATATTTCCCAGGGTATCTGAGCAATTTGGGGGTCTGTGTTCAAGTTGTAAGATTTTGCAATTAGACACCTGTGTTCCAAGTATGAGGTCTCTCCGGTATTTGGGCTGGGTCTAGGGTGACATCTTAGCTGTTTGGGGATCTGTCACAGGATGTGAGGGCTCTGAGCAGTCTGGGAATAGATGATTAGGGTACAAAGGCTCTGAATAACTTGGGTAGCAGTATCCCAGGTTGTGAGGTATTTGAGATATTTGTTCATTTCTATCCCAGAAAATACTCTGATGTGTTTGTGATCCAAATCCCAATGTAGGAGGCAGCATTTAGGTGTTGGAGCTCTTTGGGAGTTTGGGTCCCCTAGTTTCAGTGCAGTCTGAGCTATTCAGGGCCTGTATCCAGGTATGAGATACGCTGTATGAATATATGTGTCCAAGATGTGAGGTCTCTGGGGTCTGGGGTCAATCCCAAGGGTATATGGTCTATGAGATGTTTGGGAGCCTGTGTCCTAGGTACCCTGTGTGTAGAGGTCTCTGAGTTATTTAGGATTCTGTCACCCATGTCAGGTCTTTGAAATCTTTGGGTATCTGTTACAGCACGTGAGATCTGAGCAAAAACAAAGGACACAGGCTCACATTCAGGTTGAGGGATGATGAAAACAAGTATATCTGAAATGCCATCTCCTTGTTTTCTGCTTTCTACCCTGGCACATATTAGGTGCTCGATAAATATTTGCAGAAAATATAAACTAAAAGCACAGACTTTCTATTCAAATGGAGTAGGCAGGCTTTGGGTTCGAAGCCTTTAAGAGCAGGGAGGGTCCAGCTAGAATTGTATACTTCTGTATTTCCACTGTATTTTTCTTCAGGTTATTTTTGTTTATGGCAAATGATAATGCTTTGTCCTTTTATAGCAATGGATTTCATTTGCTTTTGGGGGAATAGTGGTGCAAGTGATACACTGGGGGGTGTTCTAGTCAAACGGCTGAGATTTGAGGAACATGTCCCTGGGCACCCCAGCTCCCAGCCTCTCATTCCCCCACCTCTCATCTCCCCAACCCCCACCAAGTGAGGTCTTCAATCCCCACACCTTGGTTTTTTCAGTCAACAACTCACTTTATTGATGCCCACCCCAGGCTGGGTAGGGCAGAGGAATATACAAGAGAACCAGATTCAGTCCATGCCTGAAAGTTAATGTGGGGACAGGGAACAGGACACACAGACAGCCACACAGATCTGGCATCTGGTAGCAGGGCACACAGTCTCACATAGGGGCACTCTGGGCACAGGTAGTCAGGGAAGGCTTCTTAGAGAAAACCTCTTGGGGAAGCAAGGGGCAAGGCAGCCATCAGAGCCTTCGCCTTCTGTACATCTGTGGGCAGGTAAGTTGAGACCAGTGAACCCAAGGTGAATACAAAGGGCTGGGGTCTGGGGCTGTCAGGTGGCAGGGGCTTCCCTGTTTCCTCAACACACCCTTGTGGGTAAGCCATCCCCATCCCTCAGTTCTTGGCCTGTACTTGGCTTTCTACCACATGGGTCCTTTCCTGGGATCCACCTCCAGTTTTCAAGGCTTCCCTGAGACAATCCATGTGGACCAGGTGTTCAGCCCAGTGCCTGGCACCTCATCACCACCCCATCAATGCACAATTTTGTCCTAAGTGCTATCTACAGCCTAGCTAGGTCTTGGTTCCAGCTCTGAATAGTCCCAGCAGTTACCACACTTCAGGGTGGGGCTACCAGCACCCTGCAAGCTCCTGAGAGCCCTAGGCACCTTCTGTGTACCCCAAAGGCAGGGAGAGTCTGCCTTCCTCTCATTGGCCAATAGGCCATGGGCATCCACTCCCTTTCCAGTGGCATGTGGCTATCTACTTCTCAGATGTGCAGCTTGCATGTAAGCATGAGCACAAACCAGCCTCAGTCCCCAGCCCTGGAGACTCCCTTTCTTTTACTAGCACAAAATTTCTGTGGCAAGGAAATCAAGTGGGCAGGGAAGTCTGAGCTCTAATGTCAGCCTGCCCTGGGGCCACTTCTCTACATTCTTGGGGCAATAGGGAGAGGGCCTGCAACAGACCCCTCA
Organism: Macroglossus sobrinus; assembly: GCA_004027375.1. Classification (NCBI taxonomy): domain Eukaryota; kingdom Metazoa; phylum Chordata; class Mammalia; order Chiroptera; family Pteropodidae; genus Macroglossus; species Macroglossus sobrinus. Next base: position 291,770 of record PVKZ01001246.1, read on the forward strand.
AGCTCTAGGCAGAAGCAGGTGCAAAAACAAACTTTCTATTCTGGGGCTGGGTTGGGGCTTGCCCCTTGCCCCTTGAATCCCAACTGCAGAAAGTCCTGGTGTTGACAAATTGCAGGAAGAGGGGAATTCCTGGATTCAGTCCTCACTGCAACCCCTAAACACCAGGCAGGTGGGAGCGGGTGGAGGCCAGCAGGAGGCTCTGGCAGTCATTCCTCAATAGGAGGGGAATGATGGGTAGTGGGTAGGTGGGATGGGTGGCTTTAGGCCCCCACAGTCAGTCTGGCCTCAGACTTCAAAGGGCTAGAAGAGATATTTGCGGCAGGATTCAGTCCCACACTTGCATTCAATACGGACCCGCTTCTTGGGGGAGCCAGGGAGCCCGGCCAGGCCAAAGTTGGAGTCCATGCGGGTGCTCTCCATGTCCACGGGGTCCACTGTGGAGTCACAGCCAGGGAGGGGGGAGGGGACTTGTTAGAAGGCCTAAGTGAAGTGTCCTGCTGCCCCTTTTCCATGAGAGACCCAGAGATCTTGGAGGCTGGGAGCAGGTCTGGCATTTGGGTCAGGTGGGGGTCATGGAATTGGTAGTTTGGGGCTAGGGCCAGAGCTGAGTACTAGAGGTTTGTTCAAGTGTTAGGAAGATGGCCAGGAGTTGGGGGTTGTGAGGAAAGCAGGGGGCTGTTGGGGAGAAGCAGGAAGGTTTTGTCAGGCATAGGTCTAGGAATAAAGGGTCACCTGGGCATCCAGAGGGGCATCTGAACTCTCCTGCCAAAGATCCCCCCTTGAGTGTCTCAGAGGTGACTAGTCTGTCAAGTAGGGGACTGGTTGGAGGCCACAGAGTGTCCAGAGGCTTGGAATGAGGAAGGCCAAAGAGGGTGAGGAGTGGAGAAGATTGGGGGACTGGGGAAGTTCAGACAAGACTAGAGTCAGGAGAAGTGTCAAAACGAGCCAAACATCCTCCCCCAGGAGTCTTGGGAGAAGTTGGTACGAGTGTATTAGGGTTGGGAATGAGAGGACCCCCCACCAAGGGGTCCAGGAATCCAGAAGGGAAACTGGGAATCAGAGCATCTTAAAGCTCCTTGGGGAAGGATCCTTGTGTCCCATGTTACTATGTGCCCCTGCCCCCAGTCCCTTGCCACCCCCACCTTGCATATTGTAATCAAATGTGAGCTCCTCGCCTGCCCGGATGGTTCTTGTGGCAAAGAAAGCGATGCGGGGCAGCCGCTCATCAAGGTTGTCTATGAAGACGTTGTACACCTGGAGGTTGGGGTCACACTGGGAGAAAACGAACAGCAGGAGGGTGAGGAGGGGCCCAGCCTGCTCCTCCCAACCCCCACCCACCTGCAGGGTACCCACACTGTGGTTGACAAAGTGGGAGATGTTGCCATAATAGGCGGCATCCACGGTGTACACGTCCTCAACGTAGTCCAGGTCGAAGAGGTATGTGGCACCCTGGCGGTCGTAGATCTGACCCCGCCGCTCCGCCTCTTCTGAGGTAATGATCTGGGGAGAGGGCCACAGGGGAGTGGGGATTGGCCAAGAAGGCTCAGGAAAGCCAGCACAGCACCTGGCCCCCCAGGAGGAGAAGAACAAGTGAAGAGGAAGGGACTCCCACCCATGTGGCTGGCTCAGCAGGGCTGGCAAGCATGGGCACATGAGAAGCAGTAAGGCAGAGAAACTGTCAGCCTTTCTCAGGGGGCTGGGCCTTAGCTGGCTGCTACCCATCCCTCCTCAAACAAACCTCTGGATGGTCTGGGAAGTCTCTCAATGGTGGATGGAGGCTGGCCACAAGGTCCAGTCATCAGACAGACAGACCCCCATCATGAGAGACTTATAGCGAGATATGGAAGACCCAGATCAAGGACAAGAAAGGGCTCAATAGAGGGGGGTAGAACGAGAAAAGATGACTGATCCAAGGCAAGAGGGCCTGAGGCATTGCAGGACCCAACACAAGAGAAGAGAGCCAGAGTACAACCATGCACACAGCAGCAAGAAGTACATGGAAAACAAGGTGAAGAAAGAACCCTGGGCTGGTGGGGAAAGGGAGACTGAATGGGAGAGGCTCAGACAGGAGCTAGAGGCAGAGAGAGAAGAGAAAGACTGAAGCTTAATATGAAAGACCCAGGTCAGGAGAGAAGACCAAGACCCCTGAGAGTCTCAGACCGCAAGAAAGAGGCTGAGGACAAAAACTTGGAAGATGAAAAGAGAGGAGACAAGCACTTGCCTCCCTAAGCCCTGAGTCTGCACAGTGCCAACAACTGGTATTTAAGACAGCAGGAGGTATCTCCTCCCAGGCTGGGTCCCCTGCTGTCCCAGTAAACATGAAGCTGCTCTACCATCCTAACCCTGACATGTCCTTGCCTTCCAAATGCTGTTAATGGATTCTCCACCCCACCCCACCCCACCCTCAATATCTCTTCTCCATCCTACATGTCCCCTTCCCCCGGGGACAACCACACCCTTCTGGTAATCTGGTAATCCCCAAGTACAGCCGATGATGCCCATCCCTGGGTGAGGGTCTCACAGTACCCAGGACTGCCCACTCTTCAGCCTGGTGTCCCTCCATACCAGGCATATCTCATTCACCACTGTAAAGTTTCTGCCCACCCCTCATAGACAAGTGCCAACAGCAGACTCACAAGAAATACCTTTTTATTCTTTCTAGCCCAGCGACCTGTCCTTTCTCTAGCAGTGATCCTACAGGCAACTCAAATATTCTCTTCCTCTTACCACGACCATCTTCTTCCCCCCGCCCTTCGTTGGAGACCAACTGCCCATCACCAGCCCCTTGCTGACACTGGATCCACCCCACTGGCCGCCTTCTTGCTCACCCTCATGCCAGCCAGTAGCCATGTTCTTTCTACTTTCAAATCTGTCCCTTTCCAGTCTTAACTACCCTTTATTTTCTCCAGTCGGGATGGCCACACCAGTGCCCTGTCTTCTCCTTACCTTTTACATCATCAGCTCCAGCCTCTGCTCCCTGCCAAATGCTATCAGCAACAAAAGACCAAGATCTATCTCTCAAGTCACACTGCTCACTGTCCTACACTCCAGCCCTTCCTTTAGGAACCTGGCTCCCCTACACCCAAATTTTTATTTATTCACACATCCATTCAGTGGATTATGATGAGGCTTACCTTGTGCCTGGTCCCAGTGCTCAGGAATCAGTGTCTGCTAAAGACACAGGGACCAAGCTGGGTCCGTTTTTCAGGGGTCAGTTAGGTTGGGGAGACACAGGGACCAGGCCCAGTCCTGCCTCATCTGGTGACAGAGATGGACTCAAACACCCACAGTGCCAAGAGTGCTTAGGGTTCAAGGAGCAATGGAATAGAGATAGCTCTAAAGCAAGCTGCAGATCATAAAAGGGCTTTGACACCAGGTTGGAGAGTAGGGACTCTCCTGAGGGATACAAAAGAAGGCACAGAAGCATTGTGAGGACATAAAGGCAAATTTCCCTCCACCTCTTGAAGAACACACTCTTCTTGTGGCATCAGCTCCAGCAGATGTTACTTCTCTGTGCAACCTCCCTGAACCTCCCAGTCCTGATCCTCAACAACCTCTCTGAAGCCCTAGGATCAAAGAGCAGCCTCTGCTGGGCTCTGGAGAATATTAGGTAGTGACTGAGCCAGCTTTTTTCCTTTTAGCCCCTCCTCAGCCAGAGGGAATGCCCCATAACCTCCCCAGTCTCCTCTTCCTGTTCTGCCCCTACCTGCTCCCCTAGTCTCACCAGGAGTGAGTCACACTGCAAGCCATCCAGGGCACAAACCATCCCTTCTCTCTGTCTTCAGTCTCCCTCTGTAAGGGTTGGGCCACCTTGAGAACTCAAGAACAAATCAGTCCATGTCCCTGCTCCCTAGCAACTCTCCAGAATGACTGGGATATATAAGGTTGCAGCTTGGAAAGGGTGTTGACATGAATGGGAACCTGAAGACTCAAAGTCCAGTTGCTGCTCTGCCCCGTCCCAGATATGGGATCCTGAATGTTCTCCCCCTGTGCCTGTTTCCTCAGCCAAAAATCAAAACAAAAACTGAAAACAAAAAAACTCTAGGTTACCAGTTTTTTTACTAGCAGGGTACCAGTTTTAGACAGTTGGGCCTTTTTTTTTTTTTACCCACTTGACTAGCTTGATGACACTGAGCACTTTACTACATGCTCTGGGCCTCAGTTTTGTTATCTGTAGATTGGAGATGACAATGACAATAATCCTAGCTTGACAGGGGTTGTTGTAAAGATTCACTGAGATATGGAATATGAAAGGTGTTTCTGATTTTGTTTTAGTTAGGACACCAAGCAGTGTTAGGAGGGGTTATGAGTCCTGTATCTTGTCAAAATGTAAGGTGTTCTCTTATGTGCCCTTTCCCAAGAAAGGAAAAACCGCTGCTCATTAAATGATATGCCATCATTTAATTAAACTAGGACTCACTGTCACTTCATTGTTGTTAAAATATAAAGAAAATGCATGTTTTCGAATGGATAAAACAAGCTGTTCTCTGTTGGGTGGGTGGGGATGTTCTGATGGAAAGTGGAAAGGTACAAAGGAGAGGAAGGGCAGCTCACCTGGAGGGATCATTGGTGCAGAGGTAAAGGTAGGAGAGTGAATGCCTTATCCAGGTTGTGAAGGATAGCATGGTGAACAGGTATGGAGTGTATGCCCTCGATTATCCTAACACTAGGTAGGGTCTGAGACAGAACCACATAATCAAGTAAATTAATATTTCTGCAATGAAATTTATGAATATTCACACTAAGACTATAAATAGGCCCAAATCAGGTCCAGTTAGATTTTACAGCCAGATGGGTTACAAAAAAATTTTCTGAATTTTGGAATGTAATAGCTAACATTTATTGAAGACTTACTGTATACTGAATACTGTTTAAGTGCTCCACAAATAACTTATTTAATTTTTATAACAAGTGTTTGAGGTGGGTGTTATTATTCTACAGATTAGGAAACTGAGACACGAGAAGTGACTGTTGATGAGTGGTGGACGTGGGATTCAACCTTGGGCAGCCAGGCTCCAGGGTCTACCCTGCTGCCCACTTTGCCATGCTACCTTCTCACAAGGGCATATAGGAAGATGAATTTGGCTCTGGTAGTGTTTCCATCAGGAGGCTCCACAGGTCTTAAAGTGTTGGAGGGGGGCTTGGAAGTTATTGAATGTGGCAGGAGGTAAGCCAAGAAATAGCTCAGAAAGAATGTGTGGAGAGTGGGAAGAGTGAAAAGAGGGAGCAAGAGGGCCCTGGAAACCCCAATGTTTGCAGCATAGAGGATAAGGATACTTAAGAAGCATAGACAGAAAAGGACCCAGCCCAGGGGACTCTGGTGTGCCTGAGGGCTGCCGACTCTTCCCCCTCCTCACCTGTCAGGATCCTCTGTATTATAGGTAGCCTTTCCTCAAGATCATCAGTATAGTAGAGTAAGGCTAGAGATACTACCTGCCCTGGACTTCCTCTAGGACTTTCGGGCTCCTGTGGGGTCAGGACACCTTCCTCCTCCAGGCAGAGGCTCTGGCATGTGCACATATTCTCCAGACTGATTACATACCTCTGGGGTGTTAACTCCTCCCCACTATTAGCATCCCTCTGAGATCTGGATACATCCTCCAGAGTGTCAGGACACTGAAGGTGTAGACAACTCCTCTAGGCTATCAGAGTCATCTTGGGCATAGACTCAATCTCCTTTAGATTGTCACAATCCTTCTGGGGTGAGGACACTTCTTTTTCCTATCAGGACAGTGTGGATGTGGACACTTCCTAAGTCAGACCAGAAGGGTCCTCTGATACACAGAGAGCTCGCTCTCCTTCTCTAGGTCACTCTGGGACATGAACACCTCTTCCTGTAGACTGTCAGGACCTCTCTGAAGTGTGACCACCTCTTTCTTCCTCTAGACTGACAGGTCCTTTGACGTGTAGACATTTCCTCCACCAGATCATCAAGATTATCTGGGGTATAGATATCTCCTCGTTGACTGTCAGGGTCCTGTGCAGTATGGACAGCTCTGCCTCTAGACTGTCTCTGCCCCCAGGGCTATGACCCTATCTACTTCATAGTTATCAGAGTGGGAGCCTCTCCTCTTCATCAGTGTCATTACTACAGTGTGGACATCCTCAGCAGTGTGTCCCTTAGGACACACTGTCACTTCTCAACCATAGCAACCCTTAAGAGACCTGTGGAAATATGGAGGAATTTGAGGTTGTCACCATGACAGGGCACACTCATGGATTTATATGGTCCAGGTCCTGGGATGTTAAATGTTCCCCAATGCATAAGATGGTCCTCTATAACAAAGAACTGCTCCACCCCAAATGCCCACAGCCTTCCACCTTAGAACATGATACTGTTGCAGACACTGCTAGTTATTCAATGAAACCCCTTGTTTTCCACCTGGGCACATGGCTAAATCACACTTCTGCACAGACGTAAGGCCAGTGACTCGATTCCAGCCAGCGGATGTGGGCAGAAATGATGTGCACTGTGTCCAGTCCTGGACCATTAGATACCTCCCCACTCTTGGCCCACTTGCCAGGCAAAGCTGAAAATCAGAGGCAGCTCCGAGGCTCTCAGGCATGGCAAAGGCACAAGAAGGGAAAAGCCTAGTTGGCCATGCCACTGAGTGGAAGGATACCACCCAAACACCCATGCTGGACTGTTACAGGAGCAAATAGACTTCTAATGTGCAAAGCCACTAACTTGCAGGTTGTCTGGTATGGTGCCTAGCCTGCCTAATATAGCTGGCCTTTCCCCAGTGTCCTACATGTCTAGAGGAGGAAGCAGCAACCTCCGCAAGGCATGTCTGTGTCCTACGGCAGACTGTGTTCCTTTTGTACAGATTAGTAAAAGGTGATCCTTCCAGGCAGACAATGCTTGGCAATAATCTGGACCCTTGTGAAATGAGAAGAGGAAGTGCCTTTTCAGGTGACAAAACCCTGTGCAGACCACACTGCATGTTAAAAGAAACACTGTCTGGATTTCAGTTCCTACTCTCTTCTTCCCTAGGTACCCTTATGAAGTCAACCCAGTCTGGAAGTGTTTCAATGTGCTTTTAACTACCAGCTTGCAATCATCTCTGCTGCCAGGATGTCCCTAGTACTTGGGTTAAACACCCACACTCCACCTTTCCCACAGGGAAAACAGGGAAGTTTCAGACATACCATGAGGAAAGCTGGACACACACATTGGGAACACATGGTAGGAAGAGCTACACACACATGCACGGTCCTGTCTCCCTACCTCTCCCACGTACTCCATGACAAAGCTGTTCTTGCGGATCTTCTCCAACGTGCGGACGCCCCAGCCACGCCCATCATCTGTGCGAAAGATGCAGAGGTCGTAGCGAATGCCCTTCTGTACCACGCGGTTGGGGCAGTCATAGCCACAGCGGCAGCGGGAGTTGCACTCATATATGGGCAGCCCAGCTCGCAGCCGCACCTGGCCCTGATCATTGTAGGCAAACTTGTGCAGTGATGCCCCGGGGCAGCAGCCTCCAGCAGGTGCCCACAGACAGTCCTGGCACTCGCAGCCCACAGCTACCTGGTTGAGGGTGATGCCCTCACCAACACGGTACTCATTGATGTATACAAAGGCCCGTGGGGGGCCGTCCAGGTCTACCTCATTCTCTACAGTGATGCGTCCCAGATGGTTGCGTTTAGCATTGAGCTCCTGCTCCCAGCGTCGCAGCGCCCGCCTCTGCTTGGCCTTCTGTACCAGGTAGTTGGCCAAGCTTGGGTCCAGATGCCGGGGTGGCTTTGACCGGTGATGCCGCCGGAGTAGCTCTCGTTCTAAGTCCTTGTGGAACTGCTTGAGAATGCGCACACACTTGAGATTCTGCCGTGGCTCCCAGGTGCTCTCTGACTCCGGGTATCCACGCCATTTTACCAAGTAATATTCCTGTTCCTTTTGGAGGGGAGGGGCAGAGGAACAGGGACACTATAAGTGGTGAGACCTTTAGGCCAGGCCTTGTGGGAATTCCATCCCAAAGCTGATGGATAACACCCAAACCACTCCCCACCCTTTTCTGGAATGACTCCAAACAGTGATTAAAAAGCACAGGCAATAAAGTCAGGATCACTAGGTTCAAATCCCACTTTGTCTAAATTACAACTTTTAATTTAATCTCTCAAACATACTCCCTGCTCTGCTTTCCCTCACATCAGCTCCCTCCTGCTAGCTGTTCAGGCCATAACCCTTAGTCATCCTTGACTCCTTTTTTTTCACTCTCCACATCCATCCTCAGCAAATATTGTCAGCCCCACCTTCAGACTACATCTAAAATCCAACCATCATTGCTCCCCTGGACTGTGGCAGTAGCCTCCTCACTGATTCCCCCGCTTCCACCCTAGCCCCTATTCTCCACACAGCAGCCAGAGGGATCTGTTCATGCTGAGAGTGTTACAGGATAAAGTTTAACTACACAGATTCTAGTTAGACAACCTGAGTACAAATTCTGAACCTACCACTCCCTAGTTGTGTGGCCTTGGGCAAGTTATTTAACTTTGCTGGGCCTTCATTTCTTCATATGTAAATAGGGGGAAAAGCTAACATTTTTCTAGCATTCCTTACCTAAGGATGTACTGTTCTAAGCAACTTAGAAGTATTACTAGTGAATTTAATCCTCACAATTCTATATGAGGTATAGATAACTACTAAGCATCCCCATTCTACAGATGAGGAAAATGAAGTACAGAGAATGTAAGTATCCTGGGGTTACATGGCCAAAATTTGAACCTAAGCATGCTGGGGCCAGTCTGTTCTCTTAACTATACTGCCATTACCTCCTCTGGCCATGACTACAGTTCCATTTCACAGAATTGTTGGGGGGATTAAATGAGTTTCTCAGATTAAGTGCCTGGCACACTGAAAGTGCTCAATAACAATTAGCTCTCCCCCATCTCCACTCCCAGGCCCAGCAGCTCAATCTTTGCAACTTGTTTGTATTTTTAGGGAGGTGGGAGGAGAGACTTATTTGGGAATTCGTCCTGGCTCCTGCCTTCCTCAGAAATTCACTTAGTTTCCCCACTAGTAAGATAGGGCTGAGAAGAGGGCCTACTAATCCTACTTTTAAGATCAGAGGAGAAAAATCCCTTTGAAAACAGATGCAGGTAGTGAGGGATATGGGGGCAGGAAGCCAGGTTTCCTGAGACATCCCCAGCCCCAGCCATGGTCACCCCAGACTCACGCGGATCTTCTTGTAATCGCACAGGTACTCGACTTCAAAGTCATAGAAGTTCCTCTTGGAGATGCTGAGGGCAGGACAGGAGAGCTTGGCCAAGCGGCACAAGTCCTGTAGCTGATTCCAAGAAGACTTACAACACACACTACATCCTAGAACAAGAGGGCCAGAAAGAAACAATTACTTGGCATCCTGGTGAATTCAGGGGTCAGAGGGTACCCCCAAGTCCTCCCTAGGACTTCTAAAGGACTGCCTCAGTCAATGAAATTTAATCCACAGGACTTTCCAAATCTAAGACCTTTCTACCACAAAAATGTGCCACTTCTTACAACCCCAATGCTTACTGTCCAAAGCTACCCCTGAAGCAGCTGATCTCAAAGTGGGATCTGCAGCATGGAATGTCCAAAAGGAAGCTATTTCCAGAACTTCCAACTTCTTCAATATTATTCATAAACCTGCCTGCAAAACATACCTAAAGTTAGAGACCTAATTCTCCTTCTCTGCACTTGCAAAAGAAAGAGAACTGCCCCTATCTCAGTAGGGTGCACTGCCCCAAGGACCTATGTGAGATGGGGTTAAAACCTCCAGGGCGGCAAACAAACGGGAAAGACTGGTCCACAATCCAGGGATCTGAAATCCCTGAGGCCAGATCTCTTTTGGAATTCTTTTTTTAAATTTTTTTTTTGGGGGGGATTTTATAAGTGTAGTTCTAGGTATATCCCATACATTACCTAACACCCCCAGTGTGGTTAAGGGCTTCAAGCCATAACCAAACACTTTAATAGTTCATAGCAAAAGTCTGAATTTTCACATAAAATAAAGATGCAAGATAGTAGCACTGAATAGTCCCACCTTATGGTCCAGTTTTGTAACTGAATGGTACTAAACTTGTTTTTAGGGCTTCTTAAATTTCAAAATTATGAATAAGAGATTGTACAGTGGTAATAGATTACAGAAAGCCTCCTTGAAAGATTAGTCTGGGTGCCTTAAACCCACAAAGTATATGTTTTCACACTGCATTTTGACTTTCTCTGTGTATCCACATTTCTGTGAAGGGTAAAGCTTGCCCAAAGGAATTCAGGAACAGGCAAACAGCAATAGGTGAGTGATGATGATTCTTTTAAATATACCTGGAACATTCTGGTGCTACCAAAAATTTTCAAGACAAATTTTTTTAAAGCCTTCCGATTTAAAGATTCAAGGCACATTCATAATGTGCTTCAGAAGACATTTTATCAGATCATTTCACAGAACACTTATTCCAAATGTGATCAGTCCTCATCCTATTAATTTTTTCTATCTTCCATAACAAAAATCAAACATTTAAACTCATGATGAAATGCTCTAGATGTCAACCTAAAAATCTACAAGAGCTTTACAAAATTATTTTGTATGCCCTTTCCCACTCCCCAACCCCACTTAGGCAGGCCAACTGGAGACTCGCAGCCTGTGCCCACGCTTTCCTCTCCCTATGACGTCTCTCTCTTTCAAACCCCTCAACTTGCATTTGAAACCCCAATAAAGTGGTCCCAACTCACATATCTAGCTGCTGGGACTGCACTGACCACAGGTGGACTCTCCTACCCCTCAGAGTTCCCCCTCACACTTGTAGAACCCATCATCCCCATAGCTTTCTTCACACAGAGAAGCCTGCTCCCCTCAACATACTAAGAAAGTCATCCCTTTTTCCCTGCACACAGGAGAGTGCAGCTCTCCTATTCGAGAAGCCCCCTGCCACTCTTTCTGGGAGTCTTCTCTACAGATCCTTCCCCCTAACACGCTGAGATACCTTCCCCTCAAGATTCCTCTGTCCCCCACTATGGAAAGGAGGTCCGTCCCCTTCCCTTCCCTCCCCTTCCGGCGTCTCGCGTGGACACCAAGCGGATAACGGTCACCAGAGGCTGATTTTCCCGCGCGCGGGCGCGGCCTCCCGGATAAATCCCCGCGCGCGCGCAGTTCAGTAGCGATCTGAGGCGCGCGCCCCCTTCCCGAGTCCCCACTTTGCCTCAAGCCTGCCGCCTTCCAAAGCACGCGCCCCCTCCCCTCAGCCCCGCCCAGCCCCGCGCGCCAGACCCATGCTCCCTGAGCCCCAGGTTTTCGGCGCCAGGCTTCCGGCTCCGTGGCCTCGGACGCCGAGGCCCCGAGCCCGCGACGCACCCCTCCAGCCCACCCGGCCCAGCCAGCGGCCCGCGTCGCTGCCACCACAGCTTCACCTTTTAAATTTTCCGCCATCTTTCCCCACGGCTAACGACATTCGGGCCTAACCGGCCTCGCGAGAAGAGAGCTCGCGCGGGCGTGGCCGAGAATGCGCAGCCTATTGGTCACGCTGCAGCGCGACAGCGCCCCCGCCGACCAACCGGCAAGCCGTGACCGGACCCTTCCCGTCACTCCGCTGGGTCCCGAAGGAGGGTGCTCGCTGGCGCTTTCTCAGCGTGCGTCTGCGCGGCGGCGGCGGCGGCGGTGGTGGTAGTTGTTGCTGGAGACTCTGCCTGTCCGCTGGTCTGTCTGTTACGCTGTCAGCCAATCCCGTTTTCAGTCAGCCAGCCCGTCACCACAATTTAACCCCAAGCTGACTGTGACTCCCCTCCCACAGTGAACTATGGCTAGACTGCTGCTCAGTCTCAAATCAGTCCTAACTCAAATCACACAACGTGTCAGTCACCACAACTGTCTAGTCAAATCCCGCCCCTCATTCATACTGTCAGTCACAAGCAGCAGCCATCCGTGCCCTCGGGCCAGCAGCAGTTCCCTTGAGGACAGACTGCACTTCCTAACAGCCACACTGCTAGTCAGCCAGCCTGTTATTGCCTTCTTCACACTGGCAGTCACTCAGAGGCCTCTCCGTCTACCCTTGCTCTGGCACCAACTGAATCCTTCTGGGGAAGTCATCTCACACTCGGCTCAGGAAGCCACAGCCACCAGCCATGCTCTCAGGCAGGCTGCGATTAGGTCTGGCCAGGCTGGCATTGTCAGCATCTCATGTAGCCCTGTCAGGCAATCACGCTGTCTACTGTCAGTTGTCTGTGACTCTGTCATTCTCCCCTCATTTCTACCATGATCAGCCACTTATTTTGTCAGAGCAAATAGTCATAGCAACTAAAGGTGGTAGCATTAAGCCTCCAGCCCTCTGGTCAGTGGGTCAGCAGTCTGTCTTTTCTCAGGGAGGTGTGCCTCCATTGGACAGTCAGTATCCTCTGACCCATGTGGGCAGCTGTGATTCTAACCTTGTTCAGTCAGCCTCCCCAATCTTGCAGTTGGTGGGCTGGCCTGTGACTCATTTAGACTGCCCCTAATTATGTTGACAGTCAGCCAGGTAGCCACTGTCAGCATCCCACTGAGTACATGGTCTGTCAAGCATGCTGTGATTTGGTCAGAATGGTCAGTTGGTCACCAAAGACAGCTGCCTATATCAGACGGCCACAGATCTGTCCATTACTCAGCCTGAAATCCCTTCAGGGTAGCCCTCCCTTACACACCACCAGGCAGCAGAATATCCAATGCTCCCTTGGATCAGGTGTGATTCCTAGCTCATCCATTCAAAGCATCCTGCCACCCAGGTGGGCAGCAGCAAACACCATGGATCAGCAGTCAGACAGAATTTCAATCCCTCAGGGGGCTTCCTGTCTTCTACACTGTCAGACCGCCAGCTGCAGCCAGTCCCAGGTGGGCTGTGATTCAGTTAGATATTCAGTACCACACAGTGTGGGGAAACTGCACTGTCAGTTCATCAAACTCCCCCTCTCCCTGTCAGTCCATGAGTTATGTAGTCAACTAAATGGTTATACAGTTAAGCAAATGGTTATTTTGTCTGCCTGCTAGCCCAGCTGTGAGCTGCTTAGAGAAATTAAACGTTCCATCACCCCCTGCTTACCATGAGTGGAACAGCCAACAGCCCCACCATGGATTCCTTATTCCTTCTAGAACAGTGTGAGATGCTGGTCCTCACATGCCCCCCAGTCTCTCCAGGCAGGCAGGACCTTCCCCTTTGAGGAACCCAGGAGGCCTGTCTAATCCATGAGAATGGTTTAAATCATGACCCCTTTCTGCCTAAATCTTGAGGGGCAGTGTTGAGGTCTTTGGGGAGCATCCTTTGGTCCTTCTCAAACAGTATAGAATAGTGGGTAAAGGCATAGATTCTGGTAGCTCCATGACCTGGGTTCAAATCCCAGCCCCACCATTTGCTAAATTGTGTGACCTTAGGCATTTTCTTCATCTGCAATACCTCAAGTAAGTGACCTTGGAGTAATCATCTCCCATTAACCTGGTAAATGAATCTTTCAAAAGAACTAATAATACCTTTTCAGGAGACCTCAAAAGTAAGAGGCCACTCTTATTACTGTGTTTTACTCCCAGCCACTGTCTGTTCATTGAGCATTAATGAATGCCTAGAGTGTATATTATCTTGCCCAGTGCCGGGGTCAATACAGGGTTTTATCCATTCCATGCCGCACAGGTTTGACCTGTTTTTAATGTAAACCTCATATTGGAATGTAGCACAACTACAGAGAGTACACAGACTATGCATGACTAGTGGAATGACTTTTCACCAGCAAACATACATGTGGAACCAGAATGCAGGTTAAGAAACAGCATTGCCAACCAGAGCACAAGAGGCACTTAATTTTTTAACATCTCTGAGATCAGGCTGCATCTCTCCATCACTGGTGGGTCATAATTTAATTGGCAGTACTTCTTTCTCTTTCTTAGTCATATATAAAATAATGGTGCATTTTATAATTAGTGGTGACTCAGGATCAGTGACACCCAATAATAATAATAGCAACAGCAACAGCTAATATTTATAGATGCCTACAAGAAGCCAGGCACCAGCTATTTTAATTCTGGCCACAGCCAGTGAAGTAAGGTTTTTTATCTCATTTTAAATACTAAAGAAACTGAGATCCAGAGAAGTCAAGCAACTTGCCCACAAGCAATTCTTTTACCCCAGGTCTGTGCCTGCCCAAGGGGTCCTGGAACATTGATTTCTAAAATTTAATCAGGAGAGTTTGGAGTGGGGGTAAGTAATATGACAAGACCTTCCTAGACCCAGTATTCAGGGACTTGGCCGGGGTGGGTGGCGGGTAGAGTGTGGATTGAAGAATAATGAAAGAATTAAAGGAAAACTTAGACTCCTTCAGCTTCCCCGGCTTTGGGGGAAGAGCCAGCTCCCACTCCCATACCTCCTACCTCACGCCCACTGCCTGGCTCTTTCCTTTCTTCCCCTAACCTCCCAACCTGAACCTCAGTGGTTCAGAAATTCTTCCACTGCTCTAGCAGATGGAAGAAGCCTGCCCTCTCTGGATTCTCCCTCACCTTTATCTTTCTCTCCCCGCTCCCCTCCTCCTCCTCTAAAGTTAGGCTACCTGAGATCTTCAATCCATCAGATTTCAGAAATGAGAAGAGGTAGGTAACCTTGATTCTAGGCTTTAATGTGCAAGAGTTTCTAATTACTCCCTTGGAAATAGCTTTAAACACCAGGCACAGTTTTGAATTGCTCCTTTTTTTCTGGAGAGCAAGTCCTTGAGGATGAGAAGTGATCCAGTGGGGGATTCCAGTTTGAACTCTGTTACATTTTCTTACTTCCATTATATGGATGAGGAAACTAAGGCTCTGAGGTGAGGCATCTTGCCTGGGTTCCAGAGCAGCTCTATCTGATTAGTAAGTCTTTGTCGCTTCCATTGCTATTGGCCAGGACTTAGTTTGCACTGGAAACTGGAAAGAACCAAATTCTAATATTGAGAGGGGGATCTTGCACATCAGGATCCTGGACGAGTTATATGCATGGAGCATGGGGAAGTCTGACCTTCAAGTACTCTCTTAATCTAGTATTGTGTTGATTGAACCGTTTTTAAAAAATAAATAAGTGAATGAATAAATAACTCCCATTCATTCACCACACCCAGCTTCATGTCAAGCTTGTTCCCACATCAGGGCCTTTGCACTAACTGCTCCCTCTGTCTGGAATGCCCTTCCTCTAAATATTCACCTAGTTGACTCCTCTTTCTTTAGGTCCAGCATAACTGTCACCTCCTCCAAGCAGCTTTCCTTGAACAATGTATCTGAATGTAATTTCCTCTCAGCACAAAGTACTTATGATCTATAACTATCTTTTGTTTCTATTTGATTCCTTCCTTCTTGTCTGTCTCCCCTGCCTCACAATGTCTGCCCCTAGAATGTTGGCCCCACCAGAGAAAGAATTTTTGTCAATTTTTTTCCATTGCTTTATCCCCAATCTCTAAAATAATGCCTGACAATAAATGTTTATGGAAAGGAAGGCAAAAGGAAACAAAGGCTAAATGACTGAGAGAACAAATGAATGGATTGTATATGTGTAAGGCTAAATAAATTAAATGAAATAAATTAATAAAAGAGACTTTGTGGGAAAAGGACCCCAAATTCCCACATTTGGAATACAGATAAACAAATTTAGAGAAACAAAATGACAGTTATTTTATTTTTGTTTAAAAATCTTTGAGTGAGGAGAACTGAGAAATTTGTATCAAAAGGGCCCTGGCTATTGCTAGGGTGGGGGTCAGTCAGAGACAATATCATTAGAGACTGGTGGGTAAGAAATGGGCCTTGGGGTCCTGGAAGCCAAAAGAGGAAAGCAGGGAGCAGTGGCAGCCAGGGGAAGGGGCGCTGAATAGGTGGGGATGGTGGGGACTTAGTCATCCCACTCATCATCCTCATCATCATCTCCAGCCTGGTCCTCCCCTTCATCTGGAGAGGACAAAAGGAGTGGAACTCAGGATGGGTAGGGAGGTTAAAAAGCTTGGGGAAAAGGGTTCCTAGGGCCTGAGAGGTCAGGACTCAGGGCTCTAGGGGGCTGAGGTCTTTTACTAGGAAATCAGATCTGGGGCCTATGCGTTGGATGAGGGAGAGTTAGGGTTTCTGTTTGAGACAAGATAGGGATTATAGTTGGGGTCTGGGTTCTAGTTGGAATTGAAGTTAATTTTGTCAAAAATGTGTGGTTCTTTGGTATATTATTGTCACACAAAGGGTTAATGTTAATAGGTTTGTCATTTAATGGAGTGAATTTAAATATTATTGGCAAAGGGACTAAATTACAATATTATTGTTTCATACTGGGTTAATGTTAATATTGTTGACACATAATGAGGTTAATGATAATATCATTGTCAGAAGATGAGGTTCATTATAATGTCATATAATGGATCCATGTTAATCTTGTGGACACACTCTGGGGTTAATGTTAATATTATTATCAAAGTTGGAATTAATTATATTATTGTCACATAATAATTATTCTCACACATATTATCTTCACATAATTGTTATATGATAACAATACTGTTGACACACTAGGGGATTCATGTTAACATCATTGTAAAAATATTGGGTTAGTTATATAATATGACATATATAATATGACATAATGAGTTACTGTTAATCTGTTGACACATGAAATTTGGGTTAACATTACTGTTGAAGATGGGGCTCTTTACAATATTATCATCATATAGTAGGCTAATGTTAACACTACTGAACAAATGGGATTAATGTTAATAATGTGGACATAGGACATATCTTGATATTAATGTTAATATTATTGTCAACGATAATTATATTATTGTTATGTAATGACAACATTAGCATTGTCAAAAAGGAAACAATTACAAGATTTACATTAATACTATCATCAACAGATGGGGCTGATGTTACTATTAATGGAGACTGTTGGGGTTGTTTTCAGGCCAACACTAGCCCTGGGAAGCAGGGTCACTGTCCTGGCAAGATGGGCTCCAGAGAGGGCAGCCCGCAGGTAGCAGGGTGGGCTCTCACCTGAGGAGTGGATGGCTCTGCTTCGCTTCTGCATCACGTGCATCAGGGCCCCTACTAGCCCTTCTGAGCTCTGAGGTGGTGGCTGCAGTGCAGAGCTCTCGGAGGACCCAGGGGTCTGTAGCAAGCAGGGTCCAACACAGAGGGTTCAGGGCCTTCTCCCTGCCCCTTCCCACACCACGCACACCCTCCAGTCCCTTTCAAGGCTCCAAGCCCACCTCTCCCCACCAACCTTCCAACCCTATAACTGAACCCCAAAAACCTAGAACCCTCATCAGTCACAGCCCTGACCCCCCAATACTTTGACTTGAACAGTGCTCCCCAGACTCCCAGACCCCCAGTCCTTCATCCTGCTGGTCCTCACCTTGTTCAGCTGAATTCCCTGCCGGATTTGATCCAAAAGTGCCCCCCGACCCCCACCAGGGGTCAGGCCCCCCACAGGCCCCAGAGAAGGAGGGGGTGGGGGAAGGACTGGCCCATCCCCAGAGCTGGGTGGTGGTGGTGGTGGTGGTGGTGGTGGTGGTGGCAGCGGCGGCAGGGGCAGACCCCCAGCTCCAGTGGGTGGAGGGGGTGGTGGTCCAGAACGTCCTGTGACTGGAGGGGGTGGTGGTGGAGGGCCCCCTCGGCCTGGGGGTGGGGGCCCCCGGGGAGTTGGTGGGGGCAGAGCACCTCCCAAAGGTACAGGGGGCAGTGGACCAGAACGACCCTTGTTACTCCCCATAGTAGGGGGCCGGGGGGGCTGGTTCCCTCCTCGAGATGGCGGTGGAGGTGGTGGAAGTGGCTCTGAGGGGAGAAAATAACACATAGTTATTATTATAGTTTCCTTCCAAGCCTCAGTTTTGCTCATTTGTAAAATGGGTACCCAACTGACCAACTCCCAAATCAAGCAGTAAAGGAGTTTCCATGAGGACTGAGTGACTGCAGTGTATCTCTCAAAATCAGCTACTGGGGTTGAAGAAGAAATGGGTGTCCAGAAGCGGGGACTCACCATGGCGCCTCATCTCCTGCCGCACAGCTTCCAGCCCACCCTGGTCCTCAATGAAGTCATAGATAAGTTTAGAGGTCTCAGCATCGGTGAGCTGGGCCTCACTGATTCCTGCCCTAGAGAACAGGCTCCGCAGATCTGGGTCCAGGTTGTTTACCTGCCCAGGAGGAAAAAGTCCAGGGAAGGGGTGGGCAAATAAGGTGGGGAGTGAAGGGGCACAGATTATCACTGAGTCCACCGCAGAGAAGGAACTGAGATGGGTGTGGGAAGTGTGGGTTCTGGGGATAGGTCTGATTGGTAGATTATGAAAGGATAGGTAGGAGTTGAGTGGGGTCCAAGGGACTTTAGAGTTACTCACGTCAAATCCATTCTGGGGGTCCCACCCCACATGGTTCACATGTCTAGGGAAGGTGAGGAGACCCCAGTGAAGCTCCATTGCCCTTCATTCTCTACCTTCCTAGTGAAGCCCTCCTGCCCTCTCCTGCCCAGAGGGACTGTGGGGGAGCCAGAATTAATTAATGAGCTGTGAGTGAATGAATGAGTGAATGAGTGAGAGCAGTAATTAAGGATTTAGAAGGGATCCATAGCTTGTAGACCCATCTGTCCATCCATCCACCCATTCATTTGTCCAGACCACTGATATATTGTACATTTGTCTTTCCACTCATCTGCCCCCACACATCTATTTACACATTTCTCCATCAATCTGTCCTCACACACACTTGTCTGTCTACCCATCCATCTACCTATGTGCCCAGCTTTCCATCCATCTACTCACTTGTCTCCATTTAACCATATACTTCTGTCCATTTATCTACTAAGTGTCCATTCATGCACATATCTGGCACCTACTCATCCCCATCTATCTTATCTTGAACCAATCAGCCTATATATCCACCTCACCTGTGCTTCTACCCACCCACTTCCTATTTACCCATCCACCCATCCATCCAGCCACCTATCCATTCATTCTTCAACCCACCCATCATTTCATTCATTCATCCATCTATCAATCTACCCACCCATCTATTCACCCACCAACCCACCCAGAGTAGAACTAGGGTGAAGCAAGTGAGGTGCCTAGGGTGTAAAATTTAAGGATGCACTCACTCTCAGAATTGTGAATTACATTTACATTACCCTGAGATTGACTGTCTCCATAAATTTTGCAACCTTGGTGCCTCTCTTGCCTCTCCCTAGTCCTGGCCTTGCACCTACCCATCCACTCGTCCACCCACCCACTCATCCATCCATCTGTCCATCCCTCCATCTACTCAGCTCTCCTCTTGTCCACTTGTTCATCTGCTCCCCTGCTAGGGATCTGTGCGCCCACTTGGGAGAGATTCTCACTTGAATCCACTGGGTGCACCAATATCAGCCTTGCTGATCTTTTTCTTTCCTGAGCGTTTCTTATCAACTGGGCCAGGTCCAGGTGCTGGGAGCCCACGATATCGTGAACTTGTGATGTCCGGGTTCTGAATGTCCACTGTTACCAGCCCCAGGGACAGTGGACCAGCTGCTGGACCTGTGGGGAAAATAGGGTGACTATTGATCCACTTACCTACCAACCAAAGCATAAGGGCAAGAGACAGAAAGACTTTGGGAAAACTGTGTATGTGTTTTAAGATCAGAGAGGGAGTGGGTGAGGGGTCCAAGGAGAGTTTATAGAGAAGTGGGTAAGTGGGTCCCACAAACCATTCATACATTCACTGATTCCTTTATTTGTTCATTCACTCATGCTTCTTACTTAAGTATTGACTCAGTTATTCAGTGGCTCGTTCACTAATTTTTAAAATTATTCATTCACTCATTCTCTCATTCATTTGTTCAATCATTGCTTTCTTCACTGATTGAAATTTTGTCACTGTTCAGTTCAATCACTCACTCAATCATTAATTTACTCAATCATCCAACCATTCATTGACTTATCTGTATACCAATTCACCTATGCATCTATACACTCACCTGTACATCTAGATATCTATTTATATTTTGATCTTTCCTTCAATTCATCTTCCCACTCAACCATCTATCCACCACTAATCTATCCACCTACACGTCTACCCACCCATTCGCCCTCTTATCTCTGCACCCATCAAAATACTCATCCATCTATCCACTCCCCACCTATCTGTCCATCCACTCACCCACCCATCCATGAAGGGGCACAGAAGAATCAGTACTCACCTCTTTGGTCTCCACTTGGAGGTGGGGGCAAAGGTGGGAGCCCTCCTCTTTTCTCTGGGAAGATGGAATGGATAGGGAGCTATCACAACCCTGCCACAGGTTCTTAGGCTAGCCTTTTATTACTCCTACTTGCACTAGAGCAGAGGTCCCCAATCCCTGGGCCGTGGACCCATACCAGTCCATGGCCTGATAGGAACTGGACCTCACAGCAGGAGGTGAGTAGTGGGCAAGCGAGCGAAGCTTCATCTGTATTTGCACCTACTCCCCAGTGCTAGCATCACCGCCTCAGCTCCACCTCAGATCATCAGGCATTAGATTCTCATAGCACCGATCTCTGGTGCCAAAAAGGTTGAGGACTGCTGCTCTAGAAGACTCACCTTCACTGGTTGGTGGTGGGGGCGGGGGTAGCTGGCGTCTGTCTGTGGAGAGACAGGTAGACTTGAAACCAGAACCATGAGAGAGGCTTTTCCAGCTCCCCACTTGCACTCACCTCTGCCCAACCTACATTTCTCTCCTGAGGCCTTCTCACCTCCACTTTGCCTCTGATTCCTTTTCTGTATCTTCTCCTGCACCAGGGCCCAGAAGGCCCAGGCTTCGCCCTCATCAGCAAAGTTCAGCCCTGCTTGGCAGTCCTGCACACACTTTGGGGTCAGAAGACTTCCAGACCCTGCATACCTCTCCCATCTCTTCCCCCAACCCCAACAGAGGCCCAGGAGTTGAGAGGTCACTTACATCTCCAGCAAAGGTGTGGAAGAAGGGGGTGGGAGTGGAATAGACCAGCTGTGAGTACAGCTCCTGTTCCCAGAGCAGCCGGCCTGCCTGGAGAGGTGGAGAACACACTGGCACTGAAGCATGCCCTGGGTGGCAAACCTCTGTTATCTGGGCAGGGAGCATAGCGTCCAAATTTGAGGCCCCAGGATCTGATTTGGAGATTTCCAACTCAGCATCAGAGAGTTGGGGGTCTAGGAATCAGATGTGGAGAATTGTGCTATAGTATGGGAGTTAGACACTGCAGTGAAAGCTTTGGATTTGGGATTTGGAGCCTTAGATGTGAGACTTGGGAAATTGAATTTGAGGAGTCTGGAAACTGAGCCCATTCTAGACTCCATCCCACATCCCTCCTTATGGAGGCCTTCATTTGGACAGGCAGGGCTCCAGTATTGGGAGTCAGGGTTGACATTTGACGTTCAGGCATAAGGACTTAGGAGTTTGGGGAGAAAGGTTCAGACAAGGTATGTGCAAGTTTAGGTTTGTGAAGTAGAGTTATGGTTTAGGAATTTGGTCAGTATTTGATAGTCCTGGCATCTTGATGTGGTTATGCTGTGTTCATCTTTATGGGTTTAGAAGGATGAATTTGGGGTACGTGCCTGGGGAGTTTGGGTTGGGGGTTTGTAGAAAAGATTTAGGAATTCTGGAGTCCATGCTGTGGGTTTAAAAAGACAGATCTGGAGTTCAAGATTCAATGGCATATTCAGGTTTAGAGTATGTGGAACAGATTTATGACTTAGGAGCTAGGCAAACATCTGAGATTTAGGAGATTTGATAGGGGATTTCTGAGACCCAAATGTTGAGTTTAGAGAAGATTTAAGGCTCAGGTAAAAATATAGTGCTCTTTTTTTTTGGATTTTGTAGAACAGATTAGACTTAGAAGGTATACTAATATATGGCAGGTTATAGATCTCGACATGCAGACTCTGGGGTCAGTCATCACAGACTTAGAAAGGCAAACCAGAGTTTAACATCTGAATGACATCTTTGGTTCTGGGGCCCAGAGGTTCACTGATCTGTCCAAGGGTTTGGGGCTACGGACACAGATTTCGGTTTGCAGGTTGAAAACTAGTTGGCATGTCCAGTGAGGGCGGGGATCACCTGAAGGCCATAAAGGCGAATGAAGTAGGACTTCTGGGGGTTATCCTTCACAAAACACACAGCCCCACAATGCTCCTTGGTCCAGCGCTCGGCTCCAGGGGGCAGCGCCAGGTACAGCTGAACAACCGCGGTGGCCAGCGTCTGGGAGGGGAGAGTGGGGTTCAGTGGAATCTGGTCAGGGGCAACCAGAGAATCTGGGAGCCATACCTGGTCCTTCCTTGTCCATGGCTGACATGGCCCTGAAGGAAGAGCCACAACCAGAAAGTAAATAGACCTGGAAATCTTCCTAAAATTGGTGAATGGGGGTAAATGAGTTCTAGGAAAGGAGATGATGGAGAAAGAAGGAGGGGAAGAGGGGAAGAATGAGAAGGGAAGAATGGGAAAGATGAAAGGAAGGAAAGGAGGGGAGGAAGAGGAAGGGGAAGATGAGGAGAGGAAGAGGAGGAAAGGGAGAAAGACAGGGAAGGCCAGGAGATCCCCAGCTCACCCAACATTTCCGTCCAAGCATCTCGAAGAGTCGCTGGTTCTCATGGTCTTGGAGAAGGGTGGAAGGTATGTTCTGCTGAACCATGGGTGTTCCGCGGCCCCCAGGCCTGCCTCCCACAGGGCCCCCACTCATGGTGCCTCCTGCCCTGTCCTCGCTTGCTAGGCTCTGAGTGCAGGGTAAAAAGAGGAACTTGAAGTGAGCAGGGGAACAGGAAGTGCAAAAAACCACAAGGGAAACAAGTCCTCCAGGGGCCCCTTGGTGGGCCTGGCCTCCTCCTCACTAGGACAAGCTTGGGCCCTCTGCCCTTAGACTGGGCCCTCCTCCATTTGACTGGTTAGACCCATCTTTTGAACGAGCTCATGTCTTCCTCTTTCTCTCTCTTTGGGTTCCATCGCCCTCTGACTGGATCAGATCCTCCTCCCTCTGATTGGCCACTTTGCTAGGCCACTTTGGCACTTCTGCAGGGCAAGCTATGGTGGTGGGAAACAGTCATGGAGCTGGGCAGCCTCCTTCCTCCCCAAAGCACTCTGTTAGCCTGGGCCTAAGGTCCAAGGCCCTTAGTGCTGAAGGATTACTGTGCTAAAACTTTTTCCTTTAATTACACAGTGAGCGCTTGGGATCCCACCCCTCTCCTGAGACCCCAACAACCCAGTTCACTTCCCCAACTCTTACCCCTGCCTCCTTATAGCTCCCAAATTACTTTCTGTTTATCATCCCCTTTTTTGAAGAGAGGAACTTTATAGTATATATGAATGCCTAAACAACATCTTGTTTCATTTTCATTGCTTTTGAACTTTCAGAGTATGCAATATTCAGGGACTTGCTTTTACCCCACTCAACATTCTATTTTTATCTAACAAACATTCATGTAGCACTGAATATGTATGCCAGGCACTGTTCTGTCCCCTTTGTAAATACTGACTCATTTAAATCCTCATAACAGCCTGCGGGACACACACTGTTACCATGTGCATTTGACAGAGGGAAATGAGGGTCTTTCCCAGTAGCTCCCAGCTAACAAGTGGGAGAGCCTGGATTGCATGCCAGGCAGGCTGGGTCCAGAGGGCACACTTTTCATCACTATGCTTCATGCCTTCTGTTACCAAGATTTGCATTTGCCTATAGCAGTTGTTCATCTTTATTGCTGTATAGTATTCTATTGAGCGACTTTACAACTTGTTTATTCATATTCTCCTATTAACAAATATTTGGGCTGTTTCTGGCTTTTGCCATCGAAAGCAACACTGTTGTGTTCTCTCCTGTACACTTTTCCTGGTTCACACAGTCATGTATACTCTCAGGAGGTAAATTAGGGGATTGTAAGGTTTGCATATCTCTAACTTTACCAGATAATGCCAGACATTTTCCCCAAGTGAATGCTAGCTCAGTCCCCACTCCTCCCTGGGCCTCAGAGCTTTGAGGACACAAAGCTCTCAGGCTAAAGGAGCATTTTGAGGGAGCTGAGCAGGTCTGGGGTGTGACTGACATTCCTGGGTGCCTAAAGGAAATAGCACATCTTAAGGTGAGACCCACATTACTGCCTAGAAACCTGCTTGGCTCCCCATGCTCGCAGGTTCAAAGTTTCTCCCCTAAGTCTAGGTTCAAAGTACCTTCTGGTGTGGCAATTTCAACCTCCCTCCCACCTCTCCCACCTCACAACTCAGCTTATGGTGCCTCCAACTCACCAGGTGATTTCCTACCTCCAAACCTGGGGCACCTTCCAGCATGTCCACTAGGGCAAGCCCCTGCTTCTCCTTTAAAAGGCCATTGCATTTGTTCACTTAAACACTGTTCATTGAGCTCTCACGGTGTGCCAAGTATATCTCTATTCAAACTAGGCGTTGAATAAATGAAGGAATAAATGAGGGAATAATGACTAATTGATTTAGTGTTTTCTGAGCTTTTTCTAAGTGCCTTACATTTATTTACTCATTTCATATTCACAGACGATGACATGAGGTAAGTAAGTACTACTGTCATCCCCATTTTAATGATATGGAAGCTGAGGCCCAGAGAAGCTTTGCTAACTTGCCTGTGATAATACAGCTCGTGAATGATGAAGCAGAAGCAAATTATGTGAGTTCTGAAACTTAAAATTCTTCTGCTTCTCAGTGTCTTTTGTTCTCCACCTTCCTACTCCTTTCTCTGCCCCTACATCTGTCTCCTTTACATTTACATCAGGGGGCCTTAAACCTCTGCTACATCTGCTGGTTGTTTTTTAAATTAACGTTTAAAAGTTGTGTATTTCTTGTTCTTACTTCTCAGTAGCAGACAGGTTTAAAAATTATATTTTCCCCTAAATACAAAACCTAGACAAGCAAAGTAAAATAATTCACAAAAATTTAGTGTGCCTAATACATGTCATATATTATAATGAAAACAAAAAGACCTAAAGGAGATTTCTGCTATTTCAGTCCCTAATAGAATTTCTCCATCTTAGAATATAGTGACTTATTAATCATCTTAATACAATTTTTCATACTATTCAGATTACTGAATTTCTCTGTTGACCTGAATAATCTGCAGCTGGTTTATTTTGCCTTTATGTGTTGCGATCTATTCTTGATTTTCTACATTTGGGCAGGTGATGACCTCAAAGGTAATTTACTCTCTTGGGTCTTCAAATAGATTTAAAAAGAAGAACAAAACCTTAATCCAGCCTTTCCTGCTTTTCTCAGCAGGATTGTGGGTCAAATACAAGTCAGAATGCCACCTCTAGAAGTTCTAACTTACTTTTTAGTAATCCAGTGAATGCCCAGGAACCCCAAGGACTAGGTATTCCAAATAACTTACACCCACCTAATACTCCCTCGCTACCTCCCCCTGACAACTTCCCAGGGGTCACTAAATGGAGGCACGTCTTGTTTCTATCTTGTGCTTATTTTGCTTTGAGAGGACATTGCCTCCAAGATCAACTGCCAAGCCTCAATCCCTGAATAGGTAAAAAGACAGTCTGTGATGACATAGGGGTGTCTATCATACTCCAGTTACTACCATGTGACTGAGTCCATGGAGGAGACATGGGCATGGATAGGGTTCTACTGCTGTCTGCTAAGACCCAACTGAAGTCAAGAGGACAGAATGTCCATTGCTGCACCATCCTCCTCCTCTCCTTACCTTCCTGCCCCTCATGGTCCTCTGTACCTCTGACTCAGGGGTGCTTCCTGAGGACAGGCCCACTCTAAAGAAACAGTACTTCTTGACCCAACCCAATGCTCCCTTTTAATAAGAAACATTTTTGGAGGCCTCTTTCTACCATCCTGGAATGACATTCATGAACATTACAACTCAGCATTGCAGGGCTGTCCCCTAGCCATCTCAGGACCCTACTAATTCAATATGGAGGCACCTACAACACTCTGATAACCAAAGTCTGCCTACTGGGCATTCCCAAAACACAGTCCCAGGGCAGGATGGAACACAAGGCTTGTATGTCTTGTTCATTGCCATATCCCTACCACCCTAGCACAGGATCCTACATGCAGAAGCTCAACCACTATTTGTTGAATAATCATTGTACAGTGCAGATTTCTTTGCTGTGATTTACTGTCCTCATCCCACAAGGCTTCCCTGTCATCTCTTCACCCCCATGCCTGGGAAAAGGGGAAAGAAAAACAACTCAGAGTGTGCAGGGGCCAGCCCATCTCACAGAAATATCTACATTGTTCACTGATGCTATGAGCAAATAGGTGCTTTAGGGGCCCTCAGAAAGGGGCTGATTTCTTGTCCAGGGGTGGTGGAGTGAGGATAGGGTATGCACAGAAAAGCAGAGACACCTGTAGAAATAAGACTTGCTCAGTGGTTAGAACCACAGATTCTGGAGCCCTATAGCTTGGATCTGGCACTTACAAGTCTGGTAACCTCTCAGTGCTTCAGTTTTATAATCTATAAAGTAAAGATAGTTATAGCAGTTAAGGTTGTTGTGAAGACTAAATGAGATAATTCATGTACAGTGATCAGGACAGAACTTAACACTTTATAATTATGTATTGTTGTTGTTTTTATGAAATGGCTAAGTAACTTGGATAAATGAATTATCATCCTGTCAGTCTAGCATTCATCCTGCGACACACCCTCATCTTCTCCTCACCCTCCTCCATCACTTTCAGGTCCCACCACCACTGGCAGATGCTCAGAGACGGAGAACACTTGACCACCTTCCCACTGCCCTTTCTCTACTCCCCCGCTGCTGCTAACCCCATCTCAGATACCCATTCCATAGGCCTAACCAGACTCCTCCAGGGCTGTGACATGTTCCTGCCAACCTCAGAGGTCTCACCCATCACGTTTCCCACCCTACTCCCCCGACCTCCACAGGAAATCACTGTGCCAGCCAGCAAGCCCTCTCCTTCCCTCCTAGGTTTGTGGCTGCTAGTCAGGAAGCTAGAGGACCCCTCCTAGTCCTTGCACTGTCCACACTCTCAAAGTCACCACCAACCCTCCCTAGATGGATGTTCCCTACCGCCCTGCACTCCAATCTGTGACCCCAAGTGTCCATTCCCCAGCCTGTGATACCAGAAGAGTCTACACTTCACTGCGTGACCCTAGAGGGGTCTACTGCCCAATGAGTGTGACCTCATAAGTGTACATTCAAGAAGTGTACATTTCCCAGTATGTATGTCCCAAAGGCTGCCCACACCCTTGACTAGGTGATTCCAGGAGTGTTAAGACGGCAGCCTGTAATGGGCCACAATGGAACAGTCCGCCCAGAACCGTGCCACTGGAGAGGAAGTGGCCATCTTGCAACATACCACTTTGTTTGTGGGGGAGGAATATGACAGGTGCCTCATGTCGCAATCCTGGTTATCTTACGATCCTCATCCCATCCTCCCGACTCCCACCTGCCTCGGTAGGCCTCACTCTACAGTCGCAGCCCTGAACTCTCCCACATCCGCCATTCTCACACCCGCCATCTTAACCACTCTCACCCTGCACCTCCCAACACCCTCCCACACACCCGCCCCCCGCGGGTTACTTAGCCATTTAGGTGCCCAACATGGGCCGTCGTGGGCTATGATTGGTCGGGGGCTGTCATCTTTGCTATTCTTTGAAGCTACCTGGGCCTCGGAGCATAACATAACCCCGCCTCCACTCCCGCACGCCAGGCTTCCATTGGTCACGGGTTTGGGGCATGCGCAGTGGATGCCAGACCAGTGTGTGGGCGTTTGAAGCTGGGCTTTGGAGTTTTGCTATGGCGCTTTCAAATATTGCTCTGGAAGGTCAGATTGCTCACCTGTAAAAGGGGTAGAAGCTCGTACTTATTTCTGATGATTAGAGCATACATCAGGTCGTGGCGCTCAGTACACTGAGTGATCCAATGATAAACTCTGTAACAAACCTAGTAGGGTGTTCGTGCCTGCACTCAATGATTCTTGGCATTCGTTTATTCTCTAGTTTATTCAAAACAAAAAGCGTTCTTTGAGTTTGCATGTTAGGAAAACTCTCGGAAGCTATTACAATAAAATTAAATCCTGCCGCAGTAGGACAGTCACAGTGGGGTGTCTGGCTTTCCCAATGCCGTAAATCACAGTGAACATCTTGTGGTCTTCGGATTCAGAGTACTAAAATGATTAATTTTATTCTGAGTACAAAGTTTATAGTAGTTAAAAGCCCTAACGGTAAGGCCTTTGACAAAGTGTGTTTAAGAGAATAAACACATTCCCCAGTTTTCAGTGCACAAAATGATGATTTTGGAGCTTTACGCCTGGTCAGTCGGACAGGGTCGCTATGATAGACATGTTATTTAATATGCATCATAAATGATATAGCTGGTTACCAATTTTAAAGTTTGCAATATACTATATATATATATATATATATATACATACATACATACATATATATAGTAACATACTATATATATGTATATATATACATATATATATGTATATATATACATATATATATTTATAGGTGTGTTTATATATATATATATAAACACACCTATAAATACATGGTTTATAGGGATATAGATATAGAGGATATAAATGGAGCAGTGGGGCTTCCCTGAATCAGTCGCGTTCTGAAAGGGAGGGGACCGTTGACAATTTAACGAGGTGCACCCAGTTATGGGAAAGCCTGATTCCTGAGCCCCTTTGCCTCACCAGGTGGGGCAAATTTTCCTTAATTCGCTTGGAAACTTCACACCTCTGCCAGAGCTGCCTTTACTGCTGAAAACACAAGCCAGACTTTGCATCAGCTCTGATTCTGAAAAAAATTGTTATTTTAGGTACATGCATGGGTGCTTGAGATGCTAGGTAGAACAAACCAAAGGTTCAGTTAAAGTGAGGGCACTTTGTCATAACTTTTGGTGGTGGATAGGTTTGTAACAAATATAGGTCAGTTTAGTATCTCCACTCCACTCAGGGGCCATAGTTGGTGAGGGGTATGTTGTTTTTGTTTAGGATCTGGCCCTAATGGTTACATACAGTATGGTATAACCCAACATACAATAAGCTATATAGTTTCTTTTACAGAAATCCACCCAAAAGTGATACAAATAAGACAGAGAAGAATAAAAAAAACTTTATGAATAAAAGAATGAGCTTATTTGAATAAAACGTTTTTTAAAAAACCTCCAATAAATATAGCTTGCAATGTATGTCTGAAGACCTTTAAATTATACAGACTTTGTCATCATCACCACCAGTTTAGACCTTGAAGAAAAAAAGAGGTGAGGTGTTTTTTTTTTTTTTTGGCTGTTTAGCAACTATGGGAAAACAATGTGTGTGTTTACAATCTTATGATCAATGGAGCTTTCAGAAAACTAGGTGATAAATATGTACATATGCTTAGTATTAGCATAGCTTGTGTGAGTGCTACAAGTCGGTCAGGAAGCTTTTAAAACTTATTCTTTGCCAACAACGGTCTTCTCTTAAAATTGAAGCAAAATCTTTTAAAGAATTTTTCACTTTTTAATTTTGTTTGATTAATGACTGAAAGGTATTTTGTCAATGTTTAAAGATGTTTGAGTGCCTAGGCATAAGGGCAAGCTACCCAGTGGGGTGGAAAATGGGAGCAGGGCTGGGCTACAAGGCTCTGGAGCATTCCTGGAGGCAGGGATTAAAAAAAAAGAAAATCAGCCTTTCAAAGCTTTCTTTTTCTGATTAATTAGTAATAGTCTTATCAAAGACAGATGAACTCTTCATGTAAAATTTGAATTAAAAATTAGTAATGCTGGTATTTGGCAATGAGTGAGGCCTGGTACCAAACAGAATCTTTGCTCACTCCACAACTCTCTGAATATCTGTTTGTGATATCTCTGAACACCTTAGTGATTTGAGTTTTACAAAGAGTAAAAATAGATGCCAGGCTACCATGCAATTAATGGCCAGCTTCTGAGCCTCATCTCAAAGATTTATTTTCCCAGAAGAGATAAACCATGCACCTGAAATCAAAACAAGTAAATGGAGTAAAACATCTTACCACTGGTTTATAACTAAATGCGTGTGGGTAGATTGTTTGCAAAGATGATGTTATGAAATGAAATTGTGTCCCTCCAAAATTAATGTGTTGGCTCCCTAACCCCTAATGTGCTGTATTTGGGGATGGGGCCTTTAAGAGGGTAATTAAAGTTAAATGAGGTCATAAGGGAGGGGTCCTAATCAGATAGGAGTGGTGTCCTTACAAGAAAATGAAGAGACACCAGAGGTGCATGTGCAGTTCCGCTAGCTATCCAGAGGCAGAGTCTATTTCCTCACCCCTTGAACCTGCGCTGACCTCGTGACTTGCTTTGACCAACAGAATGCAATGTGAGATCCAGATCTTTTTGCAGTGGCACTAGTGGGGCATTGCCGGGAGCCCTCAACATGAGGAAGCTAGTCTGCCTACTGCAAGGTGATAGGGAGTGTGCCAGAGAACCAAGACATCTTTGCTGACAGCCATCACTAATTGCTGGACATATGAGTAAGACCATTGGAACTTTCATTCCAGTTGACTGCAGCCACACCAGTGAGCAAAGGGAAATCCAAGAGAGGAACCATCAGATGCTCCCAGTTCAAATAGCCTACCTATAGGATTGCAAGCAAATACAGTAAATATTTAATGTCATCAATAGCTTCTTGGAAACTGTGATTCTAAGGTTAACTACCTATAATGAGATCAATTTTACCATAGTTTAATTGATATAAACAAGAGTTAAGTTCCTAAGGCATATTTCTGCTCACAAAAACATCACCAAACTTCTAAAGACCCAAAACACTTCTAGTACTAAATATTGACATAAATGTGAGTTATAAATACATTTAAGAATAATAAAAACAAGGAAGTTCATTATTTTCCAACATGTTTATTCCAGTTCAGAGTCATGAGTGGCCAGACCCCATCCCAACAACTCAGGGTACAAGGAGAGACCCAATCCTGGACAGGACACCCTTCCATCACAGGACATAGTGATACACACACCTACACTCACTCAGACATGCTAGTTTACCTCATATGCACACCTTTGGGTTGTGGGAGGAAATGAATTCCCAGAGGAAACCCACTCAGACATGGGGAGAATGTGCAAACTCCACACAGTGGCCTCACTGGGAATCGTCTTTTTTCTCATCAATGTTATGAAGAAACAACATTGAACGAAATGAAGTTATTCAAGGAACCGCTGTATATCATTGTAATTCAAAGTTGTTGGGTTTTGCAGTCGTTTACTTTGCAACCATAACCATGATGACACAGCATTGTACTATCCCTGGCTAGGGCTGAGTGGACCTGACAATATTCCTACAAAGCAAACTTTATTTTGGCAGCTAAAGAACCAATCCTGTTGGTAAGCCAGGATTTCACAAGGAGGCAGAGAAGACCTCCAGCTCTCAGGCTGGGAGACCCACTGTGACACTCAACACTTGTCCCCTTCAATTCTCTTTCCCTAAATTCAAAATCAGTAGACTTTGCTGTCTTTGAAATTGTAATAACTACTGGAAAGTCCAAAAAAATTTTTAAAAACAATTATGAGCCTTTACCAAAGAAGTGTCACTGCAAGGAATACTATGGGCAACTGATGGTATATAATTTGAATGTTTAGTTATTAATCTGAATAACCAATTTGAAGGTGCTATATAACTTCAAATGTAGAAACAGCATCCCTCAAGATCTAGAAAGAAAAGGCATTTAAAATTGCCTATTTTAATATATTTACCTTCTTGGTCTGTTACAAGATCCTTTCCACTATCAAAGAGTTGTTGGAATTTTCACTTAATTTCAAATCAAATCTATAGTATTAAATTGTAATCTCCATCAGCAACTTGTTGGCATTGGATGAGGGGAAATTCCTCTTCATACAAAGGTGTATGACTTTTGCTGAAGACTTTTGAAAAATTCTCTAAAGCAATGTTATTAAAAAGGGTTTTTTATTTCTCTGCCCAAATGACCATTGAATTGCAAGCTAAGACTTTACATTTCATATTTGATTAAGCAAAGAGTAGGTTCATTTTTGACCAATGTAAAGGCTTACATGTAAACAATACTGCCTTGTAATATTGACTGCCAACTTCAGGCTTTAGTTCCCTCAAAGTTATTCCCGACTGTCAAGTAACATTTTTCACTCAGGAAAATGATATCACAGTAATTCTTCTAAACCTTCATTGAAATAGAAAACTGAAATATGTCCCCACTTTGCAGAGGGAAACCTGAAACACAAGGCTGAGAAATCTCCAGTTAATAAGCTGAAAAGGCACCTGACAGTTATGCAAACTTAATATGGTGCTTCTTCAGACAAATGTATGTCTATACTTTATATGCATGCTCACACATATATCATGGGGCCATGAATTGGTTGGGGGTCTGAAGGGGAAAAGCCTAATATTGTGGAGTTATCAGAGAGATTTAGTAGGTTACACCCCATCCTTGATACCCGATTATTTTTCTAACATAATTCAGTGAGATTATCACAAAAATGTTCAGGATTCAACCTCAGGTAGGAGAGGAACACTAAGGAATAATGAAACTATTTGCTTCCAGGTGATCCAGTTATGCTGAGGAAGCAATGTAAAATTTATAGAATTGTTTAGACCTCTCTCACCAAAATTCAGTGACATATATATATATATATATATATATATATATATATATATATATATATTTTTTTTTAGTTTCAGGTGTATGGCATAGTAGTTAGACATTTATATAATGCATGAAGACTCCCGCTTAGTCTAGTACCCACCTGGCACTATATATTGTTATTACAATATTATTGACTATATTCCTTATGCTATACTTCACATCTTCATGACTATTTTTGTAACTACCAATTTGTACTTAACCCTTTTCTCTTGTTCACTCAACCCCCAAACCCCTCCCCATCTGGCAACCATGAAAATATTCTGTGTCTATGAGTCTATTTTTTAAAATTTGTTCATTTACACTGTTTTTTAGATTCCAAATGTAAATAAAATTATATGGTATTTATTTTTCTCCATCTGACTTATTTCACTTATCATAATACCCTCTAGGTCCATTTATATTGTCACAAATGATAAGATTTCATTATTTTTTATTGTTGAGTAATATTCCATTGTATATATGTACTACTTCTTCTTTATCCAATTGTCTTTTGATGGACACCTAAGTTGCTTCCATATCTTGGCTATTGTAAATAATGCTTCAATGAACATAGAGGTCTGTGTATCTTTTCGAATTAGTGTCTTCATGTTTTTTGGATACATACTTAGAAGTGGAATTGCTCATTCATAAGGTAGTTCTATTTTTAATTTTTGAGAAAACTTTATATTATTTTTCATAGTGGCTGCACTAACTTTCAATCCCATCAACAATGCAGAGGATTCCCTTTTCTCTATATCCTTGCCAACACTTATTGTTTATTGATTTACTGATGATAGTCATTCTGACAGGTGTGAGGTAATATCTCATTGTAGTTCTAATTTGCCTTTCCCTATGATTACTGACATTGAGCATCTTTTCAAATGTCTGTTAGCCATCTGTATGTCCTCTTTGGAGAAATGTATATTCAGGTCCTTTGCCCATTTTTAAATTAGATTGTTTTTTTTTTTAGTATTGAGTTGTATGAGTTTTTTAATAAATTTTGCATATTAACCCCTTATCAAATGTATCATTGATGAATATCTTCTCCCAATTAGTAGGTTGTCTTTTTGTTTTCTCAGTGATTTCCTTTTCTGTGCAAAAACTTTTAGTTTGATGTAGTCTCATATGTTTATTTTTTTTCTTTTGTTTCCCTTGCCTTGGGAGATATAACACAAAAATATATTGTTACTAAGAGCAATGTCAGAGAGTTTACTGCCTATGTTTTCTTCTGGTTTAATGGTTTGCAGCCTTACATTTAATTCTTTAATCCACATTTAAGTTTATTATTCTATACAATGTAAGAAGGTGGTCTAGCTTCTTTTTTTACATGTATCTGTCCAGTTTTCCCAACACCATGTATTGAATAGATTGTCTTTACCTCGTATATTCTTGCCTCCTTTGTCATAGATTAATTGACCATATAGGCATGGGTTTATTTCTGAGCTCTCTATTCTGTTCTATTGATCTGTTCATCTGTTTTTATGCCAGTACCATGTTTTCATTTTTACAGCCTTGTAGAATAGTTTGATATCAGGGATCATGATACTTCCAACTTTGTTCTTCTTTCTCAAGATTGCTGTGGCTATTCGGGGTCTTTTGTGGCTCCATACAAATTTTAAGATTATTTGTTCTAGTTCTGTGAAAAATGTCATTGGTATTTTAATAAGAGTGGCATTGAATCTATAGATTGCTTTGGGCACTATGGCCATTTTGATGATGTTAACACTTCCTATTCATGAGCACAGTACATTTATTTGTATTTACTTGTATCTTCTTCAGTTTCTTTCTATAATGTCTTATAATTTTCCGAGTATAGGTCTTTTACCTCCTTGATTAAATTTATTCCTAGGTATTTTTTGATGCAATTCAACAAATATTTTTGAGTGCCAGCTCTGTCCTGTGTTCAACCTGATGGCAAACAACATGGAAAGAACTGCTGCCTCCATCTAGAGGTAAGATGGATAAGTTGCCAGGCAGTTATTGATCACTTGGCTCCAAAATAATGAATCGTGATTGATTAAATTAATAATAACCCATCTCATTTTTCCAAGCTTTATTGAGATAGAATTGATTAATAAAAATTACATACATTTAAAATATACAATTTGATGATTTGATATACAAATATATTGTGCGATGTTTACTACAAACAAGTTAGATCTCTCTAGGGTTACTTTGTGTGTGTGATGAGAACAATTAAGAACACTTAAGATCTACTCTCTTAGCAACTTTCAAATATACAATACAGTTTTTTTTAACTATAGTACATTCTATCTCCAGAACTTAGTCATCTTCTAACTGGAAGTCTGTATTCTTTGACCAACATTTCCCATTTCCTTCAGCGTCCCCTCGCTGCCTAGCCCCTGGCAACCACCATCTCATTCTAAAGACATTATTACATCATTGTGTCTTTTTTCATCATTGCATCTTTTAAAATACAGTGAATTATATTTCCCAAACTCTGCTAACTCAGCAAAAATGTGGGATTTCTCAATCTCAATAACATGATTCTGTTTTAGGCACAGAGTTGAGCATTTACCTGCTTGAGTAAATATGATCCACTCACTTCTAAACAGTAAAATTTAGGACCCTAAACACCAAGAACAGGAAGCTGCTGGTGGTGACAGGAGGTGTTAACTAAACCTACCAGAGCACTGTCAGCCTTCCCCACCCCCAATCCCAGCCTTGGGGTAGAGATTTCTTTAGTGCATTCCTGTATCCACATATTGGGACTTTTAGGATCAATTTCCCTTTTGGCCTAATATATAAGTTGCAAAACAAAATTATTTGGCATCTGATGACCTGCATCTGTAGTAACGACTTACTGATTTGGTCAGCTGTCATTGATAGCTGAACTCTTGATGCCTTCTTAGTCAATCCACTTTTAGTCTGATCTACTCAGTGTGCAGAGCCAAAGTGAATTAGATCTCAAACTGAATCTTTGCCCCCAAACAAGAGAGCTCTGTCCCTGCTTTAATGCAGAGAGAATGACCTGATGAATGACTGAGACATCTCTACAACATCAGATGTCTGTTGAACATCTACTACATGCGAGCATTCTGTCAGATGCTTTATATACATTCTCTCCTTTAACCCTTACAACAAATCCACGAGGTAGCTACTTTTGTCTTCATCTTTCTACTGAGAAAAATGAAATTCAGAGAATGTAGGTGACTCGTTTGCATAAGGCCACACAGCCAGCACAAATAAAGCTGAGAATGATCTGTGTCCTCTAAAATCTGGCCTCCAGCATCCCTATGCCCTCAACTCATGTATTCATCAAACTCCTATTCATCTTTTGGATCTTAGCTGAGATGTCATTTTCTGTGGGACTTCTACCCAAGTTCAAGTTCTGAGCCTCTCTTTGTGCTCTCACAAAGTTCCCCCTGAACTTACCCCATCATGTTTACTACAAAGTCATGTGTCCCTCCTCTGTAATCAATAAATTGCCGGCCTTATTTCCCAGTTTCAGGTGTGTAGGAGACGTTCAAGAAATGGCTCTTGGGACACATGAAAAGATGTTGGATATCACTAATTATCAGAAAAATGTAAATCAAAACCACAATGAGATACGACCTCAAGCCTGTTAGAACAGCTATTATCAAAAAGAGAAGAAGTAAGTTTTGGAGAGGATGTGGAAAAAGGGATCACTCTTGGTGGGTGGGAATGTAAATTGGTGCAGCCACTATGAAAAACAGTATGGAGATTCCCCAGAAAATTAAAAATAGAACTACCATATGGCCCAGCAATTCCACTTCTGAGTATTTATCCAAAGAATATGAAAACACTAATTTGAAAAGATACATGGACCCCTATGTTCATTGTAGAATTATTTGCAATAACCACAATATGAAAGCAACCTAGGTGTCCATAGATAGACGAATGCATGAAGAAGGTGTGGACCTTTAAAAAGGATGAAATATTGTCATTTGCATGTATCTTGGATGGGCCTTGAGAGTACTATGTTAAGTGAAATAAGTCTGAGGGAAAAGGATAACAATCTTATGATTTCACTCCTATGTGGAATATAAAACAAACAAACAAAAAAGAAAGAAATGAATAAACAAACAAAAACTCATAGATACAGAAAACAGATTGATGGTAGGATGGGGAGAGCAAAATGGGTAAGGTCAGCAGTGGCGGGGCGGGGGGTGGGGACTGGTGTAAAATGTATGGTGACAGATGAAAACTAGACTCCTGGTGGTGAGCATGCTATAGTGTATACAGATATTGAATTATAATGTTGTACATCTGATACTTGTATAATGTTATTAAGCAATGTTACCTCAATAATAAAAATAAAAAAAAACCTTAAACAAAAGAAAGAAATAGCAGTTGGATGAGTGAATGAATGTGTGACTAATATATTCCAAAGTTTTCCACAACCCGCTGTAGTCTTCTATCACACACAGTGAGCCTCCTCACTTAAAGGCTCAGTGATGAGCCCCCTGGGGGGGGACAAGGGACAGAAATGAATGAATTTCCGCCTGGTAGGTTCACTGCTAGAGAGACAATCTGGAAAACAATTGGCCTGGGCTGGAAGAGACAATGGAGTGGAGGTAGGGCAGCTAAGGGGAGGAAAATCTACTGATGTCATCGGAGATAAGGTAAATAAAATTTCTTTTGTCCAAATTAGATTATCGATTCAAATACATATAAGAAAAATCACATGAATATAAATTATGAACTGGAGAATTGAACCTGACACCTTTAGTCAGATGCTAATGAATAGGATAAACACATGCTTCTATTTGTGAGTTATTATTTACAAATGGATATTATTATAGGTTATTTATTTTTTGTCAGTAATTCCAGGACATTTTGCTCGCTGCTTATCCCCTTCTCTCTGCTCTCACCTCAAACCCCAATCCGCCATGGAGCCTGCCCTCTTCAGTCAAACATTCCCTTCTTTCTGGACTCTCAGCTCCAGTCCATGCTTAGATGAGTCTCACTTGGGACAGTACGTGGGTGATAATGACATGTCGATGCAGGTTCATTGATTGTAACAAATGTACCATTCTGGTGCAGATGTTGGTAGTGGGTGAAGTTGGGAGTGTGTGGGAACAAAGAATATATAGGAAACCTGCACAATCTGTTCAATTTTGCTTTGTACCTGAAACTGTTCTGAAAATGTCTATTTTTTAAAAGATTCAAAACAACAATTCAATAATTATTTTAGGCATATTGGCATTCTGAGATTACAAACACAATTGTGATGATACATAAGGTTATGCTTATGATCAAGCAAAACTATGTGATTTGTAGCAAACTGTCCCTTCAAAAAAAATCTCTGAACTATAAATTTATGAGCATTAATCAAGCTGAATGCAATAGAAAACACCATCCACCATTCTTTCCAAATACAGGGTAGTTAATGGTAAAAAGGGAGCCACCACTCTTTTGTCTTTTTCATTCATTTTGTACTGAGAAGAGCAATTCTTAAATTGTCTTTGATGGTATTTGTGTGACACCATTAATTCTTGTCATTCAGCAATTTCTTTTCTCTTTCAGTTCTCTGCATGGGAAAAGAGGTGGAACAAAGAAAACCCCAGGCCTGGCCCTGTGAGTCTTCTCCGCCTTGTGTTAAATCATTGGCTTTCTAATTGAGCCACAGGTGGGGAGGAGCCCCCCTGTTTCCCCCTGCCTTGTTGTTCCCCTGCTCCACCCCCTGCTGCTCCCCTGGCCCCCCTTTCTTTGCTGCTTTGTTTGCTTCTCCTGACCTCCCTGCTCCCCGCTGCTTCACCTGCTTCCCCCTCTGCTCCCCGCCTCTTCCTTGGCCCTCCTTCCCCCCTGCTGCTCCCCTTACTCCCCACTGCTCCACCTGCTAATCCTGCCTCTTACTCCCCGCTGTTCCTCTTCCCTCTAAGCAATGCTGGGCTAAGAAGAGATTCCTGCTGCCACCTTCTGGAAAGTAAATAACCAAAGTCTATGTTTGATTGCAGTCAGAGGGGTAAACATTGGGATCTTGCTGAAGATTTATCCTTTCAATGAATTCCTTTGCTAAGCAGTTGGCATGTGCTTGAAATCCTCACAGTAGAAAGAGCATACCTTTTAGGTTTTAATCAGCTACCTAATTCTACCACCTTTCTTTGACTGCAGTTCTCCAATGATTCCAGAGAGATTAGAAATTGTTATATATATTGTTAAATTTATTAAATACCTTGTTGCACATGGCAGTTTGCCAGACAATGTGTAAGGATAATGAAACAAGTCCAGTCTCTCTACAGAAATTTATCACTGAAGAAGGGCACAAGGGTGTAAGGAGAAGAGCAGAATAGGGGTGAGCCAGTACAGTCATGAAAAGCTATTTCCCTTGAACACATATTTCCCAGACACACACACACACACACACACACATATTTTGAAAACAGTTAAGAAAGCGTAGAGTGTAAAGAACAGGGCTGCCAGAGAACACAATTTTGAGAAGCTGTTGCGATTAAATCCATGTAGTTAATTAAACAAGGCCCCCTTAGCCAAGAGTCCAAGTTTTCCCACATTGTATTTTTTCTGTCATCATTATCCTCAGCAGTTTTTTTTTACTATTACATTACATATTATTTACTTCTTAGCTGCTAATATCACTGTCTCCAAAATTCTCATGTTTTTCTGTTTCTATGTTTGTGGGCTACAGGAGAAGGATGATAACCTTGAGCCACACAAGGAAAAATGTCACATTAAAAACAGGACATCCACTTTCTTAGAAGTCCTCTCAGCTTCTGCTGAACCCAGAACTCCCCATGGTACCTGGATCCCATTTCTTCTCTTCATTTCTCGAAGATTGCCCCTAGCCATTTCCTTGAGGCACAGTAAAAATTTGAACTATTATGTTTTTTCCTATTATTATGTTCCTTTCGAAGATTCACCCTCTGTAAATATTGCCAATTTTTAGAGACAATACAGAGAATATTGGTGATTTTATTATAAATTATTCATTTATAATAAATATCACATAGATTTTTAAAGTGTAAGAAAACTTAAGTATGTAATATGAACACTAGTCAGATTTTTGATGGACTAACAAATCCCCTTCACACACAAAAAAGCAGGTGCAGTCATGTATGTGTACACATGGGAGAGGGCAGAGGTTGGCCAACTTTCAATTTTGCCAAGTTAGGACATTAACAAACTAACAAAGACTCAACTTCTAACTATTCTCACCATCATTTTACAAAAGAAAGAATTATTTTCACTAAAAAAAAAATAGGAAGGACATAATCTCAGAATATCACCACTACATTTTCTGAAGCTCCAGAGTAGGAAGCAAGAACAGATGGAAGAAAGGTAAGGAGACTTCCACTTTTCCAGATCATGTAGGATGGGACATCTGCTGAAGGGATGAGGAAATAAGCTTGGGTGTACTGGTAAAATTTTGGAAGATCTTTTGAGGGAAGTGGCAAACAAAGAATATTTTTCATGGCATTAAGGCCCAGGAGCACCTGTGATCTCTTCTTAGTTTAAGAAATTGATGCAGCTGCACCTCACTTGTTATTGGTTATGCTTTGTGGGAAGACAGAGAGATAGTACAGAAACCCCAATGTATTTGTGCAAGCCTGGAAAAATCTGCTTTCCTAGGGGTCTTTACACACATGCAAAAAAACTCCTTTCAAACCAAGAAAAGGAATTTTTTGCATGTGTGTAAAGACCCCTAGGAAAGCTTCTTATAACTCTAGTAGTGGGTCCTTGAGAAAGTCAGCAGTCTTTGGTCAGGAGCATGGTGGTAGCACCCATCATCCCCCAGTCCTCGTCTCTTGTCTGTGGTGTGAGGGCAAATTCTGGGCTTATCTTCCAGGCACAAACTCTGGTCGGTGTTGCTGTGGCTGCTGGGGCAAGATAAAGCCTGTTCATCTCTCCTGGTACTGGGCACATTTTTAATAGCTTTATCGAGGTATTATTTACATACCATAAAACTCTCCCATTGTAAGTGTATAATTCAATGATTTTTAGTAAATTTACAAAATCGTCATCACAATCCAGTTTCAGAACTTTTCCATCACTTTTAAAATTTCTCTCCTGCCCATTCACTTGGGGTCACTGCCTACTCCCAACCCCCCTTCCCCAGGCAGCTACTGCCCTTTTCTGTCTCTGTGGATTTGCCTTTTCTGGATTTTTGTATAAATGGAATTATATAGTGTGTGGGCCTTTGTATCTGGCTTCTTTCACTGAGGATGTTTCTGAGGTTCATTCATGTAGTAGCATGTATCAGTATTTTGTTCCTTTTTACTGTTAATAGTAAGCCATTATATGGATATATCACATTTTGTTTATCCATTCACCAGTAATGAACATTTAGATAGTTCCTAAAATTCAGGTATTATGAATAATACTGCTACAACTATTTGCATATTTGTATATTTGTGTGGACATGTTTTTGTCTCTTGGGTGAAGTTTTAGGAGTGAAATTGCTGGTTCATATGGTTAGTTTATGAATAAATTTTCAAGAAACCTGTCAAACTCTTTTCCAGGCAGCTTTCCCCACATCTTCAGCAACACTTGGTATTATTATCTGTTTTTGGTTATAGCCATTCTATATGGTGTGTAGTGACATCTTACTGTGTTTTTTCTTTTAAGTTTATTGAGGTAACATTCCTTAATACAATTATATAACTTTCGAGTATACATTATAATTTGACATCTCTATATTTTATTGTGTGATTACCACCCAGAGTCCAGTTTCCTTCAGATACCATATATTTGATTCCCTTTACCCAATTCACCCTCCCCCAAACTCCCTATATTTGACCTCCTTTACCCTATCTACCTCTTTCCTCCTCCCCCACCCCCATCCTCTTACTGTGGTTTTAATTTGCATTTCCCTAATGACTAGTGATGCTGAATATCTTTTTTTGCCATGTATCTTTTCATATGCTTATTAGCCATTCCTAAATATTTTTTGGTGAAATGTCTATTCATATCTTTTCCCATTTTTAAATTAGGTTGTTTGTCTTCTTATTGAGTTTTAAGAGTTCTTTGTATTTTCTGGATACAAGTCCTTTATTACACTGTAATTCAAAAATATTTTCTCCCAGTCTATGGTTTATCTTTTTATTTACTTTTTTTTTTGAAGAAAAAATATTAGATAGCAAACTTTTTACTTTTCATGTTATTTCTGTAATTTTTATTTTTTCATTTTAATAGGTGTTACTTCTTAAATTTCTTAAAAAATATAGAACATTTCATGAATTTGCATGTCATCTTTATACAGAGGCCATGATATTCTTTTGTTTCTTTTCAGTTTTAGTATATGTGCTGGCAAAATGAGAACTGTCTTCATTTTTTTAGTGGTGTCTCTTAAAATACAAACATTTTTAATTTTAATGAAGTTCAATTTATGAGTTATTTGGTGTCCATTTGAAAAAATTTTTGCCTAGCCCAAGGTCGCAAAGATTTTCCCCTGTGCTTTCTCCTAAACATTTTTTAGTTTTACATATAGGTCTATGATCCATTTTGAGTTAATTTTTGTGTTTGATGTCAGATAAATCTAAGTTTACTTTTTGCCTATGGATATCCAATTATCCCAACACCAGTTTTTGAAAAGACTGTCCTTTCCCCATTGAATTATCTTAGTACCTTTGTTGAAATCAACTGATCATAAATGTAGGGTTTATTTCTAGATTCTTGATTTTATTCCATTGATTTATAGGCCTATCTTTATGCCAATACCACACTGCCTTGATTATTGTTGGTTTAAAGTAACTTTTGAGAGGGGGGATCTAGACAGGCTAAAAGGGGTCAAATATGTGGTGACAGAAAGAAATCTAACTATGGTAGGTGAACAAACAATGTAAATAAATAAATAAACCTTACTGTTAAAAAGTACAGCTAAAACTTATCAGATTTTGTTAACCAATGCCACTATAAAAATAAATAAATAAATAAATAAATAAATAAATAAATAAATAAATAAATAAATAAAATTTTAAAGAATTTTCAAGGGGAAAAAATAAAGTAAGTTTTGAACTTGTGTAGTCCTCCAGCTTTGAGAGATATTGATTAACTTTACTTATTGGTAGGAAAATGTAGGTTTTGGTTTGTTAAGAATTCTATATAAACATTAAAATAAGAATAGAAAATACAATTTCAAAGCTACTGAGGAAAAAATAAAGAAATAGAAACTCCTAAAACAATCAATGAAGTGAAACAAAGGTACATATATATTGATATTTTGTTATAAAAACATTTATATCTATATATGGGTGAATTAAAATTAGAGGTTATACTACTAATTAAATCATATTGCTAATTAAATTGAGAAGTCATTAGATCTAAAGAATAGGATTAGCCTGTTTAGACCTTTATTTTTTGGATTATTTTTGGAATAAAAACATGTAACAATCATAAAATAATGAATGCAAAAATATTGTATAAAACTATGTAAAAATAATTCCATTTTTATGTGAAATATAAATATTATATATGCATAAAATGAAATGTGCCTAATATTTTAAATGTGTAATTTTATATGAAGGAGAAAGGTAAATGATATTTTTTATCATTTAAATTTTTTTTAAACTTTGTAAATGAATGTGTTGACTTTCCAATCAGAATAAACACTAGTTTTTTTAAATCTATAAAAACATAAAGAAATGCCAAGCACTTTAAGAATAACTATATGGGACATTTGTATGAGGGCAAATAATGAATTGAGGGCATGAAAACTGTGACATGAACTTAATTGTATAAAAGGGAAAATGTGTAATGTATTGTTATAATTATGCATATCTATGTAGTTAAATATTCTCTTACAAGATGAGTGATAAGTTTTATATAGATTGTAGGGAAGAATGCTAGACATTCTGTATTCATGCTCATATATTAGATATAATTGAATGATTGTGAATACAATCTGAAATGATGCAAGTCAAGCTAATAATATTGGATATATTTCTAGAAAGTTGGGTTGAAATTTGAAATATTTATTTTATGATTCTGTATTTCTGAATTTTTCACTATAATCAAGTAATACATTTTTATTTTAAAATTGTATACATTCACAAGTTATTGTTACTGGAAAACAGCATATTATATAACAGTACATACAGAAATGGAAAAATATGATCTGATATGGTATGTACAAATGAACTCAATTATATAAAAACATTTACATAAATATAAACATGGAAATTTTGAAATATGTGAACATAAAGTACAAGAATGAGAAATTACTGCTAGGATGTTGGGTTTATGTTTGCCATTTATTTCCACAACGTAATTCCTTCTTTTCTGAAAACCTTGCAGGCAGTGTAGATGATTTTTCTAAATGGTAAATAGAAAATACTATTTCTGAAATAAAAGTAAAGAAAATAAGAAGCCTGTGCATCCTCTGGGTGAGCATCATGTGGGGCACACTCATGAATCAGGACCTTCTGACAGGTCCACTGAGGAATTG
This sequence comes from Macroglossus sobrinus, assembly GCA_004027375.1. Taxonomy (NCBI): domain Eukaryota; kingdom Metazoa; phylum Chordata; class Mammalia; order Chiroptera; family Pteropodidae; genus Macroglossus; species Macroglossus sobrinus. The sequence goes on from PVKZ01001246.1 coordinate 335,689, forward strand.
CCCCAAACAACTAGCATAGCTGGACTAGTGCACTGGTTCTCAGAACCTATTAGAAAGCTTGTTAAAATATAGGTTGGGGCCCAATCCCCTCAGTGTCCCATTCAGTAGGTCTGGAATGGGGTTCCAGAATTTGCATTTCTAACAAGTTTCTAGTGTTGCCTGAAGCATCCACATACCACATTTTTAGAACCACTGGCTTAGTATCTGGGTATGCAAATGAGGGGGCTACCTGCAGTCCGGAAGGTGTGCACAGGCCCTGGACCTCATGGCATGGTCGGATGCCCCCCTCTAGGCCTTTAGCTTGCAGCATTTCCTGACAACATGGAGAAATTTGCGGGATCTAATGTGATGTTAACGAGTATGAACTCACAAAGCCTAGGCTGAGTAGAAATGGAATTCTAGAAATGATGTTTGTAGGTTAGATAGACCTCAGATTGATTTCTGATTCAAAGAAAAAAAGCAAGTACTGCAGCAGTGAACAGGTTTTCTGCAAACCCGGCAGCAGGCAGCCTCCTTTCCAGAAGCCTTCTGGCTCCATGGCATTTTTTTCAGACCCGAAAGGCAGAAAAAAACATGTAGATGGGGGTAGGATGAGGGAATACAGGTTTCTTGACATTTCTGAAGCAACACTGTCACCAAGAGGAACCTTTGACAAAGCGTCAAGCCATGTGGGCCAACACGATGAGCCTGCATTCCAGAAAGAAAGGAATGCTTTGTTAGAGTGGAAAGGGCAGGAGTCCTGAGAAAAAGCTCCAGAAGGCAAGTCAAAGATAGATGATCCCACTGATTGTAGATGGGACAATTTGAATGTCAACAAGGATTATAATTATAGTGGGTCAAAACAAATTAAGTATAAGCATGCTTAAAATCTACAAGTTCACACTGATACAAATAAAGATAGCTCATTAGTCACCTTGGGAAGATGCTTGGGAAACAACTCTTTATATTGAAAACTGGTAAATACAGGGAAAGAATCAAGCACTTCTGTTGTTCTTATATAAGCCCAAGAGTTGGAGAGGAGAAGTTCTATATAGATATATTAGGGCTAATAAATGAAGAAGGAATGAGAAATCAGAACATTATACTTTGTCACTCCTGTGAATAATGGATCCAGGCACTGCTTGCTCATCAATGACTGATGGTATCACAAAGAGAGAGATAATCAATGGTATGTACTAATTATGGAGGCAAGTAGCATCTTTATGAAGTTATCCTGGATATATGTTAAAAAATAAGGGTAATGTGAAGGTTGAATGGATATTTGATAACAGTTAGGAATTATTATTATTAACTTTTTAGTTGAGAAAATGTCACTGGGTTAGACTTTCTAAAAGAGTCCTTATTTCTCAGAAACATGTACTAACATATTCCAGATTAAATACTATGTCTGAGATTTGCTTCTAAGTATCTGAGGGGTATGTAGCAGGTGGAATATAGATGAAATAAGATTGGCCACAAGTCCATAAGGTTGGAGCTGAGTGATGGGTACTGAATGGTTCATTTTGCTGTTCTCTAGATTTTTGTGTATGTTTCTAATTTGCCATAATAAAAAGTAAAAATAAATTTTGATTGCTGGAATTATGCCTTTCATAAGTACAGTGCCCTTAATTCAGAGCTAGTCTTGAACACACACTTCAAACATATTCCAGTTATATAATTTGTATGCATAGAGTTTGCGTGAAATGTGACTTGGTGAAGTTTTAGATGTCCTAGTTTCATACAATCTCGAGTCATGTCACCACTTATGAATAATTTCCCAAACCCATGGCACCTACTTATTATTAAAAAAATAGCAGTTCAAAACACAGTCAGAAGTTTTCAACTTGCCCTGAAATATGTCTTAATTAATGGTAGGAAATTTATGTTTCAACCACTTGTGAGAAATTAAGTTTCTGTTTTCAGTCAGCAGTGTTAGCTGTTAGCCTCCCTTAAAACTTTTCAATGACTCCCAGCCAAATAGAAGATACACTCCTTCCTATAACCTGTAAGGCTACCTACCTACTTCCCTAGCCTCATCCCTCATTGAGTCTCCCTGTACCATACACTACAACTACAATCACAATAACCAACACTTATCTAGTGCTTACTATGTGCTAGGACTCAATATTTGAAACACTTTCCACATATTAATCTATTAATCCTTACAATAACACATGAGGTCAGTACTATCATCCCCATTTTACAGATGAAGAAACTGAGGCACAGAGAGGTTGAGTAACTTGCTCAGAGTCACACATATAGTAAGTGGCAGAACTGACATTTGAATCCAGACTATCTGGCTCCAGAACTGCTCTTTTTCAGTTCTCTCAGAAATGACAGAATTCTAGGTCACCATGCACTTGTCCACACTCCATCTTTGGCCTGGAATTATAGGAAAAAATTTACTAATTTTTTTAAAAGACATTGCTTGCATGTCCCCTTCTCTCTGTAGCAGTTCTGGTTTTCCCTTAGATAGAAAAGACTTCATGACTTCCCTCTCTTTTTGTTTTCTAAAAGAAAAGAAAACAAAGAAACAATTTAAGAAATCATGGTTAGCGATGTGGGCCCAAGTCAGGCTCTCAATATAACTTTGCCTCCATTCAATTATATTTCTACTATGGAAAATTTCAAACATATAGAAAAGTAGAGAGAATAATATAATAAATCTCCATGTATTCATTAACCCCTTTCAACAGTTATCAATTCACAGTCAATTTTGTTTCATCTATAGCCTCCTCCCACTTCCACATTTCCCCTGAATTATTCTGAAGCAAACCCAGATATCATAACATTTTACTCATAAATATTTCAGGATGTTCCTGTAAATGATAATTCTTTTGAACAAGTTAGCCATACATCATTATCATATCTCAAAAATTAAATGATAATTCTTTAGTATTATCAATTAATATGGTCCATTACTTTCCTCTTTTTTCTTTTTATTTTTATTCTCTTTTCTCCAGTTTTCAGAATAATATGCTGGTTCATTAGCATCCTCCAAAGGCAGCCAAAAATATTTGTTTTAGCATCATTATGATCTCATGGCTAGTTGACATATTTCAACCCATTGAAGTTATTATTTTTGATGCTCAAATTGCTCCATTTTTGGCTACTGAGAGCCTTTTAGACTTGGTTGATATGACCCCAGCAATCTTCGATTGATAACTCTCTTGCTTTGGGGTATAACAAAACTTTTAAAATAGAATATAATTACATAACATAATGATTAACATTTATATGGTTTCAAAACAATAACATGGTATTGTTCAAAGAAATGGTATATGTAGAGAAATTTAGCTTCTTTCCCTATCTCCTTCCCCTTTTCTCTCCTTCCTCCCATAGGAAACTATTTTAGCTTCCTTTTTAAATTGACTTAAAAAAAACCACATATATATATATCCACACACACACACACACACACACACACGTATATATACATATATATATACATATATACGTGTGTGTGTGTATTTATCCTCCCATTAAAAATATATAGACAGCTACTTTAAAAAATAAATTTAAAAAGTAACTTTCTAGCAATGGAAGTTCTTGGATCAAAATGCGTATAAATTGAAAACTTTGATAAATATTGCCAAATTTCCTCCAAAACTCTCGTTCAGTTTTATACTTCCATCTACTGTGTTTTATCACATTTCCTCATAGTCTTGTCTACATTGGGTATTAGAAAACATATACGTTTTTATAGATCTGAAAAGTGGAAAAATATTTCACTCTTCGTTTAGAATTTCTTCAGTTGTGAATGAAATTGAGCATATTTTCACATGTTAACTGGCTATTTGTCTTGCTTTTTTGCAAACTTCCTGTTCATATCTTTTTGTCTATTTTCCATTCACTTTCTGTGTTTTCTTATTGATTTTAAATTAAAGAAGTTAGCCCTTTTTTTTTGGAGTTCTGGACCCATTTTTAATGTGGGAAGAGAAGGTTTCCTCACACAACCAACAAGCAATTCTCTGACACTAGCTGGTTGTCCCATAATTAAACTCAATTCTGACACTATCTACCGAGATTTTAGCATCAGATTCCACAGAATAAGGGCTCAGACCAAGACTGTCCCCCATCCACTTCAGATACTAGTTGCAAGGTCTGGTTATCAACTATGTTTCTGACCCACTGGCTATAAATCAGAGGTTTCCACAGCCCCCAACTTGGGTTTGATTAATTTGCTAAAGTGGCTCACAGAACTCAGAGAAGTATTTTATTTACTAGATTACCACTTTATTATGAAAAGATATAACTAAAGTACAGCCGGATAGAAGAGATGCATAGGGCAAGGTTTGGGAAAAGGGCACCAAGGTTTCATGCTCTCTTTGAGTGCACCCCTTGCCCCAAATTTCCTCGTGTCCACCAAACCGGAAGCACTCCAAAACCTGTCCTTTTGGGGAGGTTTTAGGGAGGCTTCATTATAGAAGCATGGTTGATTAAATCTTTGCCCTTTGATGATTGAACTCAATCTCTCCAGCCCTGGTTCCTCTCTCAGGCGGAGGCCAAGGACTGTGACTGAAAGTTTCAATCCTCTAATCACTTGGTTGGTTCCCCTGGCAACCAGGCCCCATTCTTAGAGACTTCCAAATCGCTCATTAACATAACAAGAGACACCTTTATCATTCCCTTCACTTAAGGAAATTCCAAGGGTTTTAGTAGCTGTGAGCCAGGAACTGTGGACAAAGACCAAATATAAATATGTAAGAGGAATATAAATCACAATATCACACCCTTTGTCTTTCATGCGTTGCAAATAATTCTCCCCACTTTATCATTGATTTCATTGATTTTATTATTTCCCCCAGTTTCTCTATTGATTTTGTTTTGAGTATATTTAATTGTTTAGGAATTTTTCAACTATATCTTATATAGTATATCTTAAACTATGAATTTTGCTCTGAGATTAGATTTAACTATATCTTATATATTTTCATATGTACTGTTTTTATTACAGAAAAAATTCAATATTATTACTTTAGATGCTCTGCAAATTTTGGTTTATTTATACGCTGAAGCAAGAGTTGCTTAGGAGAAATATCAAAAAATTTTCTAAGCTTTTGGAGTTTTGTGATTTTGTTTTTGGCTAAAAAAATTCAACTTTATTGTATATGGTCAGAGAATGTGGTGTGTATCCATTCCTCATTTTGGAATTTATTGAGCTTTGTGGCCTACTATGAGGATCAATGATTATTAATGTTTCATAGCCGCTGACTAAAAGATGTATTTATGGATATACGAGAATAAGCTTACTAGAGCTTTATTAATTATATTATTTTTGCTGCGTCTACTAGTCCTATCTTAGGCTGACAAAGTTAAGATAAAGTCTCCTGTTGCTGTTGTGTTTTCATTTTCTATTTCTCGCATTTCCTGAAGATTGTACTTTTTGCATCCTGCCACCCAATTATTTAGTACATTCAGATTTATTGTAATTGAAGCATTATGATGAGCTTCTCCTTTAGCACTGTAAGTGCTCGTGGAGTCTTTCTGTATCTTCAGTGCTAAATTTCTAACAATGTCATACTTTGCCTTCTGGCCATTTGATATTTTTTCAGTTAGTGTTTATTTGTGCATTCCTGTTCTTTAGGCTTTTCAGAATCCATTTACTACAAGTATAAACATGTTATTAGTGCTAGAGGTTTGTGACAAGGATTCGTGAGAATTTGGTAAGATCAGAAATATTTTTATTGTTTCATCATCCCCCCAGTCATTTGGAATTCTCATCACTTTTAAAGCTGATGACTTAGAGTAGCCCCAGAACAGCTTAGCAAACTTGGAAAATCACCCCCATTCATATGACGCTTAGTTCACAGTCTTTTGTTCCCTGACCATTTATATTTAATACTATTTGTCTTCCCTCCCCAAACACTTACTCTGAGCCAAGCAGCATGAAACAGGACTTTAATTACATTAAATTATTGAGTCTTCTGAAAATTTGCTGAGAATATTATCATCATAATTTTTACAGATGATGAAACCAAGACTTAGAGCATTAATTTCACCAAGGGTAAATATTCATTTAAAGCAGTCTTCAAATATTTATTAAATAACAGCACGGGTCATGCCAATGAGTTTCAGAGCCAGAAGTCAAATCCAGCTTGAACTTTAAACTGTGTTACTCCAAAGCCCATGCATTCAACTGATGTCCATGATGCCTCCCTCTCATGTCACTTCCCAAAGGGAGGCTTTGATCACGGCCACCCAATATGGGTGCCTCTATTGGCATGAGTTGTTAGGCTCTTTCCATGTAGGGTTGCCTTCTGCTTACCCATCAACTTCTGGTCTTGTCAGACATAGCCAATGTGGCAGGAAGGTTCTTAATCCATAGGGAAAGAACCATTGTAATCTGGACCACAAGCACCAAATAGGACCTCCTTCCTCCCAGGGAACAATGTAACTGGCAGCCATTTCAAGGCTTCGAGAATCTGGTGTGGAGCAGGTGCAGGAAAAAGTTAACATAGCAGACCCAAGACTATTGTCTTTAGAAAGGTCTGCTTGCAATTTTGGCCCTCTGTTAGTGTTATGGACTTAATTGTGCCCTCCACCCCAAATGTATATATGTTGAAGATGGGGCCTTTAAGGAGGTAATTAAGGTTAAATAGGTCATAAAGGTGAGGCTCTAATCCAATAGGACTGATGTCCTTATTAGAAGAAGAGATCTCTTTCTGTGCACACACAGAGGGAAGGCCATGTGAGGACACAGTGAGAAAGGCAGCTGTTTACAAATCAGAAAGAGTGTCCTCAGCAGAAACCAACACTGGTGGCACCTTGATCTTGGACTTCTAGCCTCCAGAACTGTGAGAAAATAAATTTCTGTTGTTTAAGCCACTTAATCTGTGGTATCTTGTATGGCAGCCTGAGTTGATTAATACATCTGGCATCTAGGAACTCAGATTTTTAGAGGGTTTCCACTACTCTCTAAATGATGAGTGGCTCACTGTGCCTAAACCGTTTGTACAAACACTATGGCTTATGTTGAACACCTGCTTTCTTTCTGGGGACCTGGGACTTTGGTACAAGCTAGCCAGGGGGATACCTACATGACTGGCCCTTGATAAGAATCTTGGACTCTTCTGCTCAGGTGAGTTTTCCTGTAGACAATATTTTAGATGTGTTGCCACAGTTCATTGTTGGAGCAATTAAGTATGTCCTTTGTGACTCCACAGGGAGAGATGTTGTAGAAGCTTGTCCCTGGTTCCCTCCATGTTTCACCCGTGCACCTTTACCTTTGCTGATTGTGCTTTGTGTCCTTTCACTGCAATAAATGCCATGAGTGTGACTACATAGAGTCTTATAAGTCATTGAACATGGGGGTGGTCTTAGGGAGCCCCGGCCCAGATTCTCTTTATAAAGTACCATGCCATCATTATCAAGGCCCCTCCATTGATTGCTTTACTGCCTGTATCACTGCCAAAGACTCGGGTCAGTGTCCTCACCTTAATCACCATTGTATTCCCAGTGCCTGGCATAGAATAGGCTCCCAGTAAACATCTGTGGAGTCTTTTTTTTTTTTTTTGGCTTAAAACAACAGAAATTTATTTTCTATCAGTTCTGGAGGTTAGAAATCTGAACTCAAGGTATTGGTAGGGCAATGCTCTCTCCAAAGGCTCTTGGGGAGGATCCTTTCTTGCCTCTTCTAGCCCATGGTGGTTGCCAGCAAACCTTGGTGGTCCATAGCTTAAAGACTCATCAGTCTAACTTCCGTCGCTATGGTCACATGGAATTCTCCCTGTGTGTGTCTCTGTCTCTTCTCGTAAGGATACCAGTGATTGGATTTAGGGCTTACCCTAATCTAGTATGACCCTAACTTACATCTTAATTACAACTGCAAAGACCTGATTTCCAAATAATGTCACATTCACAACTACCAGGGGTTAGGACTTGACTATATTTTTTAGAAGAGACAGAATTTAACCCACAACACCCTGTCTCAGCCATACCAAGATACCTCATTGTTCAATAATGATTATTGACAATAACTTCTAATTTTCACTGAGCACTTACCATGTTGCAGGCACTGTGCTAAGTACTTTATATGCATGGTTTCATGTGATTACCTCTCTACACTAGAGATACTATTATTATTCTCACATTACTGATGAGGAAACTGAAGCCCAGAGAGGTGAAGCAATTTGCCTGGTATCTCATGGCAGATTATAATCTCCAAAAATGGTTACAGCAATATTTCTGGTCCCATGTGCCTTTCCAGAACCTTGTTGCTCCCCATCAAGAAGCTGAATTTCTTTTTTCTCCATTTGAACTTGGGCTGGACTTTGTGACTGCCTCGATGAATAGGATTTGAGAGAAGTGATGCTATGTCACTTCCAAAACTAGATCATGAAAAGTGATGCAACTTCCACCTGCCTCTCCCTGTTTCAGGATGCGTGAGCTTAGAACCAACCCACCAAATTGGCTAGAAGAAAAACAAGAATAAACTCTTTGCAAGTTTAATTATAGTTTTGTTAAGTTATAAGGGTTTATTTATTGTATTTTAACAATAACATTTATATTGCTTTAAAGGTTTTCTTAGAGCAAATGACATCCTATTGCACAGCTGTTTTATTTTGGCATTTTAGAAATTTGCAGTTAAAAATGTTTCTTTCAAAGTAAAGACAAATGAAATGCCCAATGTGATTTAAGGTGAAGGAACACAGGCTTTCGAGGGACAGGGTCTATTGCTTTTCCTCTCCGTGTATGACATATTTGGTTAGCACTTACATTTGGACAGTACTTATGGCCCCCAAATTCCAGAGATCCTTTTGAAATCCTGATCAACGGGGCCCCGTGTATCAAGAATACTAGAGCCTAGCCCTTCAGGAGCTTGAACAAGACTGACACCTACTGGCTTAACTAGGATAGTTGCATAGAGCTGAAAGCTGACACAAAACTAGCTGGAGCAACCCTTAAAGGAAGGGGAAGGGAGTTCCAAACACTGGAGAGGGGCACATAGTAGTTCTTCCTATTCTGCAGGCTTAGTAAAGTAGGAGACAGGTACCCAGAATGGCACGCCTGGTCAAAGCCTTTTTGCAGTTTCTTAAAGGTTTCCTTAGTGCTATTATTGACCAATGAGAGGTCAAAGTAGTGAGCATATTGGCTGCAGATGGCCACCGAGTCCTTTGGAAGCTGCTGCAGGGCTTCCATCTGAGTGCTCTGATCAGTAGGTGCGATAAACACAATGAAATGTTAAAGTTCTGTCGACATAACAATCTTCGGGGTCTGGGGCTTCATGTCAAGGATTGCAATCTTGTCCTGCTGATGAATCTGGTGCATTGTTTTGAATTTGGTACCAAACATGTTGCCCTGGTAGCTGACAAGATACAAAAACTCATTGACAGAGGTGCCGCTCGTCATCTCCTCCGTGGAGATGAAGTGGTACTTCTTCTTGTCTTTCTCACTCATTTTGGGCAGCTGTGTTGTAGTGGAGCAGGATATGAGAACTTCTCTGGGTCCTGGCTGATCAGGGTACTTTTAATGTGGCACTGACCCACCCCACTGGCTCCAATCAACACCAGAGTCCTCCTCCTGAAGGCAGGGAGCCGAACAACTTCCTCATAGTAGCATTTAATTGGTCAAAACTTGAGCTGTGCTTGGCCTGGTACCTGTCTTTATACTTCTTCTGGAAGGGACTGCAGCTCGGGACTTCACTTGGAGCAGACTGAGTCGCACTTGCCACTCACCATTCCTGCAGCTGGGGATGAGGAATCAATCCTGCTGACTCATTAGAGGAACTTTTCACCAGCTCTTGCCACTAGCTACTGTCATCTTTATTGATGATCTGGATAATGTTCCCAGTAACAAGCTTCAGTCCTGCCTTCTTGCAAGGAATCAGATTGTCCTTTTTGGGGTCCTAGTCAACCTGTGCTCTCATAAACATCTATGGTGTACAAGGAAGATGATTTTGCTGGTTGAGAATTACTTTTAATGAGCTCATTCCTTTAGTTTCTTGCATCGCCTTCTGAAGCTGATTTTCCGAGTGATTAGTCACATTTCTGCCATTGATTTCTAGGGTATCATCCCCAATGTGAACGGAGATTTGTCTACGTATCATGCCACCATGAAGAATTCTTGCCACCATGCAGGACTGCTTTGCATTCATCTTCTGCGTGATTCCCTTGGGCTCTTCTCTGACCTTCTCAAACTGTATGAGTCACACCTTCTGTACCTCCTGCCCCTTCACCTGGGCAGAGCTACCTAGGGACAAGGAGACCCGTGATGCAGAGACTAGAAGGTAATTATAGTTTTTAAATGCAGTTTTATATTTAAAATATATCCAATAACTCATGGGTAATGATAAATATTCAATAACTCTTTGGGGGCTTTTTAAATGACACACATGTGTAATCAGCACAACTTGTATACAAATGGTAGCTGTTGACAAACAAACAGGATCTTTCCACTTCAGAAGGCTAAATATATTCCCCTTCTGTTTTCTCCACTTTACCCCACTCTTGAACTGGAGACCTGATTTCATAAGTTTTACTGAACAATTTTAACTAATGATGTTTGTACTAGTTATCTTTTGCTGCATAAAAAATTATCCCCAAAACTTAGTGGCTTAAAACCACAAACATTTTTTATCTTGCACATTTTTGGAGGGCCGGGAGTCCTTAGCTGGGAGGTTCTGGCTCCAGCTCTCATGCAAGCTGGTACCTAGGATGGTGGTTGCGTCTGTGGTCTTACCTGAAGGCTTGTTTGGACAGGAGGATCTGCTTCCAAGCTTACTCACATGGCTGTTGGTAGGAAGCCTTGGTTCCTCACCACATGGGCCCCTCCATAGGGCTGCTTGATATGTCCTCAAGACATGGCTTCCCCCTAACAGGTGATGAGGGAAAGAGAGAGAAAAGAGTAGAGTAGAGGAGAGAAGAGGAGAGAGAGAGAGAGAAGGAAGCTTCAATGACTTTTATGAGCCAGTCTTGGAAGTTACACACTGTCATGTCCCCTAATTCTGTTCATTAGAAGTGAGTCACTAAATCTAGCCCACTGTTAAGGGGAGGGGAATTAAGTACCATCTCTTGAATGGAAGAGGATCAAAGAATTCATGGACATATTCTAAACCCAGCACATTAATATATTATAAGCTAACATTCTTTAATAATTTCCTAATGAAAGATGATATGGAACCTAGTATACCTTGTACTAATAAGCCATGAACAGTGCAAGTAGGACCCCTGCTCCTGGTCCTGAGACACAGGGGGAACCCATGCTCTAGCACGCCTTTTTTAAAGTGGTCTAAAACCCCCTCTGGTGGCCAGGACTGGCTTGTGCTGGAAGTACCATTTGAATGAGGTGTCCGAGTCTGGACTAGGACCCATGTGGGCCCTGATCCCCATTTCTCCTTTCTGGAGACGTTCTCTCTTACTTTCTACCCTATGTACGGGGTCAGACAGAGCCTCTGATGAGCTACAAGGATTCCTTAGGTGCATCGATTGGACAGTAAACAAATACACAAATACTTCTCTGCACTTTGTTCTGAATCTTCATTAATAAATCACAGTCACTCATATGAACTAATTTGTAATACATTTTTTATTCAAATTGTTTCTATAGACACAGGCCCTGAAAAAAAATATTTGTCTGTCTAGGGCCCCATATGCCTTATGGACAGTGTGGTAAGCAACCTCTAAGATAGTTCCCCATGATCCCTACCTCTTTGTATTCATGCCTTTGCTCAATCCTCTCCCTTTGAGTGTGGTCTGGATTTACTGGTTCACTTCTAACAAATAGAATATGGAAGAAATGACGAAATATTATTTCTGAGGTTAGTTTATAAAAAGACTGCAGATTCCATCTTAGGTGTACTCTCTCTTACTTGCTGATTCATATTCTCTGTCTGTCTGTCTGTCTGTCTCTCTCTCTCTCCCTGTCTCTGTTTCTGTCTCTCTGTCGCTCTCTGTCATTCATTCCCTCAATTGGAACCCAAACAACATGTAAAGAAGTTCAGGTTATCCTGCTGGAAAGGTCACAAGGAAAAGAGAGGCCCTGGGAGATAAGAGGACACATGGAGGAGAATTGAAATGCCCCATCCACCAGCTAGCACTAACCACCAGCCATGTGTAGGCTTTTTTGGCAGTGGATCCTGTTGCTTCAGTCAAGCATTCAGATGACTGCAGCCCCAGATGCAACCTTATAAGAAACCCTGAGCCACAACTATCTAGCTAAGCTGCACCCACATTCCAGACCAGAAGAAATTGTGAGATAATAAATATTTGTAGTTTTAAGCCATTCCAAGGAAAAATTTTTTTCATTTATTTTTTTATGGTGACGTTGGTTAACAAAATCCAATAAGTTTCAGCTGTACACTTTAGCAATAAGGCATTTTTACACTGTGTTCACCTCCCATAGTTAAATTTCTTTCTGTCACCACATATTTGACCACCTTTACCCCGTCTACCTCCCCGCTCTTCCCCAAGAAAATTTTTTTAGACAAAATATCTCTAAGACCAACGATTAGGCCTATTTTCAAAGAAGTCAGTAAACACCACATCTGATCTATAAAAATAGATGAATAATTGTTTTATGAAGAAAAAATCTTGAGATATATTATAATCCTAAAACATAGTATACATAATATGCCAAGAATAGCAAGTAAATAGGTTTTATAAGTCTGGAGTAGGTTCTGAACATTTGTATTTTAATAAAACTTTATGGGTAAGTATGAAATGCATTGAGAACCATTGGCTTAGAAGATGCTAGATTTAAATTAAATAAGTAAGGTTTGTGACCAAGTAAACATTTACAATAACAACTGAGATTGTGTCTGATAATTTTATACTGCTGTTGTCTTACATCATCAGGTAGAGTACCACCATGACTGACAAATATAGTAAGACTCAACAGAAATTTCATAAGAGTTTTAGTCAATGTTTCCTCTGAATTTCAACATATTATGGAAAACGAGGGCACAAATCTCCAGGACTTCCCATAAAGCATATACTTTTAAAAATATTTATGTTTATAAATACCATTTTAATTATACAAATTTAACCCAGGGAAGACCAAAGATCTTTTCTGATTTGACAACTCTTCCCATGCAACTCATCAATAGTAACACATCAGATAAGCTGAATTATTTCTAGCATCTTTTTGTTCCTAAGACGAAAGAACAGATCTTTGTGAATTTCCAGGGGTCCTGTGTAAAATCTCAAAGATAGTTTTCAGTGCAAAAGAAATCCTGAAAGTTGAATTTTATTTCCTTGGATTTTTTCAATATTTAAGTTTAATTTTGGGAAGGCAAAAATAAAAAATGTCAGAGGAGATTTAGACACTTGATGAGATAGGATCACAGATGCCTGAGAAACAACACTGGTTACCTATTTAACTGAAGTGACGATAAAACATAAAAAGAAACATAGAAAGCCACATAATTGTAAAGAACTTAAGGGAGAAAACTTTGTTCTTTTAATTTTTTTCCTTCAAAAATTAAGAATGTAATAAAGCACAGAAAATTTTTCTGGAAAAAAGTCTTTGCTGTCTAGGCAGGTTAGACAGAAAGTAAAAAACAACCATTCATATTGTGGGCAAAGGCAATAAACAGTAAACTAAGGAGACAAGCACACAAATTCATCAAAATTGAACAAACTATGATAGGAACACATCACAAAGCTTTTCCCAAGATTCATGTATTAGAGACCAAGGCTAATGAAATCTACTTTCCAACTTTTGTCTTTCATTATTCTCTTTCATATTCTGGAATGAGCTAGCACTTAACTTGAGCATAGATGTCAGGGGACCCACAAAGTCAGAATTAATTTCATAACAATATTAAGATATTAATTATGTTAAACACGTAATGCATTCCTCATTGCTAATATCAAATGAATTGATAAATATTTTAAATTTTTTCGGTTTTAATTTATAATCCAGGCAAATATCAAAAGCTATCATTTACAGAAATCAAAGCTCTTTGGGATCTTCAATAAGTCCTAAGACTAAACGGGGGTGGGAGACCAAAATGTTTGTGAACTACAGCTTTTACTTTGTTACATTGTAAAACAAAAGTACAAACACGGTTGTATTTCTCTATCACTACTGATCCTCCGTGTAGTTGCAACCACTTATATTAATTCTAACTTTTTACTAAAGTAACTTCTATTCACAGAGAAGACAGGGGTGGATAGTTATGAACTGCCTATCTTTGACTTTTCAAAGTGGCAAAAATGAACATGTTCCCTGACAGACTCAAAGATAAAAGCCTTTCTGTAGCATATTAAAATAAGAAGCAAAAATATATTTACTTAAAAAAGATGCTTAGTAATCAGTGTTTTCATTTTCTACCTGACAAAAATCTTCTGGGCACCTAATGAGTATTCATTAATTAACCAAATTTAACATCAATCCAAGTTTTCAGTTTAAGATCATGGAAATTATCTTCAAGCGGATATACTATAAAACACAATTGTTGTTTAAATAAATTCATTGGAATAATGATTCATTTTAGTTAAACACAAGTATACATTTTTCATAATCTTAAACATAGAGTAGTAGCTGCTAATTTGATCAATAAACCTGCATAGATTTAAGAGGGAAAAACACCCCAAGAACTGTAGAATAAAATGAACACTTGTATTATGCTTAACATTGATAATCAGAGAAAACATAATTATTTTTATAAGACCAGTTATTAAACTAGTCTCATTTGCCAAAGATTTACCTTAAATGTGTGAACCTGGATTCTTTAAAAGTCTCTAAGTTAGTTTCTGAAAGAAGAGTCTTTTCAAGTCTAGCACACATAAGGTATTCGAAGTTTAAAATCCTCATTTTCTTGAAATTTTAAGAATATTTTATTTGTATAAATGCTTATTTCTCTATATATGCCAATTAGAACAGAGCTCTTTTAATTAAAGAGACTTTACAAAATAATTTGCTGATGTCTTCCAGAGATAGGAAAACATTACAGCCTCATACAATTCTACACTATTAACCCTAAGGCAAGAGCTGCAGACTAAAAAACCAGGTGCCTTGCCATCTCTTGCCCAACATTCATTCATTCATTTATTTATTCATTTATTCACAAAGCTCACCAAATGGTCAGATCATTAAGCCAAAACCCCAATCATTGCTGCCACTGATGGGCAATAACTTGGCTGCAAACAAACCAGAAATGACCATTTAACACACAGCTGGACAGGCAGTGTGGCCTGGCCTCAGCTGTCTGTTTTCCCTTATTTGACCCTTGAGAGGTGAAGGGTGATATGCAGTAAAATTTTCTTTTTCCTGCACTTTGGTTATTGACTGCTGCTGGAATAGCCCTTCTAAAATCCACACTTATCTTTTTGCATTCCTGCTCAAGAACCCACTGTGACTCCTTCCTTCCTGTTACCATGTGGATCCAGCTGATTATTTTCTCAGTTTCCACATCAGCCCATTGTCTGTCTATGCATTAAGACCATGGTGCTCATTATGTGGCACAATCATCACAAATGAGGCCAGGGGTGACCTCTGCTCTGATTCTTCATTATTAGATGAATTTTAGGGGTCATTGGGAATGTCAGTTTCCTGAGGGCAGAGGTTTTCCTTGTTTTTCTCACTGCTACATCCTGGCAAAGTGTCTGGCACACTGTAGAGACCTACTCCATATGTGTCAGGAGAATAATGAAATGACTCCTGAACCCTTAATTCAGTCCGGAGGAAACTGAGGAACAGAGAGGTGAAGTGGACTGCCTCAGGACCATGGGTTGAGTAAGCGGGAAACCAGGATTTTACCAAAATCCAGGATTTTACTGGATGCCAAGTGGAATCCATTTCTTTTCACAGCCCCTTTCTTCCTGCCTTTCCTGGCACCACTCAGACCCTTCAAGGAAGCACTCACTGTACAGCTGTCAGCTCCTTAGGGCAGGCCTCAGCTTTGGAAAGCCACTTCCCTGAGGTCATGCCCTGTCTGGGCCAGCCCATGTGGTGACTGAGCTGGGCAGTGGTACAAAGCCTGGCATTTCTTCTCAACAGGTAATGTTCTGATGGGCAATCAGTGCTTGTTCCAAAACTGCCTCCAAGGCTTTGCGGGGCCTGCATCACAGGTCACCTGCTTCCACCTACTTCCCTGCACAGGAATCAATCCCAAATAAAACATCTTATACTCCAAACCCATCTCAAATTCTGCATTCAGAGAACCTACCTTGTGACATAGATGTCCAGCAAAGGCCCAAATAAAATGCCCCAGTGATCCCAGGGTCCTTAACACTCATCTACCAGGAATTGCACCAGTTTGGGGAAAGCATCTGAGTGGAATGGCTACCTTCTTTATCAGCTGATAAAGATATCTAACTAGTTGAGTCAATAAAACTCATTTGAGAAAACTGGAGGGCTTGGCTTAAGGTGAAAGGTGCAGAAAATGAGCGTGTGAACTTTGCTGGCACTATGTTCTGTGAAACTCAGCTTGGCAAACCACACAAGTGGGATGGAGCATGAAAACGCAGGGCTGGCTTTTATTTAGAACATATTTCCACCTGGTTCTGAGGGAATAAAAAAGCCAAAAAGCTCAAGAGAACAGCAGAGAGGCTGCATTTTTGGATCTGGGAAATCGGTCTTCCGGGAGCTCCTGAAACATGTGACAAGCAGTGTAAAAAATCATGTCAAACAGATTCTAGCTTAAGAAAAACTCAATAACGAAGAGTAGGAAGTGATGGTACTTAGCACTTGAATAATCTCTCTGACACAAGAGTGAGTAATATTGCTGAATTGGGAGCTGAAAAGATCAAACCTGTCAAGAAACACTAGAGCATTACCCTGAACAGATGGAGGAAACAGCCTCAGAGACTCTGGCCCAAACCTCAGTGTGTTAGGAGAGGAGTTTGGTGGCCTCTTTTATAATTGTGTGCTAATTTCTAGTCATTACTACATCATGCTCTGAGATTATGGCCATTATAAGTTTTTAAAAAATAATTTTAGGGTTTCTTGAAGTTCAGTAATTGAGCAGTACACATCTTTTTTATTCAGACAAGGCTGTGAGGTGAATTTGACCATCAGTGACTTCCCCATTTGAATAAGCACCCGACGATGGCCCTATGGGGGAAAAGAAACAATCTCATAGATACAGAGAACAGATTTGTGACTGCCAGAGGTGGGCGCTGGGTGAAGGGACTCAAATAAATAAGTCATGGGGATGTAATGTATAGTATGGTAACTATGGTTAATAATACTGTGTTGCATATTTGAAAGTTGCTAAGAGTGTAAATCTTAAAAGTTTTTATCACAAGAAAAAACTCTATAACTATGTGAGGTGATAAATGTTAACTAGATTTATTATGGTGATTGTTTCACAAATATCAAATTACTATGTTATATACCTGAAACTAACATAAAGTATGGCAATTATACCCCAATAAAAAAAAAGCAAAAAAAAAAGATTAACCTTGGGTAGCAGAGTCAAGATCTAATAGGAATGTTCAATATTGTACCTGTAGCCACTCATACTCACTGTAAGAGAGAACTCCCAAGGCCATGAGAGTATCTTTTATAGGGTCCAGGGGTGGGACAATAGGTAGACCATGTGTCCACTTCCTCTTTCCATTCATTATCCACTAAACTTAATTTATAGGCCCATTTTAGTTTTTAATGTCTGGTGGGAAGACTGCTAAACTTGATCCAACCATATGGATAAGTTGGCAAGGTTCAACTGGCTGTGTTCTGTTCCTTTAGCTAAAAGGTTTGGTCTCTGGTATGTGGAACACAGAAATTCATGACTGTTATATTTTTTATGTTTATCATGCTCTTGATCAATAAAAAGGGTTTTCTTCATGTTTTTTACAATTTATTTTATTTTGAAATTATATTGCAACTGCTGTTTTCTCTGTCTTTACTTTTCTCATACATTTTTACTCATTCAAAAGAATCTTTCTGAATCATTTTGATTTAGACATCATTTTGGTTGGGTTTTGAATTTTTACTCAATCTACATGCCCTTGTCATTTAATGTATGGAATTTAATCTATTAATATTTATGTCAGAATTGAAATTTTGTGTTATTGTATGTTTTCAGTATTTTTTATGCATCCTTGGTGTTACCTTAGTGGTCTACCTTTTGTTATGGAATAATTTCTCATTCTTTTTTAAGTAATTTGGAAGTTCTGTTTTCTGTTTTTAATTCAACTTGTGGTTACCTTTAGTTTTTTTTAAACTTAATTGAACTTACATTTATTTAATCATCAGCAACAAAAATAAAAGAATATCTATTCATTCTTTCTCTCCTTTATGAAGGAGTGTGAACACTCCTGGGATCACACAGCCAGGAGTTTGGACACTCTGAGCAACGGTCACACAAGCTGGAGTGTAGGCACACTTGAGGTAGCACAAACTGGGATGTAGACCCCTATGAGTGACACAGAGTGCAATTCAGAAATGCTGACATAAGAAAGACTGGGTATAGACACTCCTGGTATCAGACTATGGTGTGAACATTTCTAGGGTCACATGGACTGAGGTGTGGACATTCTTCAGGTCACCAAGACTAGAATATGGACATTCCTTGGGTACACACATACTGGGGTATAGATACTTCCTAGGTGATACAAACTGGAGTTGGACACCTGTGGATCACACAGACTGGGGTGTGGAGACTCCTTGGCTCACACAGTCAGGTATGGATCATGGAACTGTCCATACTCCAGTCTGTGACTCCACTATAATCCACATTTATTTCTGTAAACGGTTTTGTTCACATTGCAACTCTCACCCCATTATATCTGACGGTAGTCTGTAGGTCACTAGTAGTGACCACTTTGAAGTCCTTATTAGTTCAGTAATTTTCATCCTCAATATTCGAGCTCAGACTAGAAAGCCACTAATGCTGGAGTATTTACCATATTCCAGCCAAAGGGGCATGGAAATTGAGACTTAATAGAGGTCTAGGTTTAAGGTCAGAAAATAGGGTATGGATGATGGACTAGTTTGGTTAACACATGCCAGGGTCAGTGCTCTAAAATGGGAGACTGTTAATGGTGAAATTACTAACAAAAACCCTTGTTTAAGGTCAGGCCAGAGGGACATTAACACTGGTAGCCCTATCAGAGGCTCCAGTGGAAGGCAATACCACCAGAGAGAAATTGACAGTAGAAGAATTAACAGGTATTGTGGTTCAGTCAGATAAGAGGGGCACTGATGGTAGAAGAGTTAATGCACAGGGTTCAATAACAGACTAGAAAATCACTGATGGTGGAATAAAGAGACTGATATTTAAGGTTAGATAAGAGGGGCCAGGGTTTTTAATTAGTTAAATATTATTTTGTTTGAATATCTAGACAGAGAGGTGTTGATACATGAAGAGTTAGCAAATGCTTGAACTCAGACTAGAGAGGCATTCATGGCATAAGAGTTACAGAGGTCCTGGTTTGGGGTCAGATCAGAGAAACAGAGATGGGGCCATTCAAATAAATATCAAATAAATATAAATATATTCAAATAAATATAATTTGAGATCAGTCAGGAAGGGAATAGGTTCTAGATAAAACAGAGCCTGGGGTTTGAGGTTAGATTCTAGGGGCACTGATGTTGGAAGAGATAACTGTACAAATTCAATGACAGACCCACAGGGCACTGGTGACAGCAATTATCAGAGAATCAGGTTTGAGGTTAAACCAGGGGGTAGTTGATGGTGGTATAGTTAACAGAGAACTGGGTTTGTGGACAGGACTAGAGTGGAAGAATAGGAATATTTTGAAAGAGTTAAATGGCTGTGTTGGATAATTAGACCAGTAGATCTTTGAATGTGGAAAAGTAAACAGGTTCTGGTTAAGAATCAAATAGATGAGAGAGCAAGGATAGTGGAAAAGCTTTGATTAGGAACAAGGATGACATTGAAGGTGGAATGACAATAAAAGAGACCCTGTTTGGGAAGAGACCAAAAGGACATCGATATTGTAGTTGTTAATAGTGGATCAGGTCTGAGGTCAGACAAGTGGAGCATTGTGATGTAAGAGTTAAAGTGACCTGAGTTCAGAGTTATATGAGAGAGGATTGAAGTTTGAATAGTTAAAAAGAATCCCAAGTGCAACCAGTGCAGCATTCTTAGATGAAGAATTAACAGAGGTCTGGGTTTGATTTGAGATCAGAGGGGCCTTTCAGTTAGAATATGAAATGAAAGCCTGGGTTAAAGATCATGCCGAAAGAGCAAGAGACCCCTTGTTTTTAAGGTAGACCAGAAAGAGGCTGATGGTAGAATTGTTAATAGAGGAGGTCAAAGCAAAGATGTACAGATCTTGGAATAGTACAAAATCAGATCAGGGAGTCTCAATGTCAGAATTGTTAACAGAAGTCTCTAATCAAGATCACACCAGAGGCCCAATGATGGTGGACAGTTTATAGAGGTCTGGGTTTGAGGTCATGGCAGAAGGGTACCAGCAGTGGACTAGCTAATAAAAGCTCTGGGTTTCAGTTGGATAATGAGGCTGTCATGTTGAATTAGTCAAGAGATGCCCATTTGAGAATACAGATCAAAGAGGGTCTTGATGGAGTAAAAGCTAACAAAGTCTGGATTTGATGTCAGACCAGAGATACCACAATGATTCTAGAGTTCAAGAAGGCTTAGTAAGAGCAGAAAGCTGGTGATGGTGGACTATTAACCAGAGGTCCAGAATCAAGGTTGGACCAAAGAATAGTCAGCAGAATTTTAGTTTCAAATAAGACCAGAGGGATATTAATGGTGGAATAGTTTGCAGAAGCTCGAGTTCAAGGTCAGAACAGAATGGAAGTGATGATGTAATAGTTAACAGGCACATGAATCTGAGGTCTGCACAGAGGGGATCAATGCTACAAGTATTATCAGAGTCCTAGGTTCAAAATCAGATCAAAGGGGCAATTATAGAGGAGTAGTAAATAGAAACCAGGGTTGAAGGTAAGATCATAAGGGTATAGATAGTGGAATAGTTTGCTGAGATCAGGCCAGAAAAGCATCAAGTGTAGAAATGTTAACAGAGGCTCAAGTTCAAATTTCAAACCTGATGAGCATTGATAATGAGTTAACCAATGCCTGGATTCAAGGACAAAGTGTTATTAATGGTGGAATCGTAAGTAGAGTCCAAGGTTGAAGTTTAGACCACCATGACATTGATAGCGGAAGAGTTAAAAAAAATTCAGGTTTAAAGTAAAACCACAGGTCTTAATGGTGGAAGCACTATCAGAGGCCCAGATTTGAGGGTGACCAGATGGTGGTAGAGTTAAAAGTACCTGGGTTTGAGGTCACACTAGCATGGAATTGGTGGAGGAAATGTTAAGAGATGAGCAGATTTGAAGTTAGACCAAAGAGACAGTAATGATAGAACAGCCAGTTAACAGAGGCTTAGGCTTAAGTTTGGACCACATGGGCATTAATGGTACAACTGTTAATATAGAAGTGCAGATTAGAATTGACACCATAAGGGCACTGATGGTTTAAAGAAATTAATAAAGGTCCAGATTCAAGGTCAGGACTGAGGGTTCTCAAGGGTAGAATGGAGCAAAAGGGCAATTAACAGAATCCCAAGTTCAAGATCAGATCAAAAGACAATAGCTGGTAGAATATTATACAGAAGCTTTGGTTTGAGAATTGGCCAATAGCACACTGATGGGTAATAATTAAGAAAGGCCCAACTTCAAGCTCAGACCAGAGGCTCTTGATGAAGTAGTTAAAAACACAGGTTCAAAGTCAAAGGGCATTAAACAGTTAATGGAGGCCTGGACTTGAGGCAAAAACAGAGTGGCATTGCTAGTGGAATGGTTAAGAGTTCCAGATCTGATGTTAAACCAGAGGCATGGTGATAATGGGAAAGTTAACAGAGGGCCAAGTTTGATCAATAAGATTATTATCTTTTAATTATTTGCTTGTTATTTATTTTCCCTTACATTGTAAATCAAGAAAAGGCATAAGGAAGATGAATTTAAAGCAGAATGTCAACTCTGCCACTTTAAAATTGCACGAGGAAACTTCCAAAGTCATGTATAACACCATCCGTGATCAGCCATCTTGAATTGACTCAATAAAGAACATAGAGTGTGAAGAAAAGGAGAAAATATTGAAGAAAAATGAGGTTCCCCCAAATGATCTTGCTCATCCACCGACCTTCAATGAAAGTGAGTATCTTTTTGGTGTGGCATACTGTGCAGAAAATAGTTAACAGAGCACACCTGAAGCACTCTCCTTGGAAAAGCCTGCTTCAAGGTTGGCCCTTGGCTGGCATCTAGAAACTTAGACTTTGGAAGGGTTCTTATCACTTTCTAAATAAGGTGGGCTCACTGTGCCTAAACTGCTCATATGAACATTATGGTTTATGCTGAATACCTGCTTCCCTTCTGAGAGTCTAAAAGTTGGGTACATGACCAACAGGGGTTGTCTACATGGCCAGTCCACAGTAAAAACCCTGGGTGCTGAGTCTCTAATGAGTTTCCCTGGCTGGCAATGTTTTGCACATGTTGTCACAACCCAGGACTGGAGGAATTGTATGTTGTGAGACTACTGTGAGAGGATTCATGGAAGCTTATGCCTGGTCTCTCCTGGACTTCACCCCATGCAACTTTTCCCTTTGTGATTGATCTCTGTATCTTTTTACTGCAAGAAAACATAGCTGTGTATACCATCATATGCTGAGACTGACAGTCTTTCTGGCAAATCATTGAGTCTGGGTCGATCTGAGGACTTCCAACACACATACATACATGATTTTGATCATGAACAGTCCAGCTCTCAGATGTCCCTATCTCAACACCATTTACCTTAAGGTCTGTCAATTTACCTTAAGGTCTATCAGTTGGAAGTACAGTAAGCCATCACTTAATGTCATCAAAAGTTCTGTGACTTTAAGTGAAAGGACACATAATGAAACCAATTTTATCACAGGCTAATTGATATAAAAAAAGATAAGTTCTACAGCATTTCATCAGTGCTATATTCGAGGACCTGCTGTTCTAGGAAGAAATGCTTCTGGCTGCAAGTAACCACACTGTCAAATAACAGAAGCTTGAACAAGACTGCTGGTGTTAGCTCAACAACGTTGGGCCAGGCTGGAGTCTCTGTGACTCTGTGTACTCTGAGGTCTCAAGGTGGTAGCCACATTTCCCACTGATGCCTCTGGACGTGGCAGCCCATGGAGGTGAAGGGAAAGGAGCAGCTAGAGGAAGAGGCTCTTTGACATTTCTGGCAACTTTGGTATTTCTTGGTGATTCAGGTCATTGACAAGGGACTTTGGTTATCCGCATCATATTCCAATTTTCTCTCCTCACTCAGCACTCCCCTCAAATACTGAATATCACTTGGTGGTCTCTGAGCTGTTCAAGGCCTTAACTTTGGGCTCTGGGTGGGCATGGAAGAAGCTATAGATGATCTGGGGTTCCTCTGGGGATGGAGTAAACCATCACTCCCTCCACCCCCCAGAAGGAGCCACTAGCTAAGTCTTAGGGGTCCATGGTTGCTCCCACACCAGCGTGCACTCTAAGTCCTCAACACCTCTGCTCCCTGCTTGTGGGCAACCACCTGAACTGTTGCTCAGACAGGTGTGAGGTACAGGCAGCAGCTGAGGCGGCAGAGCCCTACATCATAGGATGAAACCCTGTGGTAGAAGCCAACATTTGCCACCCCAACTCCTCCACTGCCCCCACCCTGGCACGAGTCCCCATCATGCTCACATGAACTACTGCAGGGTCTCCTGACTGGTCCCCCACTTCTGCTTTTGCTTCCCAGACTGTTCTCTTCACAGTGCCTAGAGGGATACTCGTACAATCAAGTCAGATCATATCCCTCTTCTGCTCACAACTGTCCAGTGGCTCACCTCTCTCAGACAAAAAGCCCAAGTCTTCACTGTGGCCCACAAAGCCCTCCAGGATCAGGCCTGGCCAACCTCATCCCCCATACCAGCCTCTATAAACATCCTTCTAGCACACTCCAGCCTCATTGCCTTTACACTGCCTTTTCTTTCTGCCTAGAATGTTCTTGCTCCTCACATACTATGTATGGCTCCTTCTTCCACTTCACTTAGGTCTTTAAATTTCACTGTAGGAATATCTTAGCTGACTTATTATGTTTTTGTCTTATTATCCACCTGCTTCCACTAGAATGCAAACCCTGGAGGGTAGTGCTTAGAATAGTTCCTGGCACACAGTAGGTCCTTAGTAATGTCTGTCCAATGCATGACTGTAAAACACTTAAAGTGGTGCCTATGACATGGTAGACATTCAGTAAATGGCTGTTGAATGAGTGAATAAGTCAATGCATGCATGAATGAGTACATAAGTGAATCCCATCCCATCCTGAGGCCTAGAGCTGCTCTCTCCCTCATGCTGCCCCCAGCAGTCCTGGGAGCCAGCCATCGGCACAATCACAGGAACTTTATTTACAAACACAAAGCTGGAGCATGGGCCAGGTGGGAAGGTGGACATGGCAGGGGCTGGGAGGCTCCTACTTCTGCTCCCGCCTCCAGACGATGACCATGCCGCTGGCATCACTGGAAGCCAGCAGGCTCTCATCACAGTTGAAGCTGACATCCAGCACAGGGGCACTGTGGCCCTGCAGCTTGTTGACAGCAGCCTTGGCTGCCCGCTCCACATCAAAGAAGTGTACGCACATGTCCTCGCTGCCCGTCACTGCCCAGGTGAGAGAGAGAGGCCATCAGGAGTTGTCAGAGAAGATGGTAAGGTGTCCTGGATATGAATTCTCTGAGGTGACTCAGGTGTTGAGGGATTTATGTCCAAAGTGTGAGATCCCAGTGAGCCTTGGGTGGGCCTGGGGAGCCATCCCTAGATGAGAGGCCACCTAGAAATTTTGGTCCTGTGTCCAGAGTGTGAGGTCTTTGAGCTCTTTGAAGAGAAAGGGAGGTTCTGTGTCTCATGTTGTGAGGTTTATGGGCTGGTTGTGGCTCTGTGTTCAAAGTGGGGGGTTGTGTGAGTGTGAGAGGTCTCAAGGCCCAGGCAGTCAGGGCATCAGAGTGCTGTGATGACTGAGCCAGATCAGCATCAGCCCTGGTGTTGCCCCGCTCCACAGCAGCTTGGACACCCCAACCCTATGGGACTCACCCACACAGGCCCCCTGGCGGAAGGACATGAGGGGGCAGAAGATGCTGCGCACGGGATGTGAGTTCTGCTCGATGGGGAAGGTTCTTTTCAGCTGCAGGGTCCCCTCGTTGTCCACCACCCTGAGAGGAGGATAAGAGCAGGTTGGGGTACAGTCTCAGCCCCAGAGAGGGACAAATGGTATGCTAGCCTGTGTCCCCACCCCTGCACTTGGGTTTTTTTCAAAGTTCATGAAATCCTATTTGGAGACAACTGCATAAACCTGTAAAGCGTGGGCTGGTGTGTGGTTAGTGACAGTTTGGAAACTGCATCTGTTGATATAAATGGGGAACCTCTGCAGTGTAATTCACTAGTTTCTCTTCGTAAAGGTCGCTAAGAGATCCTGGCATTCAGATTGGCATAGAGGAAATGACTGACCACACTAAGGTACCCCTACACTGTGGATACCACACGGCCAAAAGAATGAACCAAAGCTTTTGCAGGTGACTTGTGGCATAAACACAGGCATTATCTGACGAGAAAAGCAAGATGTGGAAAAGGATGTAGAAGGAGCTCACTTCTGTAAAACAATGACCCTCCTCAGAAATGTGTGCGTGTGTGTGCCTGCTGAGGACTATGGGAGAGGGAACAAAGTATGGAAAGGTACATACAAAGTTGTTAACATGTTTAACTGTGACAGGGAAAAGTCAAGGTAGCAGTAGTGAGGAGGAGAGGAGGGAGGGGATGGGGTAAACAGGCAAAAAACTTAGTACACTTAAAAATTATAAGTTTGTATGTATAAATTTTTTAAAAGAAAAAGAAAAATAAAATAGTAAAATAGCAAGCATCTTGCTGGACAGTCGTTTTCAGGCCTGGCTAGATGTCACTTGGGGAATTTTTCAGTATGCCAATGCCCAGCCTGCCTCAGAGCTTCTGAAATCTTTGGCCTGGAATGGGGCCTGGCCATGACTTCTGAAGCCCTTCAGGTCATTCCAGCATATGGCCCAAGCTGAAAAAGAACTATGTTTGGGTAACATGACATATGTGAGTGGGAACAATAAACTCCCTACCTCAGAAAAAAAAAAAGGAGGGAAAAGAGGCCACTGCTCTAATGGAGCTCTAGTTTATTTTATGCCTCAGTTTGCTGATCTGTAAAATGGACACAATAACAGCACCCACCTCACAGGGTTATGAGGATCAAATGAGGTGATATATATGAGGTGCACTGAACAGGGCTTTGCCCCAGCAACAGCTAGCAACCTAAATGCTAGCTACTGCTATTACTAGTACTATTACTATAATTGCTAGTAATATTACTATTAATGCTAGTAATAGCAGTTGCTAGCACTTAGATCATCATTAAATAATGATCATGATGAGGTGGACAAGGAGAAGGAGGAAGAGAAGACCAGTTCTCTCCATTCAGTGAGGTAGCAAGCCCTCCATCTCCATGCAGCCAGACAAGGGAGACCCACCTGTAGAGCAGTAGCTTGTTGAGGCAGGTGTTGATGAGGAGCGAAGGGTCCCGGGCCTCACGGCTGACCCAGGAGCGGGCAGAGATGCTGGTCACAGGGCTACCCTCATGCACCACCAGACGCTTGGCTTTGGTCAACTTCCCTGTGACAACAGAGGGGGGAGGAGGCAAAAGTAAAAATGAAGGTTGTGCACCAAGAGAGCGTGAGTGCTAGCACACACATGCAGGCCTAGGGCCTGCCTACCTGTGGCCATGTCGAAGAGGAAAGAGAAAACACTGCCGCGGTCATCGCCTGCCCAGAGAAGCCGGCCAGGGGCATCAAAGGACAGAGCAAGGACGCGGCCTGTCAGCTTGCTGGAGCCGCCCTTCACTTTCTTGCCTGTGGAGATGTTCATGACATGCACGTTGTGCTTGGCATTCCCCACCTATGGGTGAGAACAGCATACCATGATCCTGTTCCCACCCAGCCAGTCCCTCCTTGAGTCTGACTACGGTGGGGCTGCTGTTGATGGGACCAGCTGCTTCCTACTGGAGTCTAATCATAGCGGGGCAGTGGTAAGTAGACTAGAGGTGACCCAGGCCTCTAATCCTCCTGAACCAGGCTCTTGCAATCTGAACAGAGTAGACAGTTACTCTGGGGACCAAGAGGGTCACAGACCCATAGTGTTGCCTCTTGGCCAGCGCCCCCTGTGGTCAGCAAAGCACAGGGCCATCCCAGACCCATGAAAATAGTTCATCTGCTCCCTGACTGGTCCTTCCTGGAGCCTTGACTACACTAGGGTGGCTGCTGCTGCTGCTGCTGCTGCTGCAACTGAAAGGACTCCAGAGCACAGGCTCACTTGGCCAGTTCCCTCTACTCCCTTCTCAGGGCCAGGCCAGACATTTCTTTCCTTCCCCCTCTTCCCACTGCCCTCTGACTCTCTATCCCGGAGTCCCGGGGTCAGACCACAGTGAAGCTGCCACTGAGATGAGACGAGGTTTCCAGCTAGTTAATCCTGCTATCCACAACCAGCAACTCCTGCAATTAGAAAACTGTAGGACTACTGCTGATGGGACCGAAGGGGTGCCAGACCTGTGACTCCAACCCAGGCCACAGTGGAGCCATCCCAGACCAATAAATGCAACCCCCATTCTGACTCATCTCCCTCTGAGTCTGACCACCAGGGCACTGCTGTGATGGACTAGAGTGTCCCCCCTGATACTGATGCCCTGCAGCAGCCCTTCTGGCTTGGCATTCCCGCCCTCAGAGAGCGGGTGCCCTTGAGCCTGACCACAGTGAGGTTGTTGTTGACTGGCTGGAAGGTGCAGCAGAGTAATTCGGCGCCATCAGGGTCAGGGATCTCCCGGATGCAGCGGCCGTCATCAGAGGCCCAGATGCGCATGGTAGCATCGAGTGAGGTGGACACGAGGATGTCATTGGAGAGGGACCAGGCGAAGTCAGAGACACCACGGGTGTGGCCCCGCAGCACACGGAGCACGGTGGGTGGGGCAGGCACCAGCTGGCACAGTGAGATGCTGCCATCGAGTGAACAGCAGGCCAGGCGGTGCCGGTCGTCATTGGCGAAGTGCACCCTTGGTACTGCAATGCCAAGGAGCCACTTTTGGGTGTCAGCACACTCACCAGGTGCTTTCATTTATAAAAAGTTCTCATATGGGAGCTGGAGGCTGGGATCCACTGCACTAGGCACAGTGGCCTCAGCAAGAAGCTTTCCTTGACTAAGGAAGGGAGATGGAACCCCAGAAAGCCCTCTGCCAAAAGCTCCCTACATCTTAACAGGTATTTTATGGACTGCAAAAGACTTCTATAATGTGAAAAGACTCCTACATCTTAGCAAGCACTTTACAATTACCAAGGTCTTGGCAGTCTGCAAAACCCACTCTGTCCTTTGCAAGGGAATTTCTCTGTAGCAAAGGCTTCGAACTCATTCAAGCTACTCACAACCCCAGAAGCCTTCTGCAAAGGGCTCTTTTAAGCTGCTGAGCCCCTTTATGGTAGACAAAATACCTGAGATTTTACAGGCCACTTTGCAGAGGGCTTTAGATTTGTAAAAAGTTTTGTGGATGGCAATTCCACCTTCAGAGGTGGGCTGGAGACTTTACATTCCAGAAAAGGATGCACTGTGTGGTTGTCACAGTTTGGGCAAATGTGTGGTGATGGGACCTGCCATCGACTGGCTCACCTGCCTCATCCACGTGCTGGTCAAAAACATGGTACATGCCCGCAAAGGCATAGTTCTCACTCAGCGATGTGTCCCCAGCCATGGCTCGACTTGCTTCTGCCGCAGATGTGGGCACCACGCTGCCAGGGGGCCTGGGCCCCAATAGGAGTGGGTGGGAGGGGTTAAGAAGAGGTAGATACTAGCATTCAGCCCATGATTACCCCATGTCTCCTCTCCTCCTCACAAAGCCCCAGCCCTCAGCTGCCCATGGTGTATACCTGTCCTCATAGACTGCACGGTTCATCTGTGCCTGCAACTGGTACGAGCCTCGGCTAACAGAACGGCGGTGTCCACGGGCCCCCAGGGCCCGAGGATCATCCTCAAAGTCCTGCAAACAGAGGGTCTGGGTGAGTGCATCCTGAAAACAGCCCTCAAGAATCTGTGAGGTCTGGAGCCTTCAAAATATATCCAGAACCAGATCTCTTCTCACCCCGTCCAGTGGCACCACTATCACCTGTACTGTGGTGGCCTCTGCACTAGTTTCCCTGCTCCTGCCCCTGCCCAGCTCAGTAGATACTCAATAAATGTTCCCTGAACAAAGAATGAATCCCATCCACAGAAAACCATTCAGCTCAGTCATTTGCTTCATTCAAGTATCAGCTCAATTTTTGTCTCTTCAGAGGCCTTCCCTCATGATTCCCATCCAAAATAGCTTCCTTCTGTCCCCCACACCAGTCTTATTTTAGCCTCCTAGTCTGCTTTATTTTTTGGTCTTAGTACACCTCACTATAAGCCATGGAAATTATTGACGTGTTTATCTGGTTTGCTATGTTTATTGACCTATTTATTTCATTTATTGCCTATTTATCAACCTGTGTATATTGTTTATTGTCTGCTTATTGACTTAAATATTTTCTCTTTTTGCCCTCTGCTCATCCTAAGAACCTGCAACAATGCCTTACACATAGCAAGTACTTGATAAGTCTGTTGAGTGAATGTACACGAAGGCAGGTGATATGTATGGCAGGCTGTGTGGAGGGAGCTCACCTCCATGCGATCAAGGGTGGTGCGGCTGCTGCGGACGATGCTGTTGCTATAGGCACGAGCACTGCCTGGCTCTGACAGGGGCCCGTAGCGCTGGCCCAACAGCTGTCCACGCAGCCTCAGGTACTGCCGACGCAGTGCTGGCGGGTGCCCAGCCTTAGCATTCTCTCGCAGTAGCTGGCTGCGCCGTCGAATATATTGTGTCCGAAACTGTGGAAACGTTGGTGTGCGGTAGGCGTTGTACCTGCGATGGCAGTAAGCAGGCGAGCAGCAGGCACAGGACAGAGGGAATCAATCAGCTCAGGGGACAGGGGAAGGAGAAGGTGTGTGGCAGTGAGGGGTCAGGATGGCAAGTAATCCGCAGTGGTGATGGGAGTCTCTCTGGTGCTGTGATAAGGGTGAATCTACAGTAATAATGGGCATGGAGATGAGGTCGGTGTAGCAACAATGGTGACAGTTTGCAGCTTTGTGGAAGTTGGATGAGGTGACAATAGTAGGGGTTAGTGTGACATGGTGATGGGGGATAGTGTGGAGCAATGATGGGAGTGAGTATGAAATGGTGATGGGTCAGACTGGGGAAATGATGGTGGTAAGAGAAGTCTAGCGGGCAGTGGTGAAGAATAGGTCAACAGCCTGAGCTCCATCAACCCCTGCCAAAGGCTCTAGTGACACAGCCTCTTTGCGCATGCCCACATCTAATTGTACTTTCCCAGCATGCTCTGTAAGACCTTCTCGGGCCAGCCCTTCTCACTGCGGGCAAGCCCCCACACCCTGCTACTGCGCATGCTCACCTATGGCTTGCCCACTCAGCTGCATAAGGCAAGTTCTCCGCCCATCCTCACTTATCACCATTGAACATGCATCACAGTAACTTCAACTTCCACAGGTTCCGACCCCACGCCTCACCTCGCGTCTACTGCTAAGACTTGCTGCCACACCGCGGCCATTCCCCGGCCTCCTCTTCCGGCGTGTTCGCCCACGGGCGCCTGCAGGACAAGGGCCTAGAATGTCAGCGTCTCAAGCGAAGGGATCTAGTTTCGCCCCTTCTGCCAGAAAATCGTTGCCATAGACACTGAGTCCCTCCACGCCAGAATGTCGTGAAACCCCATCCGGCTGTTACTATGGATATCGCCCCAGCCCTGCCAGCGAGCGCCGGGACGACTCAAAGCAGCGATTCAGACCTGACCCCGCCTCTCCCACGTCGCCATAGCAACGCTCCTCCCCTGCCTAGCAATCTTTGGCCTTCCTCACCCATCTTGCCCCCCACCGCTCCCTGCCTTCCCTTTTTGGGTCCAAGAGCAGGGCCCGGGATCAGGGACCACCTCCGGGGCAGCCCTGAGACCAGTGTGGCCCTTTCCTTCTGTCTCTCTTCTCCCTTTCTCTGGCTCCAAGCAAGATGTCCGCCTGCTGCCAGGAAGAGCTGCCAAGCGCAGAGCGAATGGATAGAAATCTTCCCCAGAGCGTGGGAGAACCACGCAGGCGTAGTAAGGGACAGTAACTTCCGGCGCAAGGACGGAGGCTTCACCGCCCTCCAATCCTAAATGGCACTTTTTGTATACATGAGAATAATGTCCAAGGACAATAGGGATAGGGGCAGTTATGCAAATCACTCATTAAAAATCAGAAATACGACTTCCAAAAAAAAAAAGCCCATGATTTTATTTTAAAAGAGTGGTATCAGCTTATTGTTAGCAGCACAATCTTGGCCAAGCAAGCTTTGAAGCACAAAATAAAACATAATTACACATACAGAGGGCCCTAGAAAGTTCTTAAATTCTTAAAGTGACTGATGGGCCTCCGAGCATCCCTGGATTGAAAAAAGTCCATTCTGTGGGAAGAGTGCAGGTAGGATGGGGAGGGATTTGGGCTTGGTGCTCCCAGGAAGCTTGTTCTGGACATGAGTCTGGAAAGGCGTAAGACATAGTTAGACACAAAAAGCTTTGGGGGTGTGGACCCCAGGAGCCTATCTGAATCATCTGTATTTCAACTTCAAAAGGAAGCTTCATCTCTATTCATCTTAACGTGATCAGGATATACAATTTGCAAAGGTGAAATACAAGGTTTAATGGCTTCCTACTAAACCAATTAACTAACACAATTCTCAAAACTCATTTTTCACACTTTTTATGACAAATACTATAATCTAAACAATGTTCTAAAGCTACCTGAAAGGAGATACATCTAAAAACTAAACTATCTGTATCTTTCCAGGATATTACATATCCTTTTATTTCGTGATTGCTGAAGAATAAACTATTTAACTGCACAAATGCATAACCACTAACATTTATTGGGCAATGTGCTTGACACTGTTCAAGGTGCATTACATGAATTAATCCATTTAATCCTAATAACTGAATGTTGTGGGTCCTATTACTGTCCCCATTTTACAGATGAAATCTGAAGCCCAGGGTGACATTTTATTGAACTTGTCCCCTATTTGTGATCAGCATTTGGGTTCCTCCCCACCACATTCATTTTGCCATAAAGGATCAATGCCTTTCCCATTCACCTTGATCCTCCCTGTACAAAACCCCTCCCCTTCATCCCACCGCTCAGCTTCCAAAGAAACATGGTGGGAAAAAAATCACAAGAAGTCAGAAATGCCAGGGAGATTTACTGTCTCACTGCTGAAATAGATTATTTTGTTGTTTTTACAATATTCATGTTAAATTTTCAAAAAATTATTTTTAAAACTTCATTCCTATAAGGCTACTAGTTAAAATAACCTAATGATAGGGTTATTATAAGTATAAATGCATAGGAATTGTTCATAACTCCTGTTGGGTGAATGTTTGCTATTATTATGAGAGGTAATACAGTTCTTTTCAGAAGGCAGTATAATTTGGCTACTGCCACAGGCTCTGCTAACTAGGATCTATGTGTTCTTGGGCAAGTCACTTAACTGTTTGTGACTTAGTCTCCTCATCTAAAAACACCACCTCATAGGGTTATTGTGAGGACTAAATTAGTTAATACTTGTAAAACTTAGACTAGCATCTGGGACGAGAAAATAGCCACTAAATGTTCACTACTGTTAGTTGTTTTAAAAACTTCTCCCAATAACAGATCCATCTGCCAGAGGTTAGATCTGGTACAGAAATAATGTGAATTAGAATGACCATAACCACTTCTTGCATTTGTTATGTGCTCTGCATTTTTTCAATTTTTATTCTTAAGTATTTACACACTCTCATTGGATTAAAAATGGGTTTTGCACAACAAGCTGATGATAGAAGTCACTTTCAGTTTGTTGTAAGCTTGGAGAGAAAGAGGCAGAGTTTATCAGCATAAACGGCAGGTCGGTAGGTAGAGAAAGGAGTCTCAGGTTTGGGGGTATCAAGTCATGAGTATCAGCTCCTGGAGGATGTGAGTGACTTTGATTACAATCATGACATCTAGAAAGAAGCTCAAGCCCATAGGAGACAGTAAGTCCCATTCACTCTTAACAGGATCAGGGCTACTTTATTGTCCGAATGACAGTTGAGGGTCCTAGCCAAATGAACAAATGAAAGTAGATTGGGATAGAAAAGACAGGTAAGCCAGAGCTCTTTGAAGATAACACCGCATCATAATAGCAATTCAAATGGTGGCAGGATTATGTCTGTTATGAACTCTTTCCTTCATGAGCCTCCTGCCTATTTGATCCTCAATGTTTAAAACTGCAAAGGTGAGCATGGACCACACTAGCTGGGACCACTTTTCATTATTAACTCAGGCTGAAATAAAACCTGAAGCTGGTCCCCATCCTCAGGAACAAACTGAGAATGATTTGAGGGAAAACCTGAGTAGCTTGAGGTGACAAGGGTATGCTGAGAATCAAGGCAACATGGAGCTGAGGTGTAACTGGAGTGCAGATGCTGAATCTTTATTCACTTATCTCATCCCTGAAGTTTCTTCCTAAAGGAGACAAATTAGAACATAAGGTCATAACTTAAATTTTATCATTTCCTAATGGGAAAATATTTACCTCTGAAGCCAAAGTTCTCAAAATCTCCAAAGTCTTAATGGTGATAATTCTCCATTGCCTGAGTCAGAATCAAGATTCCTACAGTAGGGAAAAACCTCACTGACCACTTGAGCACCCCCAGCAAGCTGAAACAGCGAGCCAGCCTTCCAACACTTATTGATCAAGTCCCTACTGGGTGCCAGGCATTAAGGAGACAGCAGTAACTCAGACAAATGATCCACACTCTCATGGAGCTGCCATTCTAGCTGGAAAGATAAATGATAAAGAGGATCATTTAGAAATCAGTACTTACTATTATTAAAATAGTTCAGTTAGTGTTGCTCAGCTGTGGGAGAAGAGAGAAGGGATGAAAAATAAATTTAAGCTAGAACCTGAATAAAAAGGAACCAGAGATACAGAGCTCTGGATGCTGAATGCATGGATAAGGCCAGTGAGGATGGTCAGTGGCCAGTCCTGAGAAGAGGAGAAATCACTTCACAGGGCTAGAACTGAAGCCACTCTGCTCTTAAGATTTCTATTCTTTTTTTAAAAAAGCCTACAGCACCTGGTATTCATAGGTAGTCTTCCATCCAAGTATTAACCAGGGCTGACCCTGCTTAGCTTCCAAGATCAGACATGATCAGGCACGTTCAGGGTGGCATGGCTATAGACAGATCTCAATTCTTTTTACCCAGTAATGGATTCGGGGCCCAACTGTAGGCCTGGAAAAGACCCTGAGTTTGGTACCTCAGTCCCAGGAAATATAGCCAAATGGGCACAGCCCTTGTTTCTTCCCATTTTTTTCCTGCTAATACACTGAACTATATCTCATTGCTTTTTAAATATTAAGCCAAACTTGCTTTCCTGGGATAAGCCCCATTTGGTTTTGGTGACAACCTGCATTTACTAGAGCTCTTACTACATCCATCTTATGTAGTTGTCACAACTGCCCTAATGAGGTAGGTGCAACATTGAGCCCCACTTTCAAGGTGAGAAAAGTGAACCCTAAAGGGGTTTACTGTCAATAGCTACAGAATTAAAAAAATATTAGAACTAGCATTTGTACTCAGGCAGGAAGTAGAACTGGACTAAGTTTCTTATCCTGGACACTGGAAATCCCTTGGTAATCAGCCAGCAGTGTTGACGATAGCACCCCATTCCTCTCTCTCCATTCTCTGTGCATTCCTCTGCATCAGATCCCAAATAAATTTCTGCTCCTGTCTCTCTTCCAACCTTCTGCACTGGTAGATACATCCTGAAATCCACAATGGTCCCCAGTTGCTGTGAGGAGAAGCTGCCCTCTTAGGCCTCCTCTCCAACTTTGTCCCTTGTTGCTCTTCCTTGATCAGAATATGTTCCAGCCACACTGCCTTTCTTGCACATCCTTTGAAAACTGCACAAAACATTCCTGGGATCTGGATCCCTCTCTTCTGTGCACTCATGCAGTGAACACGCCAACTCATCCTATAGTAATGTTACTAATACCAAGCACATTGTGCCAGGTACTATTCCAACCACTTTAAAGAAAGAAAACCTTCTTTAATCCTCACAACAATCCTATGAAGCTGGTACATTATCCCGTGTCACAGATGGGGAAATAGAGTTAAAGAGATTAAGTGACCTGCTCAAGGTCACACAATAAGGGATGGAGTTGGACTTGCACCAAGGCCACCTGGTGTCAGAATTCTTGCTTTTAACCACTGGACTTTTTAACATCAACTGCCAAATTACTCTGAGTTTCTCCAGTATGGATTCATACCAAGTACTTTCTCTCCTCCACCTTCCTCTTTTGATCTGTCAGCAAATCCTGTCAGTCCCACCTTCAGAATTTATCCAGAATCTGACCTCTCTTCTCCACATCCACTGCCACCATTGCTGGGACTATTACAGTGGTCTTCTCACTACTTGTGCCCTTGCCCCTCCTCTGTCCTCACAGCAGCCAGAGAGGGTTCTGTTACAAATCAAGTCAACCCAAAGGCCTCCTCTACTCAGATTCCTGCTGTGGCTTCAGTTCTTTCAGGAAAAAAGCCAAGGTCTTCCCTATGGCCAGCGAGTCCTGACAGGGCCAGGCCCCTGTCAACTCTCCAACTTCATGTCCTGCCACCTGCCCCCTGGCTCTCTCTACTCCTGCTGCACTGACCTTGCTGTTCCTTACACATAACAAGCAAGCTCCTACCTCAGGGCCTTTGCACTTGCTTGCTTTTCCTTCTGCCTGTAAATTTTCTTTCCCAGAGGCAAGGCTGACAGATTTGGCCAGTAATGAATCCTTGTTCCAGTTAAAGTTATTTGCTACTTACATAGACAGCAAAAGCAAGAATAGCCACAGATGCCAGTTCATGTCCCTTGTGTAACACTGAAACAAAAGGGGCTAGATGGCTACAGCATGAGTGGTAGGACACCCTGCTGCAGAGGAACTAAT
Source organism: Macroglossus sobrinus (assembly GCA_004027375.1). Classification (NCBI taxonomy): domain Eukaryota; kingdom Metazoa; phylum Chordata; class Mammalia; order Chiroptera; family Pteropodidae; genus Macroglossus; species Macroglossus sobrinus. Next base: position 371,658 of record PVKZ01001246.1, read on the forward strand.
TCCATGCTAAGCAGTTCTATAGCCCTAAGTTGGGGTAGGAGGACAGAAAGCCTCATACTTCACAAGATCTCAGGCAATAAGATACTGTCTCATGATAACCACCTTGGTAGATAGGTTAATGGGAACTAGCCTCAAAGCAGTTCCTCACAAGCCTTTCATGCTCTGTGTTCTGAAGATCACAAGTTCTGCCAATACTTAAATCAGCTTGCCTACGTGGCTTATGTGGAGACACACAAGGCATCCAGAGTGCTATGGCAAAGTCATCCCCCTACACCAGACATCCTCCACCTTGCTTCCGCTCCCTGTATCTGTAGGTGTTTGTTGTAAGGTCAGTTCCCGAGTTGCCTTCCCTAACCACCCTGTGTAAAATACATTTCATCACTCTCCACCCCCTTTGTTTTCCTTAATGCTTGCCACTTCTTAATGTTACATTACACACTAATTTACTACTTTAGTGTACGTAGACCCCACTAATACAGGATTCCTGAAATTTGAAATATCCTTTGCTGTGTCCCTATTATCTGGCACATATAGCAAATGCTAACAGTTACTAACCATATCTAACTACCAGACACTGCTCTAGGTGTTTCCCATGTCTTGGCTCATTTAATGAGTATTATTCCCACGTTACAGGTGAAGAGACAGATTTTTAGAGACCCTAGGTTTGGAGGAGGGAAGGCAGGAGGACCTCTGGTGCTGGGAAAAGGGATGGTCCTTCTGTCTGGAGAAGCCAGAGGGGTCCTGAGGGAAGAAGAAGCAGGAAGAAATTCTAGGGCAATTATTTGGAAAATATTACAGAATGTCAGATGTCAAGAAATAGAAGCTAGCATTTATAGAACAGGGTGTCTTGAGGCCCTTGGAGAAGAAATTCTTGCAGCTATGGAGAAGGCTTTGGGGGAAGGGCAGGCTTGCAGAAAACAAATGACAGTTACCCACCTCCCATGCCAATGTGGAAGTCCAACAAACCACATCTGTAAGTTTTAACTTTTTATTATAGAAAATTTCAAACATACAATAGTATTGATAGAATGGTCATGTAGCTATCACTCAGATTCAATAATTATAAACACAGCATTTTTCAAACGGCAGGTTCCGTGAGCATTTGAATGGTTTGGGGGTGAGCTTTGTTAAAATACAATAAACTAGGAAACATCAAGGAACAGTTCATTAAACCTTTCTTCCACTTACACAGAGAAATGGGCAAACTGGACCCCAATGAAGAAAAATATACTTTTTACTATGGATTGTAGTCATAAAGTTTAAAATAGACTGAAAATTCTGTGCTTGGATAACTATTAAGAACTAGGCAGAGTAGAAATGCATGTCAAAACCACAATGAGATACTGTCTCACACCTATTCGATTGGCTATTATCAACAAGACAGGTAATGACAAGTGTTGGAGAGGATGTGGAGAAAAATGAATCCTCATACACTGCTGGTGGGACTGCAAATTGGTACAATCACTGTGGAAAACAGTATAGAGGTTTCCCAAAAAACTAAGAATTGATTTACCATATGATCCAGCAATTCCTCTACTGGGTATTTATCCAAAAAACTTGAAAACATTTATCTGAAAAGATATATGCACACTGATGTTCATAGCAGCATTAGTCATGGTGGCCAGGACATGGAAGCAACTGAAGTGTTCTACAATAGATGACTGGATAAAGATGATGGGGTACATACATATGAAATATTACTCAGCTATAAGAGATGACATACTGCCATGTGCGACAACATGGATGGACCTCAAGATTATCATGAGCAAAATAAGCCAGAGAGAAAAGTTGAAAACCACATGTTATCAGGTGTATGAGGGACATAAATCTAAAGGCAACAAACATGACAGAGACTCATGGACAGTGGACTAGTGGTTACCAGATGGAAGGGGAAAGGGGGAGGTAGATAGGGGTGAAAGGGTCAAATATGTGGTGACGAAAGCTAACTATGGGTGTTGAACAATGCAATACACACACACACCTTACTGTTGAATTGTACACTTAAATGCCATAGGTTAAAAAAAAAACAATTTAGAAGCCTTAACTTTGTGTAGTCGCCATATATTGAGGCTGTGCTTCCATCCATAAGATCTAGGGAGCCTTCCCATAACATTTCTCCAACGTTATATGCACATTCACACTGAGTGGGAAAAATAAAGATTATGAAAAAGCTTCAGGTCAGGCCTTATCACCAAAATTGAAAAAAATCCCTCCTGATTTTTCAGATTTTGGCGCACCCTGAATTATAAGGGATCATGACCCTTATGTTAGCCTGTGAAAGGGTAGGAGGAGGTGGAAGTGGAATGCAGCTGGGCAGGGATATGGCATGTTTTGTCTTGATAAACAGAGGAGTGGTATAAACAGTGGCTACTGATCCTTATCCAATATGCTTTTTTACATACCTTAAGTTTTCACAGCAACTTATTTTAAAAAGCTATTTGAAAGCTTTCTATACCCCTAAATCCAGAATGGGGGCGGGCAACAGGTATCTACCCTGTTCTATGCACATCACATTACCTATCACCCTTAAACTCACCATCAGGTGGGCACTATTAGTTCCATTTTATACATTTTGAACCGTAGGCAAAGGAAGTTAGAAAGCAGGATCTGAACAGTGATTTTAGCCCACATGGGGTGGGAGGGCCAGGGCTTGGGATTTATTGTTTCTTGAATTCATGGGGGATGTCTATGGGATGTTTCTATCAAAGCTTTTGGTATAAGCAAGATCCAGGGCTTGGAAATACAAGTATTTGCAGCAGACCAGGGATCTGTTTGGGTTTCTGGTTTCAGTGGGTTCTTGGGAAATATGCATATTAGCGAGACCCTGGTTAAATTTAATCAGAGGACTAATAGGTACTTTAGTCTGAAAATTTTATCAGCGATTTTAGAGCCAGAGAAAACCAACTGTGAATCCTCTACAGATGTCCCTTTCCTTAGAGCAAATAGGAAAAGACTGGGCCTCCTTGGGCTGGATAACAGCACCTTTTGAAACCAGAAGAGCAGGTCGATCTTTTTAAAAGGCAGTCATTTTGTTGTAGGAAATTTGTGGTTATAAATTTCTCAGGCCACACTGGGAGTGGAAGCGACATTTTACTCTCCAAGGGGCAAGGAGGTGCATCCCGTTTCCCATTCACAAGGAAGTTATGGTGGTTCTGCCAGTTCCCACTGCTTCAGTTGCCTGGACTAGCATAATAGGCCTCCTCAGACCAAGTACCCAACTGGTAGGAGTAGCTACAATGCCTTTACTTGGGCCTTGCTCAGTAGAACAAGTAGGACCACCTGGGTGTTAGAATCTTCCTTGGGGCCTGCCCCAATGAGCTGGGAGACATGGGAAGCAGACCACCAATACTGGGATCCTCACAATACAGGGACCCAATCAGTTTGGTCTACTCAACAGACCGAGTGGCTTATAAATTTCTCAGTTCTGGAGGCTGGAAGGCCAAGATCAGGTGACAGCAAGGTCCAGCTCTGCTAAGGGCCCTATAACCTATCACCAAGGTGGCCAATCATTTTCTTGCATCTTCACATGGTTCGGAAAGCAGAGGTGGGAAGATGTCTCTAATCCCACAATGGCGGCCCCACCCTCATTTTGTGTCACCTCCCAAAGGTCTCACACTTCCTAATACAATCACATTGGGGAGGATGCCAACACATTTTGAATCAGTTCAACACACACACCCCAGGTATGAGGGAATAGGGCAGTTTAAAATGTCCTAGAACTTGCAACCTGGTGGTACTTGGCTTATCAGCCAGGTGGAAGCCATGGGCACAAGTGATTAGAAACTCCAAATGGCGAGTGGCCAAAGTTCATGGGACTCCAATGCAGCCACCAGAATCTGGACTAATGGGATAATTGAGGAACTGAAGACTAGCTTGTGTTGCAAAACCTTTACCCTCAACAGAAAGTGTAAAATGCCTGGGAGGCTAAGGCACACTGGTTGAATGACTCACCAAAATAGCTGGGAACCAGCAGGGAAGAAAGTTTGAGCTCTTAGAACCCTGTTCTCAAAACAAGATTTTCCTGAGACCCTCATACTAAGGGTGAGTTTAGTTTATCATTCCCATGCCACATCACTTCAGGGGAAAAAACTGGAACCATTATTTAGGGCAGGTTTAGCTTCTACCAGATGCTTACATTCTCAAGACAATCCTGTGAGGGGAGCACCTACCTGATGCTCAGAAAAACTAAGATTCAAACCCAAGCAGTCTTGATTCGTATGCTGACTCTGGTCAAGACAATGATAGCTGGAGATCATCTCAGGAAAACCAATTCCAGCCATTAGGGGATTTCACCTGTAGCTACCCCACCCCAAGGCTTCATGTACAGGCAACACATCATTTTATTACACTTCACAGATACTGCATGTTTTACAAATTAAAGGCAAGGTCCTATGATTGGCTTTATTAAGATTTACTGTGGTTTGTAACTGAACCCACATCTGAGGCATACCTGTTTACTCAAACCAGTCCCAAACTCAACCACTTTAAACTCGAAGTCTCTACCCTTTCTTAATCTTCATCTTTATGAAGTTGAATAAAAAAACACATTATCGTTATCGATTTAACAGTTTTCATCTTTTTAATCAGCTCCATGAAGGACATCCTAAACGCTATGAGACACAACAGAATATTTTTTTCTTCCAGTATTAAAAAAATGACATTCACAAATATTTTTAAGAAACTTCTATGACCAGGGTGGTGATTTTCAGTAAAAAAACAAAACAAACTCTCAAGTAACCTTCTTGATTTCCATAATTACATTTGGAAATAGCTTCCAAACCATGATATTCATTTTATGAGTTTTTAAAATGCCCCCTAGATACACATTATTTATGAAAAATCAAGTCCGGCCACACTTTTTTTTTTTTTTTTTGCCAGAACCAATCCTGATAGCCCAAACTAAAAACTGATAAAAGGAAAAATACCCAGAGACTTCTATAAACGTCTCGGAATTTATCTTTAAACAGGAGAAAAAATTTTAAAAACACATGGAGCTTTCTAAAAGGTCTTTAGCAAGCTACCTTGGGAGCTCAATTAAAAAATAGAAGTCGATATACTAAAACAGATGTTTCAGTGCAGCTCCAAAAATCTTTATAAATACAGCCATTTGGAAGGATGATCCTGGATCAGAAGTTTTATTCCTTGTGTATCTGAGGACAAACAACAATGGAGAGAACTGTGATGTCAGGAAAGAACAGGCTGACATGCTCACCTCCTGAGATTGATAAGGATACTGAAGACTGACAACAAGGACACCCCCCTCTATCTTCATGCCCAGTAAACTGCAGGGAAGACAGGTTTATAGACACCTCTCCCCTGCCCCTAGCAGACTAGCCCTGACAGGTACATGAGATCAAGGGAATCTTAGGAATGGTGTCAGGTGGGCCAGGGAAAGGTGAGAGGAACATGATAGGGCTGGTGAACAGAGATCTGTTCAGTGGCAGAATACACATCTCACCTACATTAGGTGTGCATGCCTCATCTCAGTTGTCATAATTGTCTCTGTAATTTCCTCCTGAGTAGCGGTCATAACCACCCTGGCTTCTGGGAAAAAAAAAACAGCATTATAGGAACACCATCAAATAAATACCCCCTGGTAACGTTAAAAAACATTTGCATGTACCATCACTCACATATCAAACTTTAATATGTATAAAACAGGATGTTAAAAATGGGTATCATGTAGAAATCACACAATCAGTGAACATAATCTACACAGTATGTATCAAACGTGAATGTGATACACAACACACAATAAACATATCTACCCTATATTGCAATTATTTTATCTTACAATCTGTTAATGTATTATATATAACCTGAAATGCTAAGTTTCATACGTGTTTTACAGTGCTAATCTGTAAAAGCAAACACTAACCATGATAAGATACGTATGACTCAGGCAGCCTTGCTCTTGAGAAAAGCAGCACCAGAGTATTCCCCAACCCCTTGGCTACCCACCTGCCACCATAGTCTCTGGACCTTCCATATCCATATCCATATCCTCCAGGTCGACTGTCATACCTGCCACTCCCATAGCCCTGGTCACCACCACCTATGGCACCAAAAATATTTAAGTTGTAATGAAATTGTCCAGACATATTCCACTAACAGGCTGCTGTCCTCCACACCCTGTGACCAAATTTACCACTGTACTTACCTCTAGAGTAGCTGCGACCACGCCCATGGGCCCCAAAGGCACCCCCTCTAGTTCCCCGGGCTGATTTGCCTGCGTGGTCCACACGGATCTGGCGACCGTCCAGAGACTAGGTGTGGGGAGACACAAAGAGGATAATGGGTTGGTGGTCACACAGGGTAGTAATGAGGGAAGAGTGGGCGGGGCAGGTGGGCAAAAGAGCCTAGAAACTCTTGCTGGGCACCAGGTTCTGGGTGCCATGTTCCAGAACAAGCTCCTTTGACCAGAATGGCCTTAATAGGAGCTACAGAATCCCACAAAATGACCTGAATCCACCGTGTTCCCCTGCTACTACTTACATCTTGACTGAACTCAGGTGAGTTCTCCTCCCCACTCCTCTAAGCTGCCCAACTATTAGGGCTAGATAGACACCTCTCTTGGTTTGAGGCTTCAGAGTCCGTCCCAGAAGACTCACGAGGTCCTCTCCGGGCCAGGCCCGCAGGTCTGCAGACTCTACTACCTAAGCCCAGGGCAGGTCAACCATCCACGGGTGGCTTCTCGGCCTCATGCAGGACCAGTCGTCGCCTCCCAGGTAGCCCGGCTCTGTCTGCCGCTGCCCTCCACCCCCTAGAACAGAAGGCAGTCATGCTCCTGTGAGTGAGCACTGTGAGATTTGGTGGCCACACTGCCCCTAGCATAAAGAGGGAAAAACAGAAAGACTGGTGGAAGTGGCAGATGGGGGCAGAGCCCTTATGCAGGTAGAAGGCCTCACCTCTCCATTCATGGCTCTCATGGCATCTGAGGCATGTTCCGGATTGGTGAAGGTGATGAAGCCAAAACCCCGGGATCGCTGAGTCTCCCGGTCCTTGACAACGACCACTGGTGAAACGAAAAACATGGATAAGAGGAAAAGAGACACGGAGTGTTAGAGAATGGACCCCTCCCACCAATCCTTAATTGAGTTACCAGATTCTCCAAAGCCTAAGCCTACACTTTAAATGTAGGAACAAAGTTTAAAAACAGGAGTATATGAAAACCTAAGATCCTGACCTTTCTGTTTAAATGCAAGTCTTAAGACTACTTCTAACCATCCCCAACATGAGTCTGACCCACATCTCACCCTCAGAAATAGGTCCGAAGCTGCTGAAGTGATCTTCCAGAGCCTGCTCATCGGTGTTGAAGTTAAGCCCTCCAACGAAGAGCTTCCCTTCTTCAGAGGACATGGTAGTGATTTCAAGTCCTGTGTGAAGAATATGGAAAAGGGAAGAGGTTACAGCAGTGAAAAAGATTAGAGAGAAGGGAAAGAGAACAGAAACACAAAAAACAAAATAAGGGATAACTTAGAAGAGACCAAAAAAACAGGCCTCAAAGGTGGAAAAATGCTGGGCCGGCTCATTTGGGTGCCGCCTTCGCGCATGCTCAAAACACCCCCTACTACCACGCCCGTCATTTTGTGCCACCGCGCAGGCCCAGAACACCCTTGCATTCCCCCTGTGCCTGCAGAACAAGATGGCGGCGGTCACGTGGGAAATGGGGGGGGAACCCGTAGGTCTCGGCCACGGCATGGTCACTCACGCTACCAACACGGGCAGCTCCTCCCGGCATTCCTCGCACTCGGATATAGTGCACTAACCTCCCACCAACCCAAAAGTTTGACCTCCAAATACAGGACCCCCCCTCATGCAGGAGAATCCCACGCCTACGTGTCGGAAATCGCTACTATCCCAACTTGTGCGCCTCGCTGTAGACCGGCGCGGCGCACACCAGTGAGGAGAGGAGCGACCGCTCGTCTAGACAGGCGCCAATTACCTGGAAATTAAGACGTAAAAGGACAGAAGGCACAGCTACTGCCGGGGAGCCGAACGACTGAGGAGGATACCGCGCGGGAAGACGCTTAATAAGGCGTACGTAGCGTATACGTCACTGAACGTTCCCCGCGCGCGCCGGCGTGCGTGCGCACTTATTGGTGGGAGGAAGGGACGGCAGAGCAAAGGGAGCGAAGCATTCAGCATGCTTCCGGGAAAGAAGGCGAGGTTTGTGCGGTCGGTGTGCTCTAACGTCAGTATTCCTCCAGTGGCCCAGCCGTCTTCGTACCTTATGCGCATGAACCTTTTTGTTCTCACACCACTTTCTGTCCTAGCTCTTACTTCTCTGATGTCATTTCCCCCTTGGGTTCCGACGTCTTTTTCACCATCTCAGTCGTGTTCCTCTAGATGCCTGGTGACATAGTTACCGTCCTTTGATGACCTCCTTCATATTCTAGTCCTCTAACCTCATATTCCTTGAGGGCCATATGTTTTATCCTCTTCCGCTCCACTGTCCCTAATGTCATCATCCTTCACAGTCCTTAACATCAGACCCCACGTTTTTTCAGTCTGATCCTGACCACGTTTTTTTTTTTTTTCTCTGTGCCTAACATCTAGCCACCTGTCATGGGACCCTTTCCCCTGGTGTCATTCCTTTTCATTTCTGAAGTCAGCCCTCATCCTAATCTCTCAGGCTCCTGAAGCCAGTCTTTTGATTTCTCCAAAGTAGACTGTATGAGGTGCCTTCTACAAAACAGGATGCTCCAATTTTCAAAGGAAATAAATCCCAATCTACACAATGATCTTTGCTGTCACTCATGGTTGTTGAGCCTTTGAGCCACAGAAAGGACTTTAACAATACACAGTTGACTTATCCAAAGCAAGGTGTGTTTGAGCCCTCTACCCACAATTTGGTTTTGTCTAGCCTTCAGAGTGTCTGAGCCATTTGCAGTGAATAGATTTGATAGACTTCATTTCTGAGCTTCCCATCCAGGAAGAATGGAGACTAAATTTCTTGTCCATGGAAAGGACTTATCCAGGCTTCTAAGGGTCAGCCCCCAAAACAGACTATATATTTGTTAACTTTCGGAGTACAGTATAGTATGTATCCACAAAATGAACTTGTCTGGCTTTTGCCATTTTCAGAATTCCTATGCCAAAGATGGACATAAACAGACTATATTTCCACATACATACTGGTCTTAGAGACCCCTCGGAGAATCTGAGCCCCATGCAAAAAAGAGGTACTTGTTTGCCTCTCAAAGTGTCTGACCTCTGATCACATTCCACAGTTCATAACACATAGGCATTGTTGTTCCACGCAAAGCCCTTCATTTTATTTCTCTTTTATTCCTGCACCCAACTATCATTCTCTTTCTCCTACAGTTAACCATTTTATTAGGTTTAATGTGTATCTTTTTGTGTGATTTCATATAAAATTTACATTTTTTGTCTGCTTTAAATTAAAATAAATGGTTCTGTCATTTTGTTTTCAGTTTTTTTCCTAATCAGCATTATTATTTTAAGATTCATGTGTTGTTATGGGTACATTTAATCTGTCTGTTGCTTCTAATAGTTGCAATAAACTCCAATGTGTATGTCCACTGTATCATTTTACCTTTAGGTGCTCCCAACAAGTTACACTGGTTTACCTCTGACATACTGTTTCAATAAATAATACCTTGTAAAAATACCCTTATGGGCTAGTGTGAAAATTTCTTTAGGTTGTATGCTCAGAGAATTGCCAGATAATATAGAATGTACATTCTTAATTTCTGTAAGCAGTACCAGACTGTTATCTAGAATGAGTCGGGCAACATTTGAAGTTGCCTACATGCCTCTGTCTCTGCCAACACTTAGCATTATCCAGCTTTCTAAAATTTTTCAGTCTAACCGGGGCGGTCATATTTCATTAGTTTTATTTTAATTTGCAAATGATTGATAATGATTTTGAGTACTTTTCATGTGTGTGGTTGATTTTGGGTTTTCTCATGTCAATTGCTTGTTCATATCCATATTATTATTAGGCCAATTCCCATATTCCTCCTCTTGTTGATTTTTCAAGGGCCCCCTCACATAGTCCAATTACGAATCCCTTGGGTGTTGGAAACTGCAGATAACCCTCTCCCACTTTGTGCTATTAACTGTAAGTAATATTCTTGGTTGAATAGAGATCTTTAATTTTGATATAATCAATTTTCCCACTTATGATCTGGGCACTTAAAAAAATCCTTCTCTTTCCTCAGGTCACAAAGATGTATATTTTCTTTTGTTAATAGTTTTGCTCTCATATTTAGGTCTTTAATCCATTTAAAGTTCATCCTTGTATGTGGTGTGAGATATAGATCCAGTTTTATTTTTCTCCATATCATGAACCAGATGTCCCATCACTATCTACTAAGCAATCCTTTTGCTTTTGTGTATGTTACCACTTCTGTCACATAATAACTTCCATAGATATAAGGTTTTCTCTGAGTGTTTTCTGTTCTATAGGTCTACTTAGGCCAATATTAGCCTTCTTTAGTTACTAAGGCTTTTAGTATGTTGTAATATCTAGTGGGGCAAGTTCCTATCATAACTTCTTTTGGAAGGTTATTTTAGCTATTCATGTCCTGGGAGAGGTCTATCATTAATATTTTCAAAGAACTGGCTTTTCATTATGTTATTCTTTATCATTACTTAATTCTCTATTGCACTTATTTCCTTCCTTACATTATTTTTTCCATGGCTCATGGGTTTGTTCCTCTGCTTTTTCCAATTTCTTAAGTTGAATGCTTAGACCATTTATTTTTCAACCTTTTCATCATTTTTTTTACCGCCCCACCACCCCGCCCTGCCCCACACTTCCATCCCTGACCTATGGATGTTGCCAGTCTCCCCTTAAGAACTGGATCTCTGAGGAGGTGAGGCATCTCCTCCCACGTGGTGGCAGAGTATATCCAGGGCTTGGCGCTGGGGGGCAAGGGCCTGGGCCATGTCTCCGCTGGGGCTTGAGCCCAGGACCTTCTGCATGTAAAGCAGACGTGCTAACCACTACTCTATGGAACCACCCTCTTTTTTTCTAATAAATGTATTTAAAGCTATACATTTTCTTCTATTAACTAATTTTACTGTGTCCCACAAACTTTGCATGTAGTATTTCTACAACTTAGTTATAAATATTTCTGAAGTTCTTTAATGATCTTTCATATAAGGATTATTTAATAATTGGTTTCCCAAAAAGGGGGCTTTTTGAAGCTTTTTATCAACTGCTAGTTTTATTGCATTTTAGTCATAAAACATGTTTAATATTGATACTTTGAATTATTTGAGGCTTTCTTTGTGCCCCAACATAGTCTTTTGTAGTTGTTAAGTGTAAGCATAAGAGGAATCTTCTCCATTTGTTAAGTGGAGGGTTATATTGGAACGTGTGATATATGATTATGTATCAAGCTTAAAAATATATTATTCAGGGCTCCTTAAGAGTATATGTTTATGGTAGACATATTTTCTTTGTCAGTGAGTATATATCCTTTGTCTTTTGGGATCTTAAATTTTGTTAGCTATTAAGATGGCTATCCCAACTTTATTTGGACATTTATTAGTCAGCCATATCCTTTCTTCATCCTTTCATTTTCAACATTTCTAAATTTTTATATGTGTATACTGTTGAACCTTTTAAAAAATCCAAGATGGTCCCTGTGTTCTATTTTTATAATTACTATTAAAATTTCTGTTATTTCATAGTCTCTATTTACAGTATTTTTTCCATTACTTTTTTCTACCATCATACTCAGACCTGGTATTTTCTGAGTATTTTTCTATATCCCTTGTTCCTGTTTAATCTTCTAATATTATCAATTATAATTATTTAAAATTCTTCATCTGTCCCAATATCTCTGCATCAGATATTATATGTCATTCAGTGTGGTAGCCAGCCTCCAATATAGCCCTCAATAATTCCTGCCTCCTGGTATTCAATCTTGTGTAGTTCCCTCCCATCTTGTACTAGGGTTGGTCTATGTGACCAAGAAAAGTGCAGAAGTGTTGGAATGTCATTTTTGAGGTTAAGTTATAATAGGCACTGTGGTTCTGTCTTGGTCACAGACTCTCACCTGCTTGCTGGGACCACGTGTTATGAGGAGTCCAATGGAAAGGTTCAGCCTCCTGCCAATGGCCCTATGAGTGGGCCATGTTTGAAGTGGGTCCTTCAGTCAAGTCATGCTTACAGCTGACTGCAGTCCTGGCTGATAACTTGACTGAAACCTCAGAAGAGACCCTGAGTCAAAACCATCCACCTAAGCTGCTCCCACATTCCTGACCTTCAGAAACTGAGAAAATTAAGATTTGGGCTTTTAAGCTGCCAACCCTGGGGATAATTTACAATACAGTAATAGATAACTAATAACATCCAGTTTATTTTTCTCTGGAGGTAGTTATACTGCCTTGGTGTCTAGTATTTTGAAGCCGAGGTCATATTCCCTGGCATGAGCAGCTGTTCTGGCTGGTAAAATGTACTGAGGGAAGGCTGAAGGTCAGACTTGACTCTACTCAATCACCTGGACTTCAAGGGGTATGGGGATGTGTGGGGAGATGAGCCAGAGGGTGGACAGTTTTAGCTATCACAAAAGCAGAACTCTCACTCCTTTCACACCACCTGACAATTCCTCTGGCAGGGGTTTCATCTTTAAACCCTCGGAGGAGGCCATCTCCCTAGGTGTCACCACCAGCCCTTGTGTCTGGAGGGAGAGGTGAAGGAGTGACTGCCTCTGTCTGCTCATTTACTCCCCTCAGCAGGGTGCCCAGTCCCCTTACACTAGCCCCACCCCCAACCTCCATACACCTGTCCTGGTGGTTGGAATGATTTCTGCAGTGATGGGGCAGATAAGGGTCTTCCCAAGGCACTACTAAGGAGAGGTAAGAGCCAGAACTTAAATCTCTAACCTATGCTGTATCTGCTGCCTTCAGCCATCTACCACTTAAAACGCTGGCCAGTTAAAGATTCCATTTCTCCATAGGTCTTCTTAGCTGTGTTTCAGTTTTTGGAACTCATGTTTACCTACATGGTTTCTCCAGGCTTCCTTTTGGGCAAGGGAATCGGTGGCTTGTGTTATTTTCCATCTTGGCATGAACCAGAAGCCCCAGCCAGGTATCCTCAGGGACTAATAGAGGTTTTTGCCCTTCCGGGTATCTCAGTCTCCAAGTTACAGAAAGGACTCCTCTGCCTTCAGAGGTCTCAAGCTGCCATACAGAGAATTGGCTTGACCTCTCAAATATATGAGTTCGATCATAGAATGTACCCAGAGGGTATCAGCTGGTTACTGACAAAATAGGGTATATTTCAAGTCCTCAGAGGGCCAGATACCCTCATATCTTGGATGGCCCTTGGTGTGTGTGTGGATGCCTGAGCCCCTTATGTGTACTTATTAGACCCAGTCTTGGGGCACCCCAGACAGACTGGCCTTGTCCTGTTCTTCCAGTGACTGAGTCCTCATCTGAGGAATGGTCAGCTTCCCCAATACTGGGGTTGGATGAGAGAGCCTTTTAAAGGTTATCTCCAGCTTTATATGACATTCTTGGGGGAGACAGGTGAGAAGATGGCTACCCTGATGCCCCTCATCTCTGTAAGCATTGCCTCATGCAGCAACTTCTGGCCAAAACTTGGTATGGCAAGGCCATGGCCTATAGGACCCCAGTTACCTCACCCATTGTCTGCCATGTCCTTGTGGAGGACAGAACCCAGTCTGTGAGAGAATCCGCCTTTTGAGAACTTAAGTGGGAAAAGGGACTTGCTTTTGATCACTAACCTCCAAATAAGTGACTTTTTTGAGGGCCTGAGCTTTATTAGTGTTTGATTTGTTCATTCACAGTAGTGGGATGGAGAAGGCAAATAAAAGGTATCTATTGGTGAAACAGTTAAGACAAGTATCCATGAGCTGGAAACCCAGTTTAGGTCTTAGAGCCTTAGGCATGGCAAGGCCACAGGCCCTCAAGCTGGCCCCAAAGCAAGTGACAAAAATAGGAGCCTCAGACCCCTGCCCAGAGCTGCCAGCATTAGTGCAGAAGACTCGCAGAGAATGGTCTGGATCCTATAACTTGTGACATGTGGAAGGATAGAGGTGGCTGGCCCCATGTTTTTCTCTAAGTAACCCATACTTCCTAATTTTTATAATGAACCTTGACCTTTTTGAGTTAGGAATTCTCTCTCTCATCCCTCATTCAGGAGCCTGTTCTGAAAACATATATTCACAGCCATAATTCAGACCCTTATAGGCAGACAAATGTTCCACACAACAGCCTCAGGCCTTCCTCAAGCAGTCCTCAACCTGGGCTCACCTCCTATAACCAATTCTCAGATCTGCTCTTCACCACTGGGAAATAGGAGCTACTCTCCACCAAGTGAAGTATTTCTGTTCCATCAAGTAAAGAGCCCCTGGAGACTCCATCTACAACAAAAAATAGGAAGAGGGCAAAGAAATAAACAGACTACAGTAACCTTCATGTGTGCAAAGTACAGTTGTTAAAAACAAAGCAACAAAAACAGAAAAGAGGCCATGGCCTTCACGGGACAGTGCTGAAGCAGATCCCCATACTCTCAGACCTGTGGAGAGATGGCCCACTCTCCAACAGGTCAAGGGCTGGCAGGGAGGTAGGGTCTCATGTGGAAGCCCTCATGGCAAAGAATAGAGATCTGGTGGGGCTGACGGTGGACTGGAGGGAGCCTGATCAAGATGGGGCTGTGGCCTCAGCCCCCTCCTCTGAATCCCACACCTCTGACTGCAGGTAATCAGCGAAGAGAGCCTTGGCCCGGCGTAGGACACGCCCCAGGTGGTGTTTTCGCACAAGGCGGTCAAAGTGCATGGCCAGCTCATTGTAATCCAGCCCATTGCGCATGATGTGGTCACGATGCTCCAGGAGGATGGCAAGGCAGAGGAAGAGCATGAATGGGTTCCCCTGGCCGAACTCCTGGGGCGGGGGTAGGCCCAGTGGGGGTGGGGGTGGCAAGGACTTCTCAGGGTCTTTCCGGGAGCCCACCTCTGGCATCAAGGGGGAGCCTGCAGCTGCGTCACCAGCAGGAGAGGCCTCCTGGGAGGACAGCGGAGATGAGGAGGATGGGGAATCAGGATGGGAAGAGGAGGAGAGCAGTGGGTCTAAGGAACTCAGCAAGGGCTCTGAGAGGGACTTGGAGCTAATGAGGGCAGCTGGATGGTGCAACTGGACCAGAGGGGCCCTCCTGGGGCCTGTGTTATCCCTGAGTTGCTGGAGATCATTCAGACTGGCTTGTCTCAGGAGACGCCCTCCACCACCAGGCCCCTGGCTGGTCATGGCCAAGTGGTCAACAGCATCTTCAAAAGTGCTGCCTCCCCCACCTACAGGCCTCAACATGTGCCTCTGTCGCATGGGCCGCCCTCTATGACCACCGAAGCCAGTGTATGCCACTTGGCTGGGGGGTCCAACAAGCTCTACCTCATGTTCAGGAGGATCGGGGGGCAGCGAACTCCAGGTAACCTCAAGCATGCGGAGGGCATCATCAAAGGCGAACTCGCGCTTGAGCTCAAGCAGCAGCCAGCGGTAACAGAAAAATAGGTCATCGGCACCAGCTTCTTGCAGATACTGGTAGAAGTCAGGGTCAGCATGTTGCAGCAGCAACTTGAGGTGGGCGAACTTGGTGGCCATGGCACGGCCGTCAGGATGGAAGTTCGCGGCCAGGCGCTTCATGATGCCACAAAAGCAGACAAAGGCATGGCCTTCGTGGTCCATTACAGTGAGGATGGGTGAGGCAAGGTCACTCATGCCCTGGCAGTAGGACACCTGTGGGTGGGTAACAGCATAGGTGGTAAGCAGGTCGTGCAGTGCCTGCAGGTGTGGGCCGTCCTCAGGCCCTGCATAGTAGGGGTGGGCCCGGTCGGTACGCAGCACATCCTTGAGGACTGTGTTGCGGATGAATTCCAGGTCCTCGGGGCTTGCTCGTTGTGCCCACTCGCTCTTGAGCTGCTCATATTCATGACTCTTCCGTTTCATGTAGTCCATCCGCTCACGGCCTGTCAGTCCATCTGGGTACACATTCAGCAGGTACCGCCACACCACCTGGCCAGGGGCAAAAGGGATGAGGGCGAGTTTCTAAAGATGAGCCACTACACCCCAGGGTATATCCGTCACCACCCATCCACCTGCCTTGGGTCTCTGTCCTCCTTCGGAAAAGTGTGTCTTCCTGTCTCTGATTCCTAGCCCCTTGTGAAAGAGAACTTGCTGCCCTGGAACATCTCCACACCATCCTACAACAGTGTGGTCTGCTGAACGTGTCTCAGGAGCTACTCATGACTGGGAGTGATAGATCCAACAAGTGGCCAAGGAGGCTCACCTTTCGCAGGGAGGGCTCAACACCACCATGATAGATCCGCAGGCGTAACTCCTCAGGGCGGGAGAGCTGACCCTCATGGTTCAAGTATGTGTGGAACTCAGCATCGCTCAAGGGTGGCTTGAAGGGCTTAACATCCTCCCCATATGACCAGCTCAGCACCTGCTGGACCTTAGACAAGGTGCGGCCCACCTGTGAAGGAAGAGGAGAAGGAGGCCATGGGTCAGCGGAGGAGGCTAGGGGCAGGTGCCAACCAACATACTTAAGGAAGGGAGCTAGATAGGCCCTACCCTCCAACCACAGCAGGGCCCTGGGGGTCCCTAAAACCACCTGAGAGAGGATGGACTGTGTAAAGGGCAGGGCAGCCGTTGTCAGCGATGACCGCTTCTCAGCCAGTAGCACGTCAGAGCCAATGACATCCTTAGGGCTGATTATGTCCCAGTCTTCCAGCAGTGGGCCTGGGCACACAGAGTGAAGCAATATGAGCATGGGGATGAGAACCCCAGACCTCAGGGCCAGGTTCCTCTCCTATCAAAGTCAGGCCACCAAAGGGTAATAAGTGACTCTCACTCTCCTTTCCCATGTCATCCAAATCATGCAAAAAATAGAGCCATGAATAATTATTTTCTATTAGAATAACTATCTTTTATATTAGGTAGACCTCACAAAATGGCTGGGCAGAGTATAAAGTTATATTTTAATGATATAAAGTAATACTTGTTGAGCACTTACTATGTGCACTGTGACACTGTGACAAGGGCTTAACTTCAATATAAATAGTAATAACATAAGACAACATTTCCATAGTGCTAAGTACCAAGAACTATTCTGAGCTTTTTGTAAATATCAGCTCATCTAATATTCACATCCATCCTATAAGTTAGGCACTGTTATTATCACCACTGTATGAGGAAACAGGCACGGTCAGGATAAGATAGTTGCCAAAGGCCCAACAGATAGTGAGTGAATGAAGCAAAATTTGAAGCCCAGATCCAAAGCTGCAAAGCTCAAACTCTTAATCTTATATTCATGCTAGTTCTCTTCCCACAATCAATATAGATTACCATGATCATTCTCATTTTACAGATGATGACAAAAAGGTTTGAATGATTAGTAAGTGGCCAAGATTCTACAGTTAGGAAATGGTAGGGTTGGGATCTAAATCTCATTTGTCTCATCCCAGAGCCCAGATAGATTTTAGAAAAAGTATTTGTGGAATAGATATGTCATGTATGTTAGACAGAGGAAGCAATGCTATGCTTGACTTTCTCCAGCTCTGGCCCTTGGAACATCAGTAGAAGTGTGTCTCTTTCCTCTCTTCTTTACAGCCCCTCACATTCTTTTTTTCCTATCTCAAATGTGATGTGGTGGTTGAAGCAGCAATGGCCACCTGAAGGTAAGTTTGAGAGATTTAGGAGATGTCACTCAGATCTGGTGCCAAAGAGCTGCTAAGCTGACAACAGCAATGTCCAGTGGCTCTTGAACTCTATTATATAAAACATCCTTAAGCAGCATTTCCATAGAGTTTACTGTACTTTCTCCCACAAAGCTGAGTGGAAGCCAACCATAGGCCACATCTGGATGTCACTGCCTCTCCCTGGATGTCTCATAGCGCACTGCAGACCTAAAGAGTCCAAAAGGGGAGCCTGAAAGCCACTCTAGACATGACCTCCTCCTCTGCTCCTCATGTGAATGAACAGTGTCTCTATCTGTTCAGTTGCTTAAGCCAGAACATACTTCAATTCCACCTCTTCTCTCATCTCCATTTTGTCACCCTGTCTGAGCCACCACATCTCTCACCTGAAACTGCCTCCTAATTAGTCCCTGCTTCCTATTTGTCTCTCTCCACTCTCTCTCTCAACAGCTGCTAGAATGGTCTTTCTAAAACATTAATTGGAGCATTAAAATACTTAACAGGTAAAATGGAGAAGGTCACACTACTGAACGGGTAAAATGAAGGTCAAACTAATAGTCTAAAGACCAAAGAGAAGAACCCCTTGAAGGCACAGAGCTAAAGTTTGATAATTTAAGTGAAAAAGTAAAACGATCTAGGGCAAGTCCAGGAGACCAAATATGCAAATAATAGGAAATGCAGGGGGAGAAGGGGACCAGGTGGAGGTAGTATAATCACACAGGCATGAAGGAGAATGTCCCAGAGATTAAGAAATGGCTCATCAAGTCTTAGATAGGATTACTTAACAAATAGCACATATGATAGTCCTCCCCGCTACCCTATTCAGATGCTGGTGAAGTATCCAAATTCCAAGAAGGAGGAAAACTCTTGCCAGCTTCCAAAGGTAAGGAACAGGCTGCTTACAACAAAAAGAAGGTCAGAAGGGTGATGGACATTTATTCTAGAACTCTGGAAGCAATAAGAGAGTGGTTCATGGCCCCTGTTGGAGCACTGAGAAGAAAGGCCCAAGATCCAAGGACTCTATGCCCAGCTAAGACAGTACATATCAACAGTGGTCAAAGAAAGACATTTTTGGTCATCAGAGTACATCTAACCTATGCTCCTTATTAGAGATAAATAAGTTCTCTAAGCCAATGACTACTGATTACAAGGGCTCAAGGTGGGGAAGGCAAACGAAAACCCAGAAGTTAAGCGTTAGTTATCAGAGGAAGAATAAAAACTAGAAGTGTTCCAAAGCTTCCATTTCAAGGGCTGGGAAGGGTGGGAGAGACTAGAGGGGAAAAGTGGTCTGTAGATTTCACTGTCAATTGTGTAAAAGAGCATAAATCCAGCTATGGGATTTTTATGAGAGACAACCTAAAACCAGGTGACAAAGAAAGGATGAAAATTAAAGACACTTAAAGGTATACCTGGCAAACACAGAAAGCAAGAGCAGTAATGCAAATGTCAGAAAAAGCACCACTCAAGGCCAAAAACATTACAGGAATAAAGAGACATTCTACATTAATTTTAAAAAGAACGAACGAACCCATTAATAAAATAGGCAAAGGATTTCTACAAGTACAAACTCATTTAGTGGCAAAACCTGATCTGAACTGAGAGAAGACTATATTTAGTCTTTACATAACCCACGAAGTGTGAATATGCACATTTCCCTGAAGAAACACCCAAGTGTTTCCTTATAGGGTATTACCCCAGACCCTGCTTGTGATATTACACAATATACGCTATATGTACTACATTTCCTCATCATATAATCACCAAACTTCCCAAACCCTAAATTAACATATAAATGCTATGCAATGCCAATCAGAGATCTAACAGGGTTTTTCCTGGAACTGGATAAAATCATTTAAGGTTCATATGAAAGAATTCGCACTTAATAGTTAAAAAGAAGAGCCAAGATAAAGAATAGTGGGAAGATGGCAATGCTTGCCTTATTAAAATTTACCACAAAACCACTGTAATAAAAATATGGTGTTAGCATAGCAATAGACAAATATAGCCAATCAATGGAATGCAATAGAAAGCCCAGAAATCAATCCAAGTACACATAGGAACTCAGTATATGACAAAAATGGCATTTCAAATCTGTACAGTAGAGGCGATTGTTTAAAAAATTACGCTGGTGTAATCAACTATTTATCTGGAAAAATTTTAAAAAGCTAAGTCTACTTATCACAATGTTAACAGAGTAGATATTTATATGCAAAAGAAAATAATAAGCATATTAGAAGAAAATGTAGGAAGATACTTTGATAAACTTGTGGCTGGAGAAAATGTTCCAAAATAAGAGAAACTCAGAAATCATAAAGGAAAAGATAGATATATGTATGAGACTGAATAAAATTTTAAATTTTTGATAGGATGAAAAAAGACACCCCAAAGCCATGTTTACAAAAGGTAAGCTGAGAAACAATATTTGCAATACATCTGATAGGAAGAGGATTCATATCACAAATGCACAAATTGGTCGAAAGTCGAGGCTTGGTAATCTGATCACAGAGGTAACAGAAACTGACTTCTTCCCATCCAAGTGGTCACAAGATGCCTGTTGCTTTCACAGTCATGAACATAATCACAAGAATGCTATTAATATTTATAACAGCTCCATCTATTGGCTACTTATTAATGTATAGTATGATACCATTTATGTTAAATACATACCATTTGTATATATATAGAAATATGAATATACCGATGTAACTCTATATGTAGATAAATGTGTGTGTGTGTGAATAAACAAAAGGATCTGAAATATTACATACCAAATCGATCAAAGTGGTTCCTGCATGGCAAAGATTGAGGATTGAGATTGGGCACAGTGGTTCCAGAAGACTTCAGCATTATTTGAAATGCCTTCATTTTTGATAACGAGAATGTATTTTACTGGGTAATTAAAATTTAATTTCTTTTAAAAATGTAACTCCATTCAAATTCCCATCAGGATTTTAATAGAATGAGAAGCTAATTCTATTAAATGAAAGGGACAGTAAGTGCACAAGAATATTCAAGAAAAAATTTTAAAAAGAAAAACATTAAAACATATCATAAAGCTATGATTAAAACAACAAGGAACTGGCTTAGGATTTAGCAGAGATCAACGTTAAACCCTTATAGATGCAGGAATTTGGTAAATAAGACAACAGGAAAAAAAGAAGGAACTCATCAATAACTGGAAAGTTGATTCTCTTTTTAAAAATATTTTTAAAATGTCTTTCTGCCAGACTGATGGGTGTGTCTCTGCTTTATTTGTATTCCTCTCAATTCTTATGCAGTTGGGGTTTTCTTCATGTGTTTATTATCCAAGCAGATTTGATTTATTTACTGAAATAGCACTGCTGTGTCTATTTTACAGGTGAAGAAAGCAAGGCTTGGGGAATTAGTTAAGTAACTGACCTAAGCACATAGGGCTACTCAGTGGCAGAGGTTCCTGTGTCTCTGGCTACCTGTTTTTTTTTTTATTTGTCTCTCTGCTGGTCTCTGTCACCATCTTTCTCTCTGACTCTTATTTCTCTTCACTCTCTTTCTCTTTTCTCTTTTTCTCAAGGATGTCAGTCTTAATAAACCCCACATTTTGTGGAGTCAAATGGTTAAGAGCAGAGACTCTGGAGTCAGTTTGGCAACTATCCAGTTTCAAATCCCGCTCCCCACTTACTGTTTGTGTGACACAGACAAGTTCTGTTCTCTCTCTAAGCCTCAGTTTGCTCATCTATAACATGGGGATAATAATCAGCCCTAGCCTGTAGGATTGTTTTGACAATCTGGTGAATAAATATTATGTGAGTAGAATGGCCCCAAATGTTCAACACGTGTTGGCTATTTATGTTATTATGATGTCAATAAAATGCCTCAGTCATTCCAAATGGGCATGGGAGTTCCCTGAGACTGGGAATCACGTCTTCCACTTCACATTTTTTATTTAAAAAAAAATTTCAAATCTACAATAAAGTTAAAAAGACAAATGCATTTCCCGTACATCCTTCATTTAGCCCTCCTAACTATTGACAGTATTGCTACATTTGCTTCATTTCACTCTCTCCATACACATACACACACACACACACACACACACACACACACACACACACACATTCTTTTTTGGTGAATTATTTGTAGACATCATGAATCCTTAATATTTAACTGTTTTTCCTGAGAAAAAGGACATTTTCCTTCAATAACCGTATCATTACCATACCCAGAAAATTTAACACAGATATAATACTATTATATAATGTGTGGTCCATAATCAAAATTTTGGGACATCTTTATTTATCTCTTTTGTTCTGAAGGACCAGCATAGGCAAAAGTGAGGGAACAAATGAGAAGTAGCTGGGAGATTAAGGGAACAAATGAATGAACAAAAGTGCAAACAAATGAATATGAGTGCAAGAGAGTGAATTAATAAATACAACTGCCATTATTACAATCAGCATTGTTATAGTTACGTAATATAATTGAATCACATATTATGATATAATAGCTCTATTATATTGCATTATATAACTATGTCCTATCAGATTATATACTATAATAGTAAATACGTTAATAATTATTATTAGGGCTAATATTTTTTGAGCATTCACTATGCAGCCACGTACTCTTCTAGGCATTTTATATGAGTTTCCCTGTTTAATCATCCCCAAAGCCCTAAAATACCATTATCTCTACTTTACAGGTGAAGAAATTGAGGCCCTGTGGTCTAGCCAGGACTTGGACCTAGGCTACCTAGCTCTCTAGCCCACTGTGAGGGAGTGTATTGCAAGGCAAAGAGTCATCCTATGGGGACGGGGTAGGTCCCAGGGCAGTGCTCACTGGGGCACTGGGTACTCACTGTCCTCAGTGGGTCGAATGTCTACACGCAGCTGCAGGTAAGGTTTGGAGGCAGTGGCAAAGGCTGTGCTGAGATCCCAGTCAGACAGGAGTGAGAGGTAAGCTTCCTGCCCCAGCCGATCCCGGCCCAGGTAGCTGATGCCAAAGTTCTTCTTCCTGGACAGAGAAGGTGTGGCAGCTCTCAGTGCCCCAGTGCCCTGGAAGCCTCAGAGGAAGTTTCCAAAAGAAGCAGGGGAAGATAGATGGTGTTGACAACAACTTTCTAATATATGCTGGGTACTGTGCTAAGGATTGTAGGTAGCCTAAGGTCAGATCATTCATCTCTACTTTGTTACACAAACACAGAAACAGGCACCCACCTGCTTGTATCTGGAGGGCACATTGTAAACTGATAAAATGTTGGTCCCCTCTAGGGAGGGTAACAGGGTAGTTGAGGGATAGAAGTGGAAAGAAAGCAGCCTTCTTACTACATTAAAAAAAAGCGATCTGTATAATTGTCATTTTCACAACAAAAAATGTTTATGAAAAAAAGTCAAATAACAACTAAGAATTTGTTCTTCAGATACATTTGTGCAACTGCAAAGAAGTATGTTGTGTGATAACTACTACAACTATGGAAACATCCTTAATACACATCACTTTTGTACTCTTTGAATCTGTTATCATGTGCATGCATGCATTTCTCCAAAATAACCACAACAAAATAACCATCACACCTGCCCCCAAGAGACACCACTTTTCATCTATCAGGTTGGTAAATTTTCTAATGTCGTCTAGTAACCAACATTTGTGAAGGTATGGGGAAAACATTTTATATGCTGCTGGTGAGATTGTAAACAGTAAAACCTGTCTGGAGAGCATTTTGGAACCATCCTTTGAAATTTTAAAAAGCATACACCCTTTAACCCAGCAATACCACTGCTAGAAATTTATCCTATGATTTCCCCAAGTATTCCAAGATATGCATATGTGGCTCTTCACTGTGGGATTATTTATAATAATAAAACAAATACTCTACTAAACAACAATGAAAAAAGCAAAACAACCGCTGTTGAGGTGGGTGGCCAGCATCCCATTACTCACCCATTCAAGTCAAACGCTCGGATGAGGATATGTTGTAACACATCGAGGGAGGTGATCTGGGGATCAACAGCGAAAGAACGGAACTCAGGTGTCATGAAGCTCTCACATTTCTAGGGAAAGACACAAGATTGGCCATCAGAGGCCATATCACCATGATGAAGTGGAGTGAGCAGGAGGAGACAAGGCTAGAGAAGTGGTGGGGGCCAGATGAAGGAGGGCGTTGTGGACCATGGTGAAGGCTTCTGTTTTTGCTGTGAGTGAGGGGGAAGCACTGGGAGGGTTCTGAACAGAGGAAGGATGTGTTCTGACTTAGGATTTACAGGATCCTTCTGGCTGTGTGGGGCAAAGGAGAAAGCAGTGGTCTAGTAAGGAGGAGGCTATTGCAATGGTCCAAGCACCCAATCTTCCTCCTATATCCCCTCAGTGCTGGTTGCCAGGATCACCATGTCTAGTCTGGCCTCTATTAAATCAGTCCTTCATGCTGCAACCAACCTAGCATATCCATCTCCTCAGTTTAACTCTCTTCAAAGGCAACCCCTGGGTCCACAGCAGGTAGGCCTATAGGAACCCCAGCCAGCCTCTCTCCAGTCAGTTTTCTTGAACTTTACGCTCTGGTACTACCAAACTGCTAGAAATTACTTTGAACACATCCAGGCTTTGGGCCTTTGCTTGTGCTGATTTCCCTGTCTGGAATGTCCCTCCCACTTTCAACTGGCTCCCTCACAGCTCCACCTTCATCTCTTTTTTGACCTCCCAAACCTTTATCTTAGAGCTTCCTCTAGTACACTGAAGTAATCACTTTACTTCTCTCCAGAATCTAACCTCCTCTCATCACCACAAGTGCCACCACCGTAGTTCCAGCCACCATCACTGCTTGCTGGAACTAATACAACTGCTTTCTTATTCATAGTACATACCAAAGGCCATTCACTATCTGCCCCTCTCTCACCTGTCTGGTTCATCTTCATCCACTCTTCCCCTTGCTCCCTCCACTCCAGCAATATGGGAACCTAAGGGCATATGCCAAGCTCACCCTTACCTCCCAGCCTTTGCCCTTGCTGTTTCCTCTACCTAGAACACTCTTCCCTGCCACAGGCACATGGGTGACTCCTTTTAATTCAGGTCTCTGCTTCTTCAATACCTTTCTGGGGATTTCCTTATACAGCCTTGGTTAAAGTAACACCCTAGTTCACAACCTTTTTTTTTGTTATTCCTTCATGACATTCACCAATGTCCTTAGCATCTCATTTATTCAGCTGTTTGCCTTTCCAATAAGCATGTCTGTTCATCCAGGGTGGGGACTTGCACAAAAGTGCACTCTCAACATACGTTAACTGACTGCAGAGACTCCTTTTCAGACAGCAACAGCCCCCCTCATTCCTCAGGGTCCCACTTCTCAACTCTTAAGACCCCTTCCTCCAATCCTATAGCCCCCCACTTCGCTACCCACAATCTCCATTCCAAGGGCCGCTTACCTTTCCATTTGCAGTCTTCACGCCTTCCGGCCCTGTCCCCACATTCCCAGCTCCAGCCTCCTCCAACCCCTTCCACATCACTTGACCTCAAGCGTCGCCCCTCAGATAACACCCCAAATTTCAGTTCCCGCCCTCCATCCTAGAACAGCTACCGCCTTCTCCTTCCCTGGGAGCCTCGGGTGGGCTGGTTGATGGGCCGCCAACCTCACCTTGACTCGTACCCGTACCACCTCTCGCTCCTCCTCCTCAGCTGCCACCGCCTGTACGCCCCCGCCAGGCGGGGGCGCTCCGAAGCCGGCCAAGTCCAAGGACACAGAGGCCGTCGCCATCCCGCCGCCACTCGCCTCAGGGTGACGGGTGACGGTTGCCCCCTAAACCTGCGCTCACTCCAGAATGAGGGCTCTCGAAGCCCCACCTTGCGCTCGGGCGCAAGCGCAGAGGGCACCGCGCGATCCTGCCACCGGACCTGGCACAGATTGGAGGTCGCCTCTGCGCGTGCGCATAGAGTGCCGTTGCCAGGAGTTCCGCTCCCAAGGCTGGGCATTTTGCCTCACGTCAGCCAGTACGCAGGTGCTTACTGACTACTCGCCCCCCACAACCCCCGTGTCCACAGTTTTGTTGCTTTGGGCAGTTTCCTTCCGGATCCAGCTAGTGTTAAAGTGATGACCTAGTTCAATGAGAGCAGTGGGCAGGGAAAGAAAACCGCTGCGCGATGACATCAAGGACCCCACACCTAACTCCAAGTCGCCTCACACCTCTGCTTGTGGATGATGTCATCCATTTCAAATGCTTGTGGCTCTCCAAAAGAATCCACTGAATGTAAAAATAATCCATTTTCCAGAATCTTTAAAAGCCCTTTTTATGCTCTCTGGAGATCTCAGCTTTAGTTTGCCCTCGTTTTATTTAAGTTTCAAAACACATGGAGGTCGGTCCGGTTAATAAGCAGTG
Source organism: Macroglossus sobrinus (assembly GCA_004027375.1). Classification (NCBI taxonomy): domain Eukaryota; kingdom Metazoa; phylum Chordata; class Mammalia; order Chiroptera; family Pteropodidae; genus Macroglossus; species Macroglossus sobrinus. The sequence goes on from PVKZ01001246.1 coordinate 397,690, forward strand.
TGTGTCCACAAGATATCAGCTGAACGACTGAAAATATCTTAGAGATGCCTTTGAGAAACTACCTTATAGCAAAAGGCAAAAAGGCATTCTCCTTACTTCATTGCAGAACATCCATATGGTTTGGACAAAATACAGAGTGCCTCTAACAAAGGAGTCCTGAAAGATGTCTGGATTTCAGCTATTATGGTGTCACGTGGATGCTACTCTTAACATCAACTTTTGGGAGAAGCCTGCAATTCTGTTCTGAGATCTTTTTTATTTGAAATTCAAATTTACATGTCCATAAAATTTTAATGTAACCCAACTGCACTCATTGGTTTTCCTATAGTCATGCTGCTTTCACACTACAACGAGAGAGTTAAATATACAGTCCCCCACTTAAGATGGTTCATCTTATGAATTTTCAGCTTTATGATGGTACAAAAGCAATAATGTTTTGGGATCTTTTAAAATAATTTGTTGCCTTGTTATTAATAATAAACTGACATCTGTTTTCTGAAAGGTATAAATAATGGAAAATTTTTTTTGGAAGCCAGAAGGTTATTGGCACATTTCTCTTGTTCCATGTACTGGAGTCAAAAACACTTCTTATGGCATTGCTGGATTTTTTGATGGAAACAGAGTTTGAGAGTCTGTTTCTCATTTTCATAGGGTTGGATGAGTAAAACTTTAGCCTCTCTTACTGGCCTGATTAGGCTTAATTAGGAGTTTATCCTGAGGGTGTTAAGAGTAGGAAGATAGACAGATATAAGTAGGAAGGTGAGAAACTCACAGGGGCACAGATATGGTCGCCATGAGCCCTGATAGGCCATTAGAGGAGCTCAAAGCCCACAACATCCTGACCCAGAGACACAGGCAGTCTTTCCCACAAAGACACATGTGCAGATCAGGCCCCGTTCATCTTTAGCCTAATTACTCCATCATTATACAGCTGTTATAATAAATTAGCATTGCAGTTAACACTGTACCCATGATGCATTTGAGAGTTCAGTAAAACCCAAACATGGCAAGAAAAGGGGTGTCTCCCTGATTCCAAGAGAAACCATTCTTTCTACAAAGAGACCACCCAAGATCATGAATATTCCACCCCTCAGATCAATAGATAAAACTCCTGAACCCACAACAAGGCAGTGCAGCTCTCTCTTGAGTTTGCCTACTCTCTGGCCTGAAAGTGTACTTTCGCTTTTAAGAGTGTACTTTTGCTTCCAATAAACTTGAGCTGTTTGCTCCAATGTCTTTGCTGTCTGTCTATGAATTCTTTCCTATGGCAATGACAAGAACCTGGTCACATGGTGACATGGGCATTGAAGCACAGGTTTTAGATGAGGGTATGATGTGGACAGATGCCTCTGTCTTGATGGAGAGAGGCCTTTCACGGAAAGATAATAGAAGCAAGGAGGTCCTTACCATGATCCTAGGGAGAACTTTTTCTTTCATTTGTTTAGTCTTCCATTTGACAAATACAAATTGTATGCCAGACAATCTACATATATTAATTCATTTAATGTGCATAAAAATCCTATGAGGTAGACACTATTATTATGAGCATTTTACAGATGACAGCACTAAAGTTTAGTGAGAAACATGCTCAAGGTCAAAGGTATAGTAAGTGGCACACAGAGTAGACAGTGCAATGGATGGAAGGTGGGGCCATGCCTGACATGTTTGAAGAAGAAGGCAAGTATGTCTTCAATGATGATGAGGTAAGTGATAGATATGAGGTGAGGAAGTAACTCATGGCTTTGGCCTTAATGAGGCATTTCTCAAAAGCTAAACTTTAGGCTCAAGCAGAATCAGGACTGAAGTCCTGTTCTGAACAGGTAACCTGGAGCCAGTCTACGCATACCTGTAGTTTTATTATTCATTCTTTGTCATCTTCTCAAAATTCTTCAAGTACCTATTTATTTTATGACAGAAGGTCTATGAAGTAAATGACAGAGACTATGGGATGAGTTATGGGGGCATCTGTAGGATGAGGTTTATCTGTGAGGTGAATGATGAGAATCTGTGGGGTGACAGGATGTGTGGTGAGTGGTGGAAGATCTGCAGGGTAATCGCGGATTTGTAGAGTGACATAGGGAGATGTGAGATAAGCAATGAATTCTGCAAGGTGAGTTATGGGGAGTATATAGAGTGAGTGATGAGAGGCCTATGGGGTAAATGATAGGGGGTCTGTGTGAGACATGATAGGTGGGGGACTATAGGGTGAGTCATAGGATTGTTGGGTATGTGATCAGAGGTCTGTTGGGGCAAGTGATGGGGTCTGTGGTGTGAGTGATGGAGGCCTGTGAGGTGAATGATGGGTGGTCTATGGAGCAAATGAAAGGCTGTTTGAAGGGAGAGTGATGGGTACCTTAAAGGTTAATGATGGGATCTGTGGGGGTAAGTTTTGTGGGATTTCTGGGGTGAATGTTTGGGATCTTTAGGGTAGTGATGGGTGAGTCTGGGATTAGTGATAGGGGTCTTTGGAGTAATCAGGGGTCTGTGAGGTGAAGGATGGAATATCTGTGGGGTGCCTGATCAGGAGACAAGGGGCTGAATAAACTGAAGAACTTGAATATTTGGAAAATTCTCAGCCTGTCCACATTGCAAAAAAATGGGAAAGTGTGTTCTGGAGAGAACACCAAGAGTGTGGGTGGAAGATCACTCTTTAAAAGAGATTACGGGTGCAACTCATGGATATAATCAGCTACCATGGGAATCTGTGGGGTTAGTGATAGGAGTTTGTGAGGTCATAGACTGAAGGTTTATGTGAGGATGATGGGGGTCTATGGCTGAGAGAATGGTGGTCTGTGGAATGAGTGAGTGATGGAGGGGGTCTGTGGGGTTAGTCATGAGGCATCTCTGGGGTTAGTAATTAAAGATTTCTCAGTGATGGGGTCAAGACCTTTTATTTTTTACTTTTAAAAACTGCAGCCACCATAGACCTCGTAGGTTCTCTTGGACCTTTGTTCCAATAGCTCCTGGCAGTAGCTCCACACTCCTTTCTCCCCCATCTCTGGTCGTTTTGGTGCTAATCCATCAGCCTGAGTCTGACAGATCAATTTGCTTTGTCCCTCTAACCTGTGGAAGCAAGGACTGGACTCTTCTGGTAGATGGAGAGCTAATCACCAGCCAATGTTCAAGCCCAGTCCATCACTCATTAGTTCTGCTTGTTTTTGGCTTTTGTGGCTTTGGAATCCAGCAGGCTCTGGGCATGGGTGAGCTGCTTCACAGAATCAAGCACGAGGATTCCGGGCAGCACCAGCCACAGAGCATTCATGAAGACAAAGTAAAACCAGAAATAGAGTGGGTGACCCAGCTCTCCATGTTGGAATCCATCACGGTGCTCTGTCAGGAAGTAGAGCACATCCCCATAGATCTGACCTGTGGGAGGCAGAAAACGAAAGGGGAAACCTTGTGAGGAGGAGCTAATCCAAAACATTTTCCAAGTCATCATTTAAGGTCTTGCTGCTCAGAATTCCCAAATTCAGAGGGCTAAGAATTCTGGAATCACACAGCTTAAAAGTTGAGAAATCAGAAAGGTGAGAATTCCAGAAATCAGAAGCCGAGAATTTCAGAACTCAGTAGAGTTCATTAATAAGTCAAGAATTTAAGAAAGCTCAAAATCCTTTAATTCAAGATAGCTCAGGTTTCCAGGACTAAAGGGAACTCATATTTCTAGAACTAAAGAAAGCTAACAATATAAGAACATAAGAGGACTGTGTCTCAGATGAAGAGGGCTCAAAATCCTGAGCCTGGAGGATCAAGGAGCTTTCCGACATCATGGGTCACCTCATGTAACCTTCACAGGAGACTTTGTGATGGAGGAGGAGAAACAAACACTCCCAGCTTGAGAACATGGGCTGAGAGGGGCATGACTGTTCCAGAACTTCAGGGAGTTTGTCTTTAAGTCTAATTCATCCTTGGATGGGTGCAATTGAGAGATCCCACCCACACAGATGCCCCTGTGTCTGTGAAGTCCCCATCAATCCCTCCAGCACCAAGTGTTGGCTTTCTCCTTACCCACAGAGACCACAAGCTGTAGGACAAAGCGGAGGGGCTGCTGGCGGAGAAAGGCGATCACTACCCAAATGCTGAGTGGTCCCCACAGGCAAGCCGTGATAGTCTCCATGCATATCGTAAAGTTGTCATTTCTGTGGGAGAAAGGATGGGGGTATACTGGCAACACTGTGTTCTACGCACAGGGCACTCCATTAGTGCTCCCTGATTCACCACCACCCTAAACCAATGCAGGTCTCCCTTGACAGAGGCAAACACTTACAGGATATATCGGCTGTCTCCCTTGGCATACTCTTTCCCTGATAAAGACAAGAGACAAAAGTGAAGAATAAAGGCAGGAAAAGGAACTAAGACTTGTGAGAAGTGAAGTCCCATGTAATCAGGCAGGTTTTATAACCCTTCCATGCCTCAGTTTCCACATCTGAAATGGGGTGACTGTTTGGATTCCAGAGTTAATATATGTACACAAGATAATGTGTAAACCTGACATAAAACAGTGTTTCTGTGACGGTCTGGTATTCAATAAATATTTATAGAATAAAAAAAAAAGCAGGTGTAGATTATAGAGAGAGTGAAGTAGTCAATAAGCGGGGAGAGAGACAGAGAAAGAGAGAAAGAGACAGAGAGATAGAGAGACAGAGAGCACGAAGGTGAACAGAGGAGTGAATGAAAGAGCAAGCAGAGAATCAGTAAGAAAAAGGCAGCTCACATAATGTAAAAATAGGCAGATTAGAATAGGTTCTTCACCAAAGTAGATTTCTAAATGGTCAATACACACATGAAAGGTGCTCAAACTTTAATTGTTAAGGGAAAGCAAATGACAACCCCATAATGAAACATCACTCATATACACTAGAAGGACTAAAATTTAAGAAATATCTGACCATACCAAGTGTCAGCAAGAATGTGGAAAAACTATGACTCTTAATATACTGCTGGTGGGAATATAAAATGATGCAGCCATTTTTGAAGTTTGGCAGTTTTCCATAAAGTTAAACACACATCTACCATATGACTCAGCCAGCCATTCTACTCCTTCATATTTACCCAAAAGAAATGAAAGCAGATCTCTACACAAAGACTTGTATAACAATACTCATATATAAATAAAGACTTGTATAACAAACAATATTCATGAAGCCAAAAAGGAGTGTTTCTTATAACAGCAAAAGATTGGGGAAAATGCCCATCAATACTAGACAAGTCAAATAATTCTGTAACATCTATGCTTTGAAAGCTCTTTATGAACTGATAAAGAGTGATCTCATTTAAAAAAACCAAAACCAAAGTTCAAGCATGTATATAACATGTTAGCATTTACTGGCACAAAAGGGAAAAATAAAAACTGACGATGATGATGATAAACAGTTATATGGCATCTACTGTCTGCCAAACACTGTTCTAAGTGCCTTATATGTATTTGGGTATTACTATTATCCCTCTTTTATAATTGAACAAACTGAGCCTTATGTGTGTAATTTATGGGTAAATTAACTCTGAAAGGAAACAAGCAATTATTAATAATTGGAGAAACTTGGTAGACAGAGGGTGGAATTTCACTGCATAACTCTTTAAATGATTTGTTTTTTTGACCCATGTGAAAATATATGTGACAAAGTTAAACAAAATTTTAAAATAAATTAATAGAAGAGTTGGTGGGTGGGTAAACATCTAAGCCAATCCCTGCCCAGAAAATTTCCTCCCACAGCACATGAAAGAACTCAAGACTCACAGAGTTGGGACAGGAAGGCTTGGTCTTCAAGAAGGTCCTCGTGGTAGAGGCTGAACCAGCCTTCAATCACCATGTGAATGAACCCACACACTGCAAACCAGCACAGGGAGAGTCGCCGCCAAGTCCCCAGTGGGATGACTGCAACATGTCCAGACAACAGCCATGTGGTCACAACTAAGACCCCAGAGACAGAGAAGAGGCCAGCCAGGAGATGCCAGGTAGGGCAGTCATTAGGCACAAAGTTGTCCAGTCTCAGGTGCCGAGGCCAGTATGGGTGCAAGGGGATAGCATTGGTGGCCATGTCTTTGTAGACTGATAGCTGTGTGTGAATAAATAGAAAAGAGAAAAAAGAGAAAAATCTGAACAGAGAGCACGGAATGAGAGCATAAAATCAAATCTGAATGGTTTGTTATATAAGAAACACAAATGGACTAAATTTTTCAGTTAACAGACTTGTAAAACTGGATTAGAAACAATCTATATGCTGTTTTAAAATCATGGCTATAAGGCCTTAGACTGAAAGCTTGTTCCTTCGAGAGCCATATAATATGGTAGACACAGGAACCAGACCAGATCCCTGCCCTCAGGGGTCAGGGTCAGCTTTAGAAGACACAGGAACCGGACCTGGTTCCCAACTTCAGTGGTCATCCTCTGTGAAGGAGACACAGGAACCAGGCCTGGTCCCCGCCCTCAGGGGTCACAGTCTGGTGAGGGAGAGGCTGCAAATAGGTTGGGTCCCATTGGAGGGGTGTCTTGCATTGTTCAATATTCCCCCTCTGTAGCCCTGGAAACTTTAGGACAGAAGAGAGAAGACTAATGTGGACCACGACCCTCAGATTCAGTATGTGGAAAGCCAAACGCTTCCTGCAATAGCGTACACCACTACTGAAATAAAGAGGCGAGTGGAAGATAGAGATTTAGCGCGTGCGGAGCTGAAAGAGGAAAAGGAGGTCAAATTACAGAGACCACCAATCAGAATTAGAACCTTGTAATCCAGCTGTCCAATGAGGAGGCTCTTCTGTAGTCCGGACAACCACGCAGTAGCCGGGGGTCACGCGCAGGTGCGTGCGGGGTGTGGAAGTGTAGCGAGGTGGCGGGGGCAGTGTATCGCGCAGGCGCGCCGAGGGCCGGCTGTTTAGCTCTAGAGCTAGGGGGTAGAGTGGCAGGCCAGATGGAGGGCACTCACCTAGCGGCGCGGTCGCAGCGGCCTCTCCCACAGGGTACGGGCTTTGTTGAGGTTGGCCTGGTGGCTCCGTAACAGCCCTAGTTCAGACCTAACCTCACACAGCTTCCTCGTCTTAAGGAGTTGGCCAGGGCTGGGAAGGCTAGTACTGCTCCCAACCAATAGGAGCGCTTTCTGTGCCGCCGGCTCCGCCCCCACGCGTGGTGCCATTTTCGCTGTTGGCTGAGCGCAGTCAGGAGGTGGGTGAAGGCTGGGACTTCCGAAATGGTGGGCGTTTTCGGGCCCAAAGCCAACCTGCGGCGAGTCTTGGCTTCAGTTTCTCTATCCCTTTATCAGTCAGTCATATTGGAGATCGGGTATTCAACAAGTATCCTTCTTCTGCTGTTGAATCAGCATTGCATTGTGTCTTTTCATCTTTGCCCTAGATTTCTAAGCAGAGCAACTAATCAGTTCCAACTAATCTTCAATCCTAATGCCCTAAAGCGCAAGGGAATTTAATACTAAGGTCACATCCTGTATACTGCGCCTACACCTTCTCTACCCCAGCACTCAGAATTCCTCAGAGATCACCCTCACCTCTCTCGACTTCAAGTCAGATGAATCAATCAAAACCCAGACCTCTTAGCCTTGCTGGCTACTTGGCATGGAGACCCTCAATCTCCCTGTGCTAACTCTAAAGAACCAATCAGAACACCGCAACTCTATGCCAGTGGCTCCAAGACCACACAATCAGAATCCAGACCCATCCCAGACCTATCCAATTAACAACTCACAACCCTCAGTCTAAAGGACCAGTATGTTATCAACTCTTGCTTCTCCCACACCTCTCCCATCTCAGAGCAACCAATCAGAATGGAGTCTCTTAGTTTTCCAGCCAATTATTAGGCCTCCCCGATATTCAACTATCTAACCTGTCCCGGCCCTGCTCAAATCAAGCAGTGCCACCTCAGGCTCATCATCCAATCATGAACAATAAATTAATTTTGATCCAGTTATAACCTGCTCCCTCTTCATGGTTTCCAGCTTCCAAACCTTTATCCGTGCTGTGCCCCCTTCCTCACTCACATCTATTCCCCACTGAGCAGTGAAGAAAGAGCCTTTTTTATCTTTCCTACTTTTATTTGACAATAACAAACTGTATATAAAAAGGGAGAAGGAAGGTGGGGAGCCCCTGGATCTCCCTCTCTCTGCTTCCCCAAGCATCCCCCACCCCTAGACCCTAGCAGGGACCACCCCGTACCCCCTTGTGGTGGGATGAGGATCGACAAGCATGGAAATGGGGTGTGTGTGTGTATGTAGGTATGTATGTATATGTGTTTATAGTGGTGTTGGGGGATCAAGAATGGAGAGGAGTCAAGAATTAGAGAGAGGGATTTCCCTCATCCTCCATCAGAGCTGGCACCCTGAGGAGGGGTCTTGAGGGAGCTGTGAGGGTCCACGGATGTGCCTCAGCCTATGAGACGGTAGAAGATCCAGCATCCAAAAGTGACCCAGTGACTGGCCCAGCTGAGCTCTGACCACTTGTGGACAGTATATGCCATGCCATAGCCCTGTGGGAGAAAAAGAAGTGATGGTCCCACTCAGCAAGAACAAAGCAGCTCTCAGGAAAACCCATCCTCAGCTCAAGGTCATTTTTGTGATTCCATGTAGCCCTAGGTGAGACCCCCGAGGAGATAGTGGGTACATATAAAAAGTAAGCAGATTTAGTTTTTTTTTTCATTCTTTAATTATAATTTAAGAAATAACACAAGGCAATCCCATTCTCTGACCTGTACTCTTCCTTATATGTAAAGAGCTCCTAGAAATTGATTTTTTAAAAAGACAAAAATTGGCCAAGGAGGCAAGTAGGCCATTCTCAGTAAAGGACAAAAACAAATAGCTCTTAAACATTTGGCCTCACTCATAACCTTCCTCCTTTCAAATTGGTGAACACATTCAGTGTCTGAGAGGCACTCTGTTGTGGGGTGACAGGCAGGTTCACACACTGCTGGTAGGAGGGCAAAAAGGTAAATTCTCCATTTTGGCTATCAAGGAAAGATCCTACAGTTACATCTGCACCTGTGTGAATCCACATGGGTACGAGGGTGTTACTTGTTTCAGCATCATTTGCAATAGGAAAAGACTAGAAATCACCTGGGTGTCCACTGATAAGGGACAAACTACACTGTGTCATATCCTCACAATGGAAAAAAATGAGTGAGGGTACTCTGTGTACTAATGTGGAAGATTTTCAAAGATTAATATGTGGGAAAAGGAACATGTAGAACAATGTCATTCATGAGTTAACTTTAGGGTAAAAACCAGGGGGAGGGAATTAAAATATATTTTTATATTTACCTATTATGCTCAAAATTTAGAAGGATATTTTAATAAAATGAGCAAAAGTGGTTACCTGTAAGAGGATAGTGGTAGATGGTGGGAGCAATACTTTCCCCTGAATATCCTGAATACTGTTTTGTTTTTGAAACATGGGATACACATTAACTATCTTTAAATGTTTTAATTAAAATAAGATAAAAAATTTAAAAAGAAGCAAAACCCAAATTTTGCACATTCAACGTAAATAAAAATTAAAAATTGTTTTAATGATGAAAATAATATAAAATAAATTTTTATTTTTAATTAACAAAAATTTGACTCAAAGATAAGCAATACCTGGACCCTGCAAGAATTATATGAATGAATATTATTTTTAAAATTGTTTTTCATTTAAAAAGGAGAAGAATCTGGAATGTGCACATTTCACATGAATAAAAATAGTATAGACATTTTAATGTACATTTTAAAAGTAGAATCCAGAGTTTGCGCACTCAACCTGAGTAAAAATATTTTTTAAAAATTAAGAAAGGAATCTTGTAAATTCTACCTAAACAAATATATGATGAAATGATTAATTTAGAAAAGTAAAGCCTTGATTTTACACTCCATCTCTATAAAATAAATTTTATAAGTAAAATAAACATTTTGCACACTTTATCCAAATAAAAGACCCAGTAGCAAATTAACCAGAGGGACAATGAGAAAGAAGGACAGAGGAGCAGTGGCTGCACAAGCTAGAGGCACACACCACAGGGTCCTCATTGCCTCAGCCTCCCCCTGCTATTTTGCCCTCATGGTTCTTATGAGCAGGTGGCACATCCCTGGGTTACCCCGGCCCAGAGCCCCACCTCACCTGCTCCTCTGTGGTATCATCCACATCGACATCGAACAGAGAGCCCAGGTAGGCCAGGTGGAAGATGGCCAGGGACCCAAAGAGCAGGTTTAAGGCTCGTACCCCCAGGCCCTGTGGGGAACAGATAGATATGCTTGGCAGTTGGACGTATTTACTGGCTCCCAGTTTCACCTGGGCAGAGGAACTCAGGGAGATGCACAAAGTGCAGTGGATCTCAGGAATGAGGCTGTTCAGCGTACCCCCTGGGGTAGGAAATAGACGGTCAGATCCTCCTATGGGAGATCAAGGAGTATCCAGGGATGAGGGTACTGTCCAGATTGGGGGAGATGCAAGTATTCAGTCAGAGGACAAAGAATGGTGGGGCTCTGAGTCGGGGCTTTATGGTGATAAACATCAGCTGTCAGAGGTTGTCCATAGTTCTTATTGCAAACAAAATGAAAACAAAAAAGCAAATCCCCACCATGACATACAGAGCCCACCACTCTCCCCCTTGTTCACTCTGCTCAAGTCACACTGTCTTCTTCACTGTTTCTCAAATATTCCAGGCCCTCTTCCATCTCAGAGCCTTTACACTGGTTCTTCCCTTTGCCTGGGATGCTTCTGTCCCTCACATCTTTCAGTTAAAGAACTCAAAAGGTACCTCCCTGTTTAAAATTGAATCCATTCACCCACTAATACTTCTCCTCCCCTTTCCCTTATGTATTTCCTCCTTGGCATTAATCACAATCCAACAAACTATTATACTTTACTGACTTAGTTTTTATTTACTGTCTTCTCCTTTAAAATGTTTGCCCCAGAGGGCTGGGACTTTGGTCTGTTTTGTTTACCACTGTGTCTCCAGTACCTGAAACAGTGTCTGATACCAGCAGGTGCTCAATAAATGTTTACTGGAGACATGAATGCCAGGTGTGTATACACCAGCTGCTAGATAAATGTTTGTTAGAGAGAGAGATGCCAGTAGATAGAGGTGTGGTTACATGGAAGGCTCAGGCACTGGAAGAGGAAGCTGGGCACCCTGAGACACATATCAGATGGAGACAGAAGTAACATTTTTGTGGGTGAGTGTAGGGTGTAAGGTTGCCCAGGCTGAACCCTCACCAAGCGATGCTGGTGTGAACAGTCTGGTGGGCACCGTTTCGATAAGATGCAGGCACTGAGGATCCGAGCCAGGCGCTTCCGGAGGACTGAGGTAGATGTGAGGAAGTAAGGGGGTTAGGTTAGCTTCAGGGGACAGTGGTTCCAGCCCCCCACCCCCTCACCACCAATCTTCCGCCCAGTCTGCTGGGCTGGGCTCTCCACTCACCATGTTCCACATAAGTGATAAATGCTAGAGACAGCAGCACCGCAGCCAGGTGGAAGCTGAAGCCCTGTTGGGGGTGGGGAGGGGTGGGCAGAGGGAAGGTGCAATGAGGTGAGTAAAGAAGAGGCCCTGTCACCTCCACCCAGCTTCCACCCTGATCCTGCTCCACCCTGCTCACATGCAGGAGGGCACTGGCTGCATAGGTGACCAGCACGGCTGAGAAGGTCCCCAGGTGGAGAGCATTCTTGAAAACATCTGGAGGGGGGAGATGTGGGTCAAGAGTCTCCCGAGATACCCTCTGCCCTTGCTGAGGGGCCACAGGGCAGTTTGAGGATACCTACAACTTGTTGGAACCCCCAGGATAAAGTCTTTATAATGGCCTTGAACTTCTCTTCCATCTTGCTCCTCCCACAGTCTCCCCAAGTTCAGCCAATATCCACTCCACCTTTCCAGTTCCTCAGGGCAAAAACCCCAGAATCACTTTGATCTGCCCTCTCCCCGACTGCTACAACCAAACTTAGCCAATGCTGTCAGTTCCACCATCAGAATTTATCTAGCATTGCACCTCTCCTTTCCATGTCCACTACCACTGTTATCATCACTGGCCTGGACTACTGCAGTGGCCCTCGCCCTCTCCCTATCAGTCCTCACAGCAGCCAGAAGGTCCTGTTACAACCCAAGTCAGCCCAAGGTCATCTTCCACTCAGACCCCTGCTATGGCTCTATCTCTCAGAGAAAATACCAGTCCTCCTCATGGCCATGAGGCCCTATAGGACCAGGCCCCTGTCACCTCTCCAACCTCACCTCCTGCCACTGGCCCTCTCACTCTATGCTCCTGCTGAACTGGTCTCCTCAAATGTGCAAGGCATACCTTTGCCTTGGGGCCTTTGCATTAGCTGTTCCTACTATCTGTTATACTCCTTCCTGATATATTCACGTTGCTTGCCCTCTCATCTTCTTCAGGTCTTTTTTCAAATGTCACCTCCTCCATGGGACTTACTTTGGATAATTTATTTAAAATCACAACCTCCTGCCCACATTGCCAACACTCCCAGGTCATGTTTTCCTGCTTTATTATTATATTTTACAATAGCACTTATCACCACCTGAACTATTGTGTATTTTTTCTCTTTTCTGCTCCACCCACAAAAATGCCAGCTCCATGAGGGCAGGGATTTGGTTTTGGTTCCTGTAGTATCTTCAGTGCCTAGCACGAAACAGGTTCTCAGTAAATATTTGTTGTATGAATGTATGAAAGAATGACTGTAGGGCCTGAGGAGTGCTGACTTGGTGACTCACAGTTATTTAGCCAATAAGACATGGGCAGATTCCAACTTGTGACAACCTCCACCATGGACCGAGGCAGCTCAACGTTCAGTGGCTTGGACACTGTCAGGTCCCTGTGGGCAGAAGAGATACAAATTTATTTAGGATCTCTATCTGTTTGACTGCCATATTTGTGTCTTGGCAGTTTCCTCTCCTGGAGCACCCCCCTCCTCCCTGCATGTCCTTTAGGCAGCACCCTATGGGAGAGGAGCCCCCTAGCCCTCCCCACCATTCCAGGTGATCCTTCTCCTCGGTGAAGCCAGTCCCCGCCAGTGTGGCTGTGGCCTCAGACAGGAAGCCCACAAAATAGTTGCTGAAGTGGAAGGAGACAGCACTCTCGTAGGCTCGCAGCCACCTGGGGAGAAAGGAGCAGCGGGGAGAGGCATCATTCCTAGGGGCCAGCATGACACCCCATCATGTGTCAGCATCCCTGGCCCCACTCTGTAGACTCACCTTACCATGGTGCCCCTAAGGCCCCCAGGGATCAGGAAGGCAGCAGAGAAGAAAGGAAAGAGAGTCAGAGAGGCCCAGGAAGCTGGCCTGAGTTGTTCACAGACAAGACAGAAACACGGTGGCAAAAAGGTGCAGTATGATAGTAACACACATACATACATACACTATTGGTTAGTTTCATGGGACTCAAATGGATGTGTGAGTTGCGCTACAATATAAACAGTCCTGCAATCTCACACCACCAGACATCCAGACTCAGCCACTGTCAGAGGCACAATCTCACAGCCTTACATCTTGCCACAGCCACATAGCCAGACACAAATACTATCAGACTCCCAGCCTTGCAGCTCTCTAACCTGGCTCAGTGACCATAAGACATACAAAAGTCTTTTAGTTAGGCACAAAGACCATTAAGCACCCTGCTATGCACACATACACAAGTCTACACTCAAGATAGTCATCCTGTCAGTTATACAATAGACATAGTCAAAAATAGGCAGAGTCCTACACTGGAAAAAGTGTTGGTTCTGGAATCAGGCTTGGGATTAATGCCTGGCTGCTTAGCGGGGTGACACTGGGCAAATTACTTCACATTCCAGAGCCTCATTCAGCATCAGATACAATCAGTGGCCAGTGAATGGGGAGGGAGTCATACAATCAAATAGTCAGTTGAAATCTTACAGTCACACCAGAGGCCTGTGGTCAGTCCTGCTGACAGGCACAGGCACACACACAGTCCGTCATGACTCCTCAGCTAGACAAGCTCACACAGCCAGAGAAGGCAGATCCACAGGCAGAATCTATCACAGACAGACACACAATATGCTACAATCAGACCCATTCCAAGCCAGAGTTATAGACAAGCTAGACTTACCTTACCCAATGACAGCCACACACCTCATTGTTGACAATGGCACAGCCAGAACTCCACTACCACACAGGGAGTCAGTGGCTGATAGGCAAACAATCCATACACACCCCTAGTCAGAGTCATGAACAGGTCAGCATCACCAACCAACATATACTTGTCACTCCCCCTTGCAGTTATGTAACTTGTTTCTAATGGTGGAACAGTGGAACAGATGGATAGCCATACATGGTATGTGTCAGACTGTCACTCATACATGGAATCACAAAGCCAATTTGGCCAGACAACAGCCATAGACAGTTTCTGTCCAGTCACGATCTAGGTGGTCAGATGGTCTCAGACTTAATAGAACCAATTAGTCACAGACTGTGCCCCACCCCTAGTTAGCCCACTCGCCCTCATTTACCTGGCTTTGCGTTTCTTGCTGTAGTAACAGAAGACAGACAGAAGCATTAAGAGACAGGCTTAGAGCTGGGGAAACCCCAGGTCCCTACCCAACCCGCTCACTGCTGGGTAGAGGCCTCAAAGGCCGTGCTCACTTGCGAAGGAGGCGGTCACCATCAAGGGGGATGAAGTATGGGAAGAGGTAAGGGCCCACACAGGTGGACAGCACAAGGCACAGCAGGGCCAGCGCCAGGCTCCGGGACACCTTCTGCAGCCATCGGCGGCTCTGTGGGGATTAAGGCTCCATGAACACTGCCCTGTGGTGGCTCCCACAGTCCCTGCCCTCCTATCCACCCAGGACCTCACCAGTGGGCGACCTTGGACAGCGTGTAGGTAGCTGTGGAAGGATATCCAGGGCCCAAAGACGATAGTGCCCACGAAGTAGAGGTAGCCCATGAACTCCACAGGCGAGGGTACCGCACCCACCTCGCCCCGGTCCAAGTCGAAGCCCAGAGACACCGCCTTCATGGCCACGATCATCTGGGCCCCTATGTGTGGTGCCCATGGTCAAGTGGATGGGCAGAGAGTAGGTCAGCATGGGGAGATAGGGAGCACCAGGCGAGGGGTGGTAGGAAAAGAGGAGTACAAGGATGGACAGGTGGACATGGAGTCAGACAGGCAGGTGAACCCAGGACTGGCAGATACCCTTATTCATGAGTCAGGCATGTACACGAGATGAGAAAGACAGAGCAGTGAGGGAAGGCATGGTAGAGAGAGATACAGATGTAAAGGGAATCTGAGGCCAGCATGTCCAGTAGGGTGAGCATATGAAGGAGAAAAGTGGGGAAGGAAAGACAGGAATGGGGGAGTTAGGAGAGGTGGAGTGGAGCAGGAGGATTGGAGCAGGTCAGAGGGCCAGGGCTGCCTACCTCGCATCTTGTGCCATGTTACGGTGTCCACCATGTGCATCTCACTAAGGAAAAAAGGTGATGGTCTTGGCCTTATGACTTCCATGACCTCAGAGACCACAAAAGGGGGAAGTCAGGGTTCAGAGAGGGTTATACCTTCCCCTGTCTTGCACAACCAAATGGAGGAATAATTCTCCAGGACTCCCTCCTCCAGGAGGAGCCCAACTCCAGCCTGTCCTGTACAGCCTTCAGAAAGAATAAGTTTCCTACATTCCCTCCTCCAGGAATACCTCATGCCCTTCCTGTCCTGGACATCTTCACAAGGAGAAGCCTAGGGGCCCAGCTGCCCTTCTGCTGATAGCATGGGAATGAGAGCTTGTACTCGTACCCCATGAGCAGGTAGATGAGGATGGTGACAGAGAGGAAGACACCTCGATGGGAGGAATGTCGGCAGAGGAACAGCACAAGGTAGCACAGGAGGCTGAGCAGCACGACCCAAACCATGTGCAACTGGAAGAAGTGGTAGAGGCTGAAGAACCCTCCTGCCACGGTGCTTGCGTGCTTCAGGTAGGATGGCAACCCTTCAGATGAGAGAAAGAAAACAAGAAAAGGAAGTTGGGTGGGCTGGTAGGAAGAAAGGGCAACCTGAGCAGAGGGCACAGCCTGGACAAAAGCCTAGAGGTTGGAATGTGATGGGATTGCAGGGAGCCTAAAACAGGTGTTGGGGAGCTGAAGAGGTGGCAGGATCTGGGTTTAAAGAAAAGAAACATCCATAAAGGACATTCAGGGGAAATTTGAGCATCAACTATATTGGATAATATTATTGCATCCAGATTAAATTCCTTGAGGGGTGATGGTTGAGGCTGTGGTTGTTGAAGATGTCCTTGTTCTTGGGGGATACACACTGAAGGATTTGGGGTGAAATGTCGGCAGGTTATTCAAGTGATTCAGGAAGATGACAGATGATTGATAGATAGATGGATAGATAGATAGATAGATAGATAGATAGATAGATAGATAGATAATAGACAGATAGATAGAATGGGCTAATATGGGAAGATGTCAACAGTTGGAGAATCTGGTAATGTGTATGGTAATGTGTATATGGGTGTTCATTGTACTATTCTTTCAGCTTTTTGGTAACTGAAATATTTCAAAATGATAAACCTGGGAAAAAATAAATCATCCATTTAAAATAAAAGAAATAGATGAAAAAAGCGTAGAACCTTTGAATCTCAGATTTCCAAAATTCTCAGTATCCTATGGAGACCCTGGGAACTTGGAATCTTATCATTTGCTTACAGGCTTGCTGTAATTGTAGAAACATTCCACAGTCCTAGAATCTGGAAATCTTACTATGCCCTGATTCTAGAAATCCAGAACGCCAGCATTTGGAAGTCTAGAATGTAAGAATTTCAACTTGTCTGAATCCTCAAAACCTATAATGTGGTACTTTGGGATTCCATAACCCTTTGACACCAGAATTCCAGAATCTTATAACCTTGGGCTGTAGTCATTTCAGAATCACTAGTTCCAAGAACCTCAGCTTTCCAGAAGTCCAGAACCCAGGAATACTGAAAGGCAGGACCTGGCATGGCTGGATGTGGCTTGGCATGGTATGGCATGGTATGGCTGGGTATAGTAGGACATGGTATGGTGAAATGGTGCTTGGCCTGGTGGGATGTGGTGGGTTGGACCTGTTGGTACCTGGCTTAACATGTCTAGACATAAGACGTGGCAGCATAAGGTGTGGCTTGGTATGGATGAACACGGCAGGTGTGATATGGCCTGGTATAGTGGCACATTCTGTGGCAGGCACTTACCGAGCCTCCAGAGGAGGCGGCAGGCGAGGCAGATGGCAAGCAGCAGCCAGATCTGGTCAAGGCCCTGCTGAGCAGTAGGCAGGAGACAGCCCTGCAGCAGCTGCTGGAAAAATTCCTGGCGGCTGAAGGTGGCCATTGTGGCCCCCTACGGATAGATGGACAGATGGATAGACCTGCCAAAGTGGGGACACAGAGCCGGTATGTCCATGGGGCTGGCAATGCTCAAGACATGGACTTGAGCACTCATTTCATTTTGGGGCTGTGCAACCCATGTAGAGACACGGTACTGGGGGACTGGAGGAGGGTGTGAGTGTCAGGTACATCAGACTGAGCCACCAACTATGTGTGTGTGGGGTGTCCTGGGTGCACACATAAAGCCCATGACATGTGGTAAATGAAGGACCTGTGTCTCTTGTATACAGTGACAAATCAGGGTCCAATGGAGATTGAATGATGTACATTCCAGGCCCATATATCAAATGGGAGGGGGCTCTCTGGTTTCCAAGACAGTCACTCTGTGTGGAGGGCAGAGAGGGAGATCCTGTGACACTTGGGGGCCGTGTGCATCTCTCCTTGTACGGATGTGGGGGGTGTCCTGTATCCCCTGCACGCCCCATCTCACGCCAACTCGGCCTCTCCTGGCCACCAACAAGGCCCTGCCCAGTTCCTGGGACTTCAGGGAGGTGGCAGAGCAAGAGAGGGAGTCTGAAAGGTGATGGAGAAGTGACTCCAGGACACGCGCTGCAGACCCGTGCGGGGAGGCCAGCTCAGAATGGGAGCAGAGGAACCACACGCGCACTCCTGCGACCTACCTGGCAGGAAGAAAGCCGCTGTCCTGGGGGCCAGGGACGCACTGCTGCCGCCACCGCCACCGCCTCCTCCGGGAAGCCTTCCCCGCAGGCCGCAAGGCCGGGACCAGCTGCGGCTCCCAGGGCGGTGCGGAGAGAGGGCCCTTTAAATCCCGGGGAGGCCCGACCGGCCAACTCGGCCAATGAGAGGGCAGGAGCAGGGCGGGGCTGGTGGAGAAGGAGGAGAGCGAGAGGATCCAGGGGAGGAGGAGCGCGAGGTTTAGAGGAGCGGGGCGGTGGGGCATCCTTGTGCTTGCACTTTTCCAGTCCTGGGTGATGTAGCCCTTGAACGTTCGCGTCCAGAAGTCTTCTGGCCGTCCAAGAACAAACTTTTGAATCGTCTGATTCCTAATCCTTGGAAGCTGAGATGGGAAAGATGGGGGACGGAGGAGGGAAAGCCCATTCTCCACAACTGCTCATGCGTGCATGTCCTCTCGACACTGTTGTATCCCCGTTTCACAGATGGGAAAATAAACTGCGGTCTCTCCTTCCCCATCCTTTGAGGGCACTAAAGGAATTTCCAACCTTCACCACCGCCAGAGACGGGCCAGAAACATTTGTAAGTATTGTGTCACAGAGGAGCACCAATTAGGCATCTGTGCTTCCCCTAGGGACTCCTCCTTGTGAGCCCTTGGCTTGTCGTTGAGAACTGATTTGCCTGCTCAATTACTCATCCCTTAATTACTCACCCTGCATTGAGAGTGACCCCAGCAACTGGTGAGTGTTCCCTGTGAACCAGGAGGCTAGTATGGATCATCGACTGACCAGGGGCATTTATGAAGCCCTTACAGCGTCCCCAACAATGGTTTGTATTGGGCTCTATTTGCACCAGTATTGAGGATTTATACTACACTTGCAGTCTGCTTCCCCTGCGGAGCAGCGTCTGGGCACTCCATTCTGTCGCTAGGATAATAAAGGGCCTATTTTTTCCAAAGGAGCATTTATTGTACATGTACCACATGCTTAGCTATGATATAGAAAGGAAAGGGAAGCCCAGGTTAAGTTGGACTCCACTGTTATCTGAGGAGGCTAAGGCAAACAGATTCTAATCAGATTAGTGCCTACCTGTATGGAGCTGGGGGAGCATGCCCACTCACCTGGCTTCAGTGTTCCTTTCTATTAAACAAAAGAGTGGGATTAGCAGTTCTTTGCTTGGAAATAGCCATGGCAATTGAAGAGAAATGTTAAGTCTCTCCTCTTTAAAAAAATAACATGAAGTTAAATGGAGTTTTAACTCAGAAATTAATATACATGTATTACAAATTAAAAATATTGAACCCAGCAAAAATACATATAATGAATACAGGCCATAAATTTTATGAATTAGACTTCATTCTAATTTTTTTCTCAGGTTTAAAACATACTCAAGTAGAATCAGCAATGATCCACAGCACACACTAGAAATCTTTCCCTTAGTTGCAAGAATTGGCGTTTAAAACTGAAAGATCCTCACTATGCGCCACACTGAGCTTCACAGACTCGATTGTTTCCATCTAGTCTTTTGATGTGTGTAATAAAGAACTAGTGTCTAGATTTTATGACATAAAATGGACATCTATGAATCAACTAGAAAAGGATAAACAATACACTAGAAAATGTACAGTGGACATGAATAGGCATGAATCAACTGCAGAAGACACCTGAAATGGCCAATATGTAATAACCTATGAAAAGATAACTCAATCTCTTTAGTCATCAGGAAAATGCAAAATTAAAACAACAATTAGATACATTTCACATCTACTAGGTATGGTGTTTCATATTTTATCACAGGAGTTTAATAGAGAGTGGGCACTCAATAAATATCTGTCAAATTTTATAGCCTTTGTGGTCATTCTTTGTTATGGTTTCTGGGATATTTTTAATGATCTCCCCATAATTAAAGAGATGAAAATTAAAAGTCAGATCACATTTTTCATTTATTAGATAGGCAAAAAATTGCCAAGCCTCATAATAACACTTATCTATCATCTATCTGTCCATCTGTCCATCCGTCTGTCTTTTTCTAACCTATTTGATAGTAGTTGCAGATATGATGCCCTTTCAACTAAATAGTTAAGTATGAATTTCCTAACAAAAAACGTTTTTTACATTCCTACCAGCAGTGGACATATTGGAGGGTTCCAATATGTCCACATCCTCATCAACATTTGTTATTTGACTTTTTGATTCTAGCCATCCCAGTGGGTGTGCCAATAATGTTCCTCTGTAGGAAAAAGAAATCCTGGGTCATGAGATGCATTTTGTTATCAAGTCTTTTCAATCTCTTTCAATGTGAGCAATGTCTCAGTCTTCCCTTAACTTTTGTTATCTTGATGTTTTCAAAGAGCCAAGCCGCAGGCCAGTTAGTTGGAAGAATGTCCTTTAATTTGGGTTTATCTGATATTTCCTCAGGGTTAGATTGCATTTTGGCAGGAATTTCCACAGAAAAATGACCTATGCTCTTAGTGTATCTGGAGGCACAAAGTATTGGTTAATTCCCAAATTGTTGTTATTAGCTTTGATCATTTGGTTAGGGGGTGTCTTCCAGGATTTTCCACTGTAAATGTACTATTTCCCTTTGTAATTAATAAGTATCTTGTAGGGACATACTTTGAGACTATGAAACTCTTCTGTTTTTATTCAAACTTCCACTCACTAGTTTAGCATCCATTGGTGATTGTTGCCTGAAGCAATTACTACTATGATGTTGGCCAAATAATGATTTTCTTTTATATATATAGCTGGGATTTTACTTTAAGGAAGAGCTTTCCCTTTTCCTTGTGTATTTATTTATTTGTTTATTTATTTATCAGTATGGGACTCATGGATTCTTCTGTTAATTCATGGGTTAAAGTCAGTTAATATCTATATGTTTAAAAGTGGCTTAATCAAGATATAATTTACATATCATAAAATTCACATGTGTTAATTTTACAGTACAATGGTAGTATATTTATAGACTTGTGTAAAAATCACCACAACCTAATTTTAGGACATTTCAATCACCCAAACAAGAAACCTGTACCTATTAGCAGTCACTCCCTATCTACCCCTGACAGCTTTAGGCATTCACTAATCTCCTTCTGTCTATAGATTTGCTTATTCTGGACATTTCATATAAATGAAATCATATGATATGTCATCTTCTGTGTCTTGTTTCTTTCACTGAGCATAATGTTTTATAAATTATGTTAAAATGTATATAACATAAAAATTTACCATCTTAACCATTTTTAAGTGTACAGTTCAGTGGCAATAATATTGTCATGCGACCAACACCACCATCCATCTCCAGAACTTTCTCAAACTTAAACTCCATACTCATTAAACATCAACTACCCATTCCCCTTACCACAGCCCCAAGTAAACACCATTTTACTTTCCTTTTCTATGAATTTGACTACTCTAAGTACCTCATATAAATGGACTCATACAGCATTTGTCCTTTTGTGACTAGCTTATTTCATTTACCATAATGCCCTCAAAGTTCATCCATGTTGTAGCATGTATCAGAATTTCCTTCCTTTTTAAGACAATAATATTTCATTGTATGTATATGCCATATTTTGTTTATCTGATCATCCATCGGTGGATACTTGGGTTTCTTCCACCTTTTGGCTGTTGCAAGTAATGCCGCTATGAGCATGGATATACAAATATCTCATTGAGTCTCTGCTTTCAATTATTTTGGGTATATATCTAGAAGTGGAATTGCTGGATCATATGGTAATTCTATTTTTAATTTTTTGAGGAACCACCATACTCTTCCACAGTGGCTGTACTATTTTACATTCCTACCAACAGTGCACAAGTGTTCCAACAAGGGTATCCTCGCCAACACTTCTTATTTTTTATTTTTTGTAGTAGCCATCCTAATGGGTTTGAGGTGGTATTTCATTGTGGTTTTTCTTTATATTTCCCTAATTATTAGTGATGTTTAGCATCTTTTCATGTGGTTATTGGTCCCATCTATACATATATTCTTTGGAGAAATGTCTATTCAAGTCCTTTGCCCTTTTTAAAATGGGAATGTCTGTTTTTTGTTGCTGTTGAATTGTTGGGTTCTTTAGATATTCCGGATATTAGCTCCTTATCAGATACATGTATTGTAAGCACCCTTTCTCATTTTGTGGATTGCCTTTTCACTCTGTCAATTGTGTCTTTTGATATTCAGAAATTTTAAATTTTGACATAGCCAACTTATCTATTTTTTTCTTTCATTGCCTGTGCTTTTGGTGTCATCCAAGAAATTATTACTCAATCCAATGTCATGAAGCTTTCCCCTATGTTTCCTTTCAAGAGTTTTATAGTTTTAGGCTTTAACATTCGATGTTTGATCTGTTTTGAGTTCATTTTTGTATATGGTGTGAGGTAAGGGTTCAACTTCATTCTTTTGCATGTAGATAGCCAGTTTTCTTAGCACTATTTGTTGAAAAGAACTATCATTATTTAGTTCAATAATCAAAGTATTCTAGAAGTGGCCAGTGGGTGTCCCCTCAAGCTGGCTTCTGTGTCCTTTTGACATATCTCCGTCATTTTTTGAAAACATCTTCTCTTTATATTACATCAGGATATTTCAGGCTCGTCTTGTACTTTCCTGGTTCCAAAGTCAGCCATTTACCCCAATAATTCTTGTTTCTTTTAGTGGAGAATGGTATTTAGGAAACCAAGATCTGGGCACTAGAAGTGCTCATTGCTTCTGTAGTGTGGCTGATTCTAGTCCTTCTCAGTGGACAAAGTTCCAATTGACATCTACAATACCAATCCCACACCAAAATGTCCATCCTAGCCTTTTCCTTTTCTATATTTGTAACTCCCTCCTCCCACAGTGAGAAACCTGATTTTCACTAGCCACAAGAATTTTATTATTTGCTCAGTCCTAGGATACACATTCAGTAGTTTCAGATTTAATAACTGATACCATCGTGGAAGACAAGTATACCAACTAGAGGTCAATATTTGTTACAGTCCTTTTTGTCTTTAGCCTGATGGACACCATATTCAAAAGTTACTTGGGTTAGTTCTTCCTACTTCCCTTCAGTGAGGTTGTGTTTGAAATATAATCAAGTTTCATCTGTTTCTGATTGCATTGTTTCAGGATTTTCCCCATCTTCGTTAATTTTATTTATTTATTTTAAGTGTGTGAAACATTAACATGGTTTCAAGAGTCAGAAGTATTCCAACAAATATACTCAGAGAAATGTCACTTCTCTATTTCTCTAATCTGCTCCCACCCAGCCCCCTTAGGCAACTAGTCTCAATAGTTGCTGGTTTATCCTTCCTATGTTTCTTTTTGTAAAGATAAGCAAATATACATATGTTTTTTTAGATTAGCTTGTTTCTTACATGAAGGCTTACATATTATACTTTTGTGCACTTTGCTTTTTTCACTGGACAGTATGTCCTGGAAACAACTCCTCATCAGTTCATAGCTTTCTCGATCTTTTTACAGCAGCATAGGACTCCATTGTGTGAATGTACTAGTTTATTCAACAATTGCCTATGTATACAACTTGACATTGTTGCCAATATTGTTAAAATTATCAACCGTGCTGTGATGAATAATCTTGTGCATAGGTATTTTCACATTGTTGGAGGTGTATCTTTAGGGAAAATTGCTGGAAGTGAGATTGCTAGGGCAAAAGAGAAACACATGCATTTTTGTTAGATGCCAAATTCCCTTCTACTGGGGGTATAAAAAGGACATTTAAAAAAGCACAAAGAAAAGAGCTGCTATTCACAAGATAAACCAAACAGTCTTTTTTGCTGCCAGTCAGTAGTCCATATTGGTTTTAAGATTGAGGGATTTAATTTCACAAAGACTGCTTTTTTTTTTTACAGTGATTAAATTTCACCAACATTGTTGGATCCTCTGCAGGTGGTTATGCCCCCCCTTTCCCCCACAACCTGATGCTGCCATAGGAGCCACACATGTCATAGGGGCAGCAGCTGAGGTCACATGTGGTAAGCCACGTGAGGGACCATCTATGGACAGGTATATGTGATTCAAAGCCTATCTGTCTAGGCTACAGGAGATTTAGAGATTAAGCATTTGTTTTTTTCTGGGATCCCAGGTCTCCTAAAAAATCTTATCAAAGCCCTCTCCTTTGGAATACATTGAGAAAAGTAGCCATACATCCAGGAGTTGGCCTTGCACTCATAGCCAGATCTTTGTGTCCTCCTGTTGAACGTTAACAATTTCATAGACTGTCAGCTTCAGACAAGGCCACTGCAACTGGGATAGATTGAGACAAAAACTAGACCACTCCATAATCATGTCTGAACATAGACAAAACATGAGCATTATCCAAGCCATACAAATGACCAAGTAGTTTCCTAACCTGGATAATATGCTGCTTCTTTACCAATTAGCCTCACTCTTGTCTTCTCTCTTTCTAGATAAGATTTATTAAGATACCCAGCCATAGAAACACCCTACTTCTAATCCAGAGCAAAGCCCTGCCTGCTTCCTTAAGCTCTCCCCCAAATCACCTCATATCAGCACAAATCCTAGAAGTCCTCTCTAACACCCTTTTACTGAGACACCCCATGGTTCCCCACAGTGTATATTCTTTCTTGTGACTATAATGAAGCAGTAAGATTCCACATTGAGGTGATGGATAAGGGAACCCTGATACCTGGGTTGCCCTCAAGGAGACTCATGTGGTGAGATCTCAGCCCAAAGGGGCTTCATCTTGCCTGGGTCAGCTGCTCTGTGTCTCAGAGTCTGCTCCCTCAGGGACCCTATCACCAGGAACATGCCTCATTCCCATCTCCATTTCCCTTTGTATACTTCCCTGCTTTTGCCCATGCCATGCCTTTTGCCTGAAATGCCCTTCCTCTGTTTTTCATCCTTGAGCTCTGATAATTTCCTTTCAAGATCCAGCTTGATATCACCTGTAAGATCAGGGACCTTCTATCCCTTCTGCCTCTAGGACTCCCTCACCCTGGGCAGACCCTTTCTTCATAAGCCTTATTACACAGAAGTACCTATCTCCTCACTAGGCAGGGCCTGCAGTTCCATCCTGCCTGGGCCCCCAGTACCTACACTAGATTGGACTGGGCTTCCAGGCAATGTCCTCTAAGTGTTGACTACAGGACTCCATCAAGCAGCCAAATAGCATGGGTGAGGAAAGGATGGGTGCTGCTGGCCTCAGACTGCTTGGAGAGTGCTCGGGATTGGGCCACCAAGGGAACTCTCTGGATTTTAAGGGAGCACTGAGGCCCTTCCTCACCCTGAATGCTGCTGTGCCCCCTTCCTTCCAGAGCCAGCTCCACAGCTTCTGGCTCTCCAGGGCCTTCTGGCACATTGTTACCTACCCCAGGTAACTTTGGCACTCTGAGACCTATTACACTGACCTCAGGTAGAGCCATTAAAGCTGTGGACTTTTACTGACTGGGCCTGACACCTGGAAGGCTACAGCATGGGGTTGTTCAGCCACTGAGCCCCATTCCCTGCCTGGGATGTCATTCCTAGGGGATATCCTCCACTGTCTTCCCGGCTCTATCTCCCTGTGATAGTGCTATCCCACAGAGCCAATGATGCCCAGTGCTCCTGACAAGAGGCCTAAGGTGATTTCTTAGATAAAAATTCAGCTGCCTTCAGGACAATTCAGAAGCTACTTCCTTCAAGGAAATTTTTAGAGTCCCAGCTCAGAGCATCCTCCACTCTCTGGTTAGAGATGCTCAGCAGCACAACTGCTCCAGCCAATGCTGTCAGGACTTTCTTCCCTCCTCTTTCCTGGGAAATGTGGCCATGCATCCTGTGATCCCCCTAGCCCTGGAGAGCCAGGTACATGGGATGCACACGCCTAATGCCTTTGACCACATTGGGTCCCTGACACAGCGTGTAGTGTGGACCAGAGTTCATGGTTACATCTGTACACCAGCCAGCCATCTATGTATCCAGCCATCTGTCCATCCATCTCAGAAACAGTTTCCATAAAGGGATCTATCCTGAGATTTGAGGTTTTTTTTTGTCTCTTTGAATTGCAGCCTGGGGTTGGCATGAATGTCTCCTGAGAGCCTGGAGCAAGAGTGAACTGGCCACCCCCAGGTCTCTGGCCACACTCTCTGGGTGCCCATGGACAAGAATTAAAAGCCCCTGCTCAGCTTTTCAGTGTCAACTTCTGCCTCAGCCCTCCATCAGTTGTAAGCTTCAATGACACTCATCTCTCTTACACCTCCCAGAATTCATCCATACTGTTCCCATTTCCAGGAATGCCCTTCTCATCTTTTCTTTTGGTAAATACCAACAGATGTATCAATACTCAACCAAATGTCTATTATAATTAAATGCTCCTTGGGGTTTTCCTTGGGGTCTCCACAGCATCGATCACAGAATAATGCCATGAAGTATGCCTATGGATGTCTTTCCAGCTAGACTAGGAGGACTTTAAAGGGAGAGGGTGAACATGACTCATCTCTGTGCATGGCACAGACTGGATACACAGCAGTCAACAATTATGTGAGTGAATGGATGAATGGGTGGGTGGGTGGATGGGTATGTGTATGGATGGGTAGATGGGTGGATGGATGAGCAGATGAATGGTTAGGTGAGTAGGTGGGTGACTGATGGGTGGATGAATGAATACAAGGCTAGGTGAGTTGTTGGGTGATGAGTGAGTGGGTAGAAAGAGGAAGAGTGGGTGATGACTATTCTAATATTCTAACATGTCTTATCTGCTTCTTGGAGTCTCCCTCCTGACTGTTCCACACAGAACTTAGCTGTAATTATCCAGAAGAATAGACCTCCCTTTTTCAAAAGCCTCTTTCTCAGTGTTAGAAATTGATGCTTGATGAATACACACCTATACAACAGCTTTGAAGCAGTATTTCAGTGACAGGTTGACAACTGGACAGGCAGATCCCTCAGAGGAAGGGAACGGAAGAGCCTGGAGCTCTGACTTGTCTGGGAGGACCATTTGCCACGAATGAAGACCTATGAAGGGAAGGAGATTTATCTTTCCTCCTGGACTGCCTTTGTGCTGCTAGGTCCACTGTGTACTTGGAAGTCTCCCAGAGATCTCTTTTGTCTTTTTGTCACACTGCCTTAAATTTCAACATCAGATTAATTCCACCATTTCCAATGAGGCTTTGCCTTCCTTCTGCAAACATGTTTAACCGCTTCTGGGAGATATTGACATTTTACTATAAACTACCTTTTAATCTGTCACAGGAGGCAGAATTTCTGGTGGCTGAGAGAGATGAAGTAACCTTACTGCATAAATCTGAGGACCTCCAAATGACAGGCAGAGAGGGACCAAGGCTGTCAGTAATTTCAATTAAGGATTCAATAGAAGGCAGACATTCTTTTTGTCAACTCAGCACGTCTTCCCTCTTCTACTAAACACCACCCTCCATTATTTTTAATGACATGCCTCACCCTACCCCAGTGCATGTGGTTCTTATAGGGCTAACACCCCTTGACCCTGCCCCAAACTCCAGGATTGGATCCATGACTAGCACTGCTCATCAGAGCAATCTGTCATCCTGACCACATGTATGCAACCTAAGCTTGACCACATGACCTATAGGGAAAGAGGTATCTCTGTACCTTGGGGCTTTTAGCTGTTCAGGTGGATGTGTGGCAGCCACTGCATGTAGGGCAGCCATCACTGAGAGCTTGCTGAAGGCAAAGCTGTGAAAGAAAAAGCAAAGCCCACTTTCAGTGAGAGGCAGAGTCCTTAGATGTGGGGTGCACAACCCACACTCACTCTGCCTAGGTCTCTTCAGTTACCTAAGTCCATTTTCCTTTAGCTGGTTTGATTTGTGTTTCTGTCATTTATGACCCCCAGATCCCTGAAGAATACATCCACTTTCCTGTCTTCTCATGCCCTGGTGGAGTTATCTACCCCTCAGGCTGCTAAGTTTATCCCTGGCCCCTACAAGTTCCCCAGGCAGGCCTCAGAAGTTACCTGGACCAAAATCTCCTCATTAACCAAGAAACGTGTGAACCTGAGGTCTTGGCCAACTCTCTTTCAACCTGCTAGATGACTTCCTGAGGCCTGGAGGGGAGTACCCTTCATCTTCTTGTCTGCTGTGCTTTGTCTCCAGAAGCAGGGCCTGGCCTGAGGGAGCTTCAGCTTCTAGCCATTATGTTCTTGGAGTCCATCTGTGGTCCTCAGCAATTCCCAGCTCCAAAGTGCCCATTGTGCAGATGGAGAAACCAAGGCCCAAAGAGATGACTTTCCCCAGGGCACTCCACAGTCAGTTATAAGGAATTCACCTTTTTTTAATGCTCATTTCCCTTTGTCCTCTGGGTCCCAGAATCCCTTGGCTGGGAGTATGGGGGTGCCAGAGAAAGCAGGCTAGACATGTCCTCACTGGCCAGGGATGACTCACTGATCTATCATCCAGGGTGCATTTGCTGAGTGTCTTAGCCAAGGATGAGAGCAGTTGGGTCCTGCTAGGCCTGCATCTGGAAGGGGTCCCAAGCATCCTTTCCAAAATGTCTGCCACTGGAAATTCTGCAAAGTAAACAGACTTACTGACTGACAGTTGATAGATATTGAGCATTTTCTCAATACTGGGCTATTTAAGAGCTTCATGTCCACTCTCTCATTTAACCTTCTCCACACCACTGTAAGGCAGGAACCATAATTACCTGAATTTTATCAATAAAGAAACTGAGGAGGCCCAGCAATTGAAACAGCCCTCCAGGGAAGAAAGCCCTTCCCACAGTTGTCACAAGCACAGCGCCCAGGATGACAGTGGAACATTTTGGCACCTGCATGTTCTGAATAAATCCACCCAAACTGCCACCGGCCTAGGGGTAAAGAGCTGGCTGTTTTTTGGATCTGAATTAGGGCACAGTACGAAGGATAGGAAACAGCTGGGGACCCTCATTCCAGAGAGTCATTCCACATCCCCAGAATTGGGGTGTGTCACAGCCCTCCTATTCTACACCCTGTGCAAAGCACAGCCCCTTTCCTCCAGGAGCTGGGCAGAGTTCAGAATGGCCTGGATTCAGCTTTTTCTCCCAGTCCCAGGCCCTGAGAGTCACTTGGAGTTACCCCTCAGCCCTCAGTGATCTCAGCTGTGCTGTGAGCTGGTAGATGCAGTTGAGGGATAATTTCCAGAATGGTACTATCACTACTCATACAAATGTAAAATGAATATGCATCAAAAATCTTACTTAGGCCTTTTATTAATGAGAGAACAGGCAAGACGTTACCAATTCTCAAAGGAGAATCTGTAGAAGAGACAAATATATAGACTATCAGTATACTGACATGAATTTGCCAATAGATGCACTAGAATATTTGTAATAATCTTTTCCGCAGGGCATAAATCAGTTGTATCTTGACAGGACCAAATCCATTTGCATGATTATGAATGGGAATCATTAGCCCTGCCTATTTAAACTCTTGTATGGACAGTTTCAAAATGGCCCAGAGACAAGGATGTGGTCTGCTATAGAATCAGATAAGCGGGAAAGATTGGCTAGACACCAGCATTCCATTGAAAGGAGACCTGGGGATAGTTCTGTCCATTGAAAAGCCTTTCACAGTCTTTCCTGACAATGCATAGAGCTAGACTAGATAATGGCTGAGACTTTTCCAGCTCAGAGGCACTCTGGGCTGAGGCAAGCCCAGCCCTCAGGCTATGTCCACTATCTGATTTATCTCCTGACATCTTTGCCTTTAAAGACCTGAATACTGAGGGGGCTCCGCTAGCTCCTCACAAAGTGCCTTTGTGAACTTCAGAAAAAGATGCTCCTTCCTCATGATGGACTCAGCCCAGAGCCAGGGCCCAGGGATGTAAAAAGGGCTTAGTCTGCATTGCTGTCTCTAATCTCCTCCCTGGCCAGGTGTCATTTGTCAGGGCACAGCCTATGCAACTGTGCACAGTGGCCTATTGCTGCCTGACATTCCACAGTCAGTAGAGGTGACCCCTTAGGAGGACCTAAAAGTAATCAGCTGAGGTTGAGGTGAGGGCACAGGAAGGTCTTAATACTGCACCTGAGGGGCTTTTGGGGGGTAAAGCTGGGCAGGGCTGGGTTGCTAAGATTGGAAGGGCAGACCCCTCTACCCTTCCCAAACCTATTGTACATCTGATCCAGACTTGGAATTCAGGAGCAGCAGTAACCCTTTTTTCAACCACAGCCAGGAGGAAGGTTTGGTCCCTTTGCCTCCTCTGCTATGCCTGGATGGGTTGGGTCGGGGTTTGGGGCTAGCAGTGGAGGTGCCTCCTTTTAGGCCAGGGTTGTGTCCCTGCCAGGTTTAGCCTCTCTGCTGCTGATGGGCAAGTAGGAATGCCTCCCCCAGTCCATTTCCAAGCCTTGCCCATGTGGCAGGGTGTGAGGACTCAGAAGTGGCAGAGGAGCAGGAGGGTGGCCCAGTCTTGGGGAGCAGCCACTTGTCTGCTCACTACTTGTGAGCTACTCTGCAGCTTCCCTGGGTCTAGGCTGTAGACAGGCAAGCTATTTGATACAAAGAATACTGAGGCCCAGAAAAGGCAGGTGGCTTACCCTAGGCCCCTGTGGCCCATAGAACCCTGAACAGCTTCCTAAGAGTAGGCTGCCTGACCTAGGGGCAGAGAGACAACTCACTTCACCCACCAACCCTTGGTCATATCTGGACCTCTCCAAAGCCTGGGCGCTTGATCTCTTACAAGTGATGAGAGAGCCACATGCAGCTTTCTGACTGAACAAATTTCTATCTCATTTCCAGGCTTTTGCCTTCTGAGTTTCCCTTGCCTTGACTTCTGTCTCCTTACTCCTATCCTTGCATGCCCAGCCCCCACCCTATTGCCATGGGCCCCCTTCCCTGTACCTTCCTACACCCCTCTCCAGGAAGCCTTCCCTGTGCCCCTTCTTCTTGCTCTGAGTGGCTTCCTGGCACTTCTGCTTCATATCATGGTGGCTTATAAGCATTGCTCAACTTTCCATGAATCTGGAGTTTGGCCATATTGTTTCTGGGTTGCTCTAGAGCTTAGCACAGTGCTCAAGTCAGGAGCATGGGGATAAATGAAGCTCCACCTTTGTCCCAAGTAACAAGGTTTGAGAAAAGCAAAGTGGTCCTGACTTTCACTTCCCTGGCTCTGCTGAAATCTGGATTCCTAGAAGTGCATTCCTTGGTTTTCCTTACAGTCCCAGCCAGGTGTAGGTGGAAGTGAAGCTGCACACCCATCCCTGCACACGCCCACACAAGCATGCACAGATGCCATATGTGGGCCCCCAAGGAGACACGTGCACAGACACCAAAATCCAAGCTCATACATAGACACATTTGAGCACATGAGCAGAGCCATGCACAGGCCCCAGAGGATACATGTATGTATATGCCCTGACCCAGGCCCATGGCCACACATGAAAACATGCACACACACATTCATGGGCCCCCAGAGTTACACATGCACAGATACTGAGACCCACATCCATGTGCACACCATGTGCACCCATTTGCACATACATGCACATGCATACAGGGTCCATTTGCACAAGCACACAGACCCAGGCACATGGACAAATATGCACTTGTGTGTACACACACATTCATGGGCACACAAGAGTACATGTACACAGATGCCCAGGCCTGAGCCTGTGGGCAAACCTGCACTCATGCACATATACATTCATGGCTGCCAAGAGGTACACATGCCATGACACCGCGGTCCAGGCTCCTGGGCATTTGTTCATTCATGTACACACATGTGTGCATTCATGAGACCCCCCTCAGGGGACATGAGTGCAGATATCCAGGCCCAGGCCCATGGAAATACCTATACACATGCCACACATATGCCCAGGCAAGGCTCCCAGGGGTACATGTGTACCGATAGCCAGGCCTAGCCTCATATGTGCACCTGTTCACTTATACTTGCCCATGAATGGGAACCCAGGGTATATGTGCACAGACACTAGACAGACAAACCTGGTCCAATGGTCTTTCCTTGCACATATGCACTCATATACAATCATGCATATGTATAATTGCTTTTTACAAACACATTTGTCAGAGTACAGGCCCCTGTGTACCAGCTGGGCTTATCTGCACTCTAGCATCTTCACAAGAAGGCACACTACATCCAAACCAGGAAAACCTGAATATGCACACATGTACCACATGTGTATGCATGTATGAGCACATCATAAACACACATAGGCATAAGCATACCATGCACATAAATTTCACACATGCTGAAATGCACACGTATGCACATACACGTCCTTGCAGGCATGCACCCCCAAGTACCCTTTGAGGCTCTTATTCACCAACCTTGCCTGACTAGTAATTGCTCCCAGCTCCCGCATCTGGCAGAACTTTCTTGTGAGATGTGGGCTGTGACACATGACTCATCCTAGCTTTTCCCAGCCACTGTCATCTAGAGAGACTCAGACATTTACACTTTCCCTTGGACTGCCACCAGGCCTGAGATTGCACCATTACAGCTACTCTCCTGAACCAAAGCATTGATGACTCCCAAACTTCATATGTGTTCTGTGGGAGAACAGCCTAGCATGAACGAGGTTTGGGTGGGGCTTTAGAGGCAGACTCAGGGCCATTCTGAAAGCTCTCCAAACAATTCTTATTCTGCAGTATGTTTTATGAACACAGCCCCAGAATCTGATCCATGAGAGTGGCACAGATTTCATTGCTAGGTTTCCCAGTGTTTCACATCCCCTCTCTGGGCTCCAGAGCCCTCTTCAACTAGACAAGAAGGATGTGCCAAACTTTCTTTCTTTTGCTTAAATGCCTGCTGCCCTTGCACATGGGCACACTGAGTTTCCTAAAACCGGATCTGAAACTGAGAGGCAATGTATTAGTCTGCTCAGGCTGCCATAACAGAATACCACAGACTGGGTGGCTTAAATGACAGATATTTATTTCCTCACAGTTCTGGAAGCTGGGAGTTCAAGATCAAGATGTCATCAAGGTTGGTTTCTAGTGAGAACTCTCTTTTTGGCCTATAGACAACTGCCTTCTCACTGTAATGGCCTTCCTCTGTGCACATATATTCAGAAAGAGCACACTGGTGTCTCTTTCTCTTATAAAGCCACCAGTGCTAACAGATTAGGGTCCACCCTTATGACCTCATTTAACCTTTATTACCTCCTTAAAGGCCCTAGTGTTTAAATACAGGTTAGGGGCCCCACATATGAATTTGGGGAGGGCACAATTCATGTCCTAATAGTCACCAAAGTGTTGCCTTAAATTGTTTCAAGATGCCCATGGAGCCTCCTTTGCCTCAGGTGCATTCCTAAGACATGTCTGTGCGGACACCACATGGAGAGGAGAAGTAAAAACAGGCACAATCACAACCCTTCTAGACATAGAATCCTTTATTGCTTGTAAAGCATTACACTTAAAAAATGGTCATATTTATTGAGGTATATTTTCCATACAGTTAAATTTTCCCTTTGTAGCATACAGTTTTCTGAGGCCTGTTAGTTAACTGACACCACAAGTAGGACACAGAGCAGTTCTTTCACTTCGAATGAGTTCTTCGTGTGGCCACATTGAAGTCAGCCCCTCCCTCCACCGCTAATGCCTGAAAACCCTAATTGTGTGCTAGTCACATAGTTTGGCCTTTCCCAGAATTCCATATACATGGGATCATAAGTTTGTACCGTTGTTATTCAGGCTTCTTCATTTAGTGTTGTGCATTTGAGAGTCATCTATGTTGTATGCATCAGTAGTTTGTTTTTCATTACTGGGTAATAAGTAAGGATATGTCAGTTTATTTATTTGCCACTTGAAGGACATTTTGGTCATTTCCAGTTTTGGGCAATTATGAATAAAGCTGCCATTTTATGTAAACTTAAGTTTTTATTTCTCTAAGATAATAAGATTTCTGGGTTTTGTGGTAAATGTATATTTCACTTTATGAGAAAACTGCCAAACTGTGACTATACCATTTAACATTCCCACCAGGACTATAGGAGAGTTTCATTCTCATCAGCACTTATGTGGTCAGTCTTTTAAAGTTTTCTCATTCTAATACATGTAAAACAATATCTCATTGTGGTTTTAATTTGTGTTCCCCTAATGACTAATGATATCAAGCATCTTTTCACATGTTTATTTGCCATCTGTATTTCCTCTTTGGTGCAGTGTCTCTTCAAATTTTTGCCCATATGTAACTGGGTTGTTGGTTTTCTTATTATTGAATTGTGATAATTCTTTATATATTCTGGATACTGGTCTTTTGTCACATAATGCATTTTGAAAATATTTTCCCCAGGTGTGTGGCTTATCCTTTTGATTTTGCATTATACTTTTATATCTATTATTTTGCTTCATTTATTTCTCAACAAATATTTATAAAGAATCCACTATGTGCCAGGCACCATTCTAGGTTCTAAAAACACAAAAGGAAACACAACAGATACAAACTCCTGTCTTTAGGCACCTCCCACCCTTGACATTATTCAATAGACAATGGAAAACACTAAATTAACCTGCTGGATATTCTATTTCCCCTCCCACCCCAATTTATTCTCCCTCTTTCATTGTCTTGTTGTGTCTCAGGAGGTTGACCTGTGGTTTACTAGTTGGGTTCTGCCCCAAGTGGCTTCCAGCCAGGTTGGCCAGTGAGAACCCTAGCAGGAGATTAGAAAGCAGATGGACAGAGAGAGCTGGGTGTTCACTGATCACACCCTCATTGCTTTGGCGCCAGGCTTCTGGCCAGGGCTGGGCTCCAGCTTCCCCTGGGCTTTAGAAAAATTGATCCCTTTCCTGCCTCTTCAGGCCTAGGAATGGTGACAGCACCCCTTTTGATGCCCATCCTTGGGTAGCTTGACAATCTTATTGGTTTACTAAACCCTTCTCTGTAAATGGTTCCTTCAAAGATCCACCTTTATGTGCCTTGTGTTGTCCCCCACCACTCCATGGGGCCTTGGATGACTCAACAAATAGATATATAATATATAATAATATATAAATAACAATATATAAACAACAATATATAAATATAACAATAACAATATATAAACAATATATAAACAACAACAATAATAAAATGGAACAATCATAACAACATGCTCTAATAAAAGTTATATGAATGTGGTCTTTATCTTTGCAAACTAGCACAAATCTCTTCTTCCTTCCTCATAATTTCATAGGTAGAAGATTCTTACTGTAGATCTTAGCAAACTCAACATGTTTTTTATTTCCATATTAAGTAGCAAACTTTTACCTTTTCACTTAAAGGAGGCACTTTATGGCTTCTCTTTGGCATATCTGAATTGTCAGCATCATTACTCTTGTGCTTTGGGGTTAGTATTAAGTAAAATAAGGGTTACTTGAACATAAGCACTGCAATACTGTGACAGTGAATAAATAACCTAGAGGGCTACTAAGTGAGTAATGGGTGGGGAGGGTATACAGTATGGATGCAATGTACAAAGGAATGAGTCACATCCTGGTTGGGACAGAGCAAGATAATATGATGTTTTCATCATAGTACTCAGAATGACACAAAATTTAAAACTTATAAATTGTTTATTTCTGAAATTTTTCATTTAATATTTTCAGACTGCAGTTGACTGTGGGTAACTGAAACTGCTGAAAGCAAAATGCAGATGAAGGGGGACTATTATGTACTATTAGGAAGCACTGAGTGCTATGAAGAAAAACAAAGCAGGATGCAGGGGTAGAGAGGTGGGGTACTATTTTAGATAGGGACAACTTTCTGAGGCGATGATCTTTAAGCAGTCTGTCCTCATTGCAGCCAGAGGGTCCTGTTACAACCCAAGTCAGTTCACAGCCATCCTCTGCTCAAATCCCTGTCATGGTTCCATCTGTCTCAGAAAAAAGCCAAAGTTCTCCCTATACAACTAGGACCCTATCACCTTTCCTATCTCACCTCCTGCCACCGGCCCCCTCACTCACTCTGCTCCCACCACACTGGTCTATTTGCTGTATCTCAAATGTGCCAGGCACACTCCCATCTCAAGATATTTGCACAAATTGTTCTCTTTATCTGGGTCACTCCTTCTCCAGACATAATC
This sequence comes from Macroglossus sobrinus, assembly GCA_004027375.1. Lineage (NCBI taxonomy): Eukaryota > Metazoa > Chordata > Mammalia > Chiroptera > Pteropodidae > Macroglossus > Macroglossus sobrinus. Next base: position 433,627 of record PVKZ01001246.1, read on the forward strand.
CCCACTCTTGGTGTCACACTGACTGGTATATGGATCCTCTCAGAGTTTGGGGTGTTTCCTCACACTGTCTGAGGTGTAGACACTCCTGGGATCAAACAGACAAGGGTGTAGACACCTACGAGGTCACTAGATTTAGATGTAAGCCATCCTGGGGTGATGTTGATTGGGATTTTACCCTTCTGGAGTCACAGAGCTAAATTTGGATACTCCTGGAGTCACACACCAGACTGTGAAGTCTGTAGAAGTCACACAGACTGGTATGTGGACTTGGCTGAGTTATACACAATGGGATGTAGCTATTCCTAAAGTTTCACAGACTGGGTTGTGTTATCTTAAGTTCCTGTAGATTGGTTCATGGACACTCCTGGGGTCACACAGACCATGGTCTGGTACCTCCTGGTTTCACACAGGCTCAACTTTGGACACCTTTGGAGTCATAAATTCTGGGGTGTGGACACAGCTGGGGTCACATAGACTGAGGCAAATACATGGCTGAAGACACATAAACTGGGGAGTAGATGCTACTCTACTGTGGTGTGGATTCTCCTGGATTATCATAGGCTCAGCTGTGGACACTCTTATAGTCACACAGTTTATGGTACGGACTCTGCTGGGGTCTCACTAACTGAAGGAGAGACACCTCTCAGGACGTGCAGATGTGGGTGGACACTCCCATGGTCACAGAATTTGGTGTGGGGACTCCTCTAGTCACACTAAATGAAGGATAAACAACCTTATGGTCACAGACACTGGGGTGTGGAGACTCGTTTAGTCATACAGATGGGAGTTGTCCTCCCCTGGGTCACCTAGGTTGGAGTGTGGACATGCCCGTAGTTACAGGCATGGTATGGACACAGGAGTTTCATACTACTGTGGCCACACTGACAGAGTACACTCTCCTGAGGACACAGAGACTGGTGTGTAGACAGACAGTACCAGAGACTGTGGGGTTTGGACACCATTGGGGTCATATACATTCGGAATTGGACAGTGCTTCTGTCATAAAAACTTAGGTTTAGACATTCTTGGGGCCATGGAGATTGGAGAGTGGAAACTCTTGAGGTGGATTGACTGGGGTAAAACCACTTCTGGAATGTCACAGGCTGAGCTGTGGATACCTATGGGGTCACTCAGGTGAAGTGTGGACATTTCTGTGATCATACAGTTTGAGATGGAGATGCATATACTCATGACACCACTGAGACTGTGTGGGGAAACTCCTGTGGTCACACACACTAAGCTTTTGCCACTTCTGGACTAATACCAACCATGGTGCAGCACTCTTGGGACATTTCTATGGTCAAACTTTAGGATGTAGACACAGCTGGAGTAAGATCTGCTGGATCCATCTGGGTAAAAAGAGACACAGAGGGAGGACACATCTGTGGTAACACATTCTGGAGTGTAGACATCCCTTTACTCACATTGTTTGGGATATAGACACTCCTGGCACCATGAAGACTGGAGTTTGGCTACTCTTAAAGTTACACAGACTGGAAAATGGACATTCCTGTGGTGAGCGAGCCTGGGGACACAGAGTGAGTGTGGCTACTCCTTGGACCCACACCATTGGGAAATTTTTGGAGTTGCAGACTGGGGATTAACACTCTGGTGGTCACAGAGCCTGGGGCATGGAGACTTCTTTGATCATACACTTTGGGGTATAAAAACCCTAGAAGTCACACAGCCAAGAGTGTGCCACTCTGGGAACACAGAGTCTAGGTGGTGGCCACTCTTGTGGTCACACAGAAAGTTGATCATCCTGGGGACATGCAGACAGACTATTGTGTGGATGCTTCTGGAGAAACACAGGTTGGTAGTGGGCCCTCCTGGGGTGCGATAACTCCTGGCATTTCATGGCTTGAGGAATGCTCACTCCTAGGGGACACTGATAGAGAAGTATAAAGCCCAGGGTGTTAGATTGAGGTGTGAACAATCCTACAGTAATGCAGATGTTGGTGTGCTCCCCTGAGGACATGCATTGAGGTTTGGAAACTACTTGGGTCACACAGAGGGGGTGGGCATTCCTGTGGTGACAAATGCTGACATATGGCCTTTGGTGAGGTCACCCAGACTGGTGCATGAGCACTGCTGTGGTCTGACATATTTGGCAGTGGGCACCCCTGAGGTCAAATAGACTGTAGTTTTTGTAACTATGCTCACAAACATTGGGATATGGACACTTATGGAATCACCAGACTTTGTTTTGAATACTCCAGGTGTCACACACACCACAACTCCTGTGGTGACACAGATTGTGTTGTAGACACCCCTGGGATGACAATAACTGAGATGTGTAACCCCTGGGGTCACACAGACTGTGGAATGGACACTCATTGTTGTCACACAGTTTAAGGAATTGGAAAACTTGTGGTCAAATTGACGGGGGCATACACGCTTTTGGGGTGACACAGACTGGGTTATGGAAAGCCTGGGGTCATGCACACTGGAGGAGAAGCATTGTTGTCATCGTAGACTCAGGTGGAAACATTCCAGGAGTCATTTAGACTAAAGTAAGTACTCCACTGGGGACACATGTACCTCTGTGGGCAAACTGACTTTGGTGTGGAAAGTTCTAAAGTCACACAGAGGGGTGTGGACACTCCTGGAGTCACAAGACCAGGGCATCCACACTCAGGGCCAGGCAGGTGGAGAGGGGCACTCCTGAGATTAGAGAGAGCCTGGGCCAGGCTGGTCCCTCCTGGGCCATACACTTGGGGATGTAGATACCATTGGGTCATGTAGACTAAGGATTAGACATTGCTCTTGTCACAGCAACTGGTGTATGTATACTTCTGATGTCACACAGATGGGAGTGGACACAATTAAGGACACATAGCCTGAGGTGAGTACACTTATGGGATCTCAAACGCTGTGTGTTTATGCTCCTGTAGATTTAGATGTGGACACTCCTGGGGCCTCACAAACTTTTCTGTGGATATTTCTGTCATATATCCCTATGGTCTCACTGACTTGGGTGAGAAGAATCCTGGGTCAACCCTCTGCAGTGTGCCCCACTCTCAAGGGTTATAGAGACTTGGTATGGACACCTTCAGTGTGGCCACACAGTCAGGTGCAGAAATACCTAGGGTAACAGACTGGGATGTGGGGAGTCCTGAGGTCACTGAACTTGGGTTTGGACAGAGAACAAGAGTTTCTAAAGATATAGGAGTCAGCTGCAGAAACTGGTTCTGCCTGGGTAGCTGGGGACTTTGTCTGCTCTTGTTTGCTAAATGGTAGAAATTCAAGACTGTAGTCAAGGCAGATATTATGACATTTCTTTAAGAAATGGGTTTTTAGGTCAAAAGCTAAAAGTATCTTCCTTAAGATCAGGAACAAGAGAAGGATGTCTACTTTCCCCACTTTTATTCAACATTGTATTGGAAGTCCAACAATCAGACAAGAAAGAGAAATAAAAGGCCTCCAAATTGGAAAACTGTTAGAACTGATCAATAAATTCAGTAAAGCAACAGGATACAAAATTAATATTCAGTAATTGATTGCATTTTTATATGCCAATAATGAAATATCAGAAAGAGAAATTAAGAAAACAATCCCATTTATAATTACATCAAAAAATTAAAAAAAAATACCTAGGAATAAATTTAACTGAGGAGGTAAAAGAACTATACTTGGAAAATTATAAGACATTGAAGAAAGACATTGAAGGAGATATAAATAAATGGAAGCATATAATGTGCTCATATATAGAAAGATTAACATCATTAAAATGTCCATACTACCCAAAGCAATCTATAGATTCAGTGCAATCCCTAGCAAAACAACAATGGTGTCTACGGACATGCTACCGTAAACAAGCCCAATCTGTCTGATTTTGGAAGGTAAGCAGGGTCGGGCCTGGTTAGTACTTGGATGGGAGACCACCTAGGAAGACAAGGTGCTGTAGGCATAAAAAATAAAAAAAATAAGGGATTGTAAGCTGACAAGGTCCTTGCAATCTGTGAGGTCAACCAAGGGTTGCCTTGCCTAAAAACAAACAAACAAACAAACAAACAAACAAACACCAATGGAATTTTTGACAGAACTAGAACAAATAATCCTAAAATTTATATGGAACCACAAAAGACCCTGAATTGTCACAGCAATCTTGAATATGAACAAAGCTGGAGGTATCACGCTACCTGATATCAAACTATACTAGAAGGTTATAATAATCAAAACAGTATGGTACTGGCATAAAAACAGATACATAGATCAATGGGACAAGATTGAGAGCACAGAAATAAACCCACACTTACATGGTCATTTGATTTCTGACAAAGGAGGCAAGAATATACACTGTAAGGACAGTTTATTCAAGACCTGTGCTGGGAAAACCAGACAAATACATGTAAAAAAAAATAAACGTAACCACATTCTTACACCATATATAAGAATTAACTTGAAATGGATTAAACTTAAATGTTAGACCACAATTCATAAAAATCCTAGAAGAAAACATAGGCAGTAAACTCTCTGACATTGCTGTTAGTAATATTTTTTCTGATACATCTCCTCAGGCAAGGGAAACAAAAGAAAAAATAAAAAAAGGGACTACGTTAAAATAAAAAGTATTTGCACAGCAATGGAAACCATCGACAAAACAAAAAGAAAACCTAACGATTAGGAGAAGGTGCTATTTTGTAAAATTGTAGGATGCTCATTCTCATCGCCTGTAGTTCTCCTGTGTGACTATATCACTATTTAATGACCCATTCTACATTCTAGTTGACGGATATTTGGGCTGTGTTTAGTCTGGGGGTATGGCTAGGAACATTCTAGTCCTCATTTATTAGGGATGGAATTGCCACACATGCAGCTTTAGTAGATGATGACTAACAATTTCCCACGGTGGCCACACACTTTCATGCTGCCATCGGCGTGTACGAACATTCCAATTGCTGCATTTAGTTTTAGCTTGCATATTCCCGATGAGCATGTGCTTATTGGCCATTCTATTTTCTTTACCTCGCTGATTTATAGGAGCTTTTTATTATCAATGATACTTTATATAGGGATCGTAGATTTTTTTTTCCCACTGTGATTTGCCATTTCATTATTTTAAAGGTGTCTTTTTTCCCTTCTTCTTTTTCTTAAATGGAATACCTGGTCTGAACAACCTGCTAAGCCACCGTCAGAAAGGGTGTCTTCTAACATGAGGTTCTGAGGATGAGAAGTCCTCCAGCACTGACAGGTTTAGCCCAGTCTGCCATAGGCAAACTGGT